>JAYRBT010000001.1:21646042-21674873 GCA_036023395.1 Myiotriccus ornatus
CCTGCTTGAAGCACATCCATCCCTCCTGGACCCCCTTGTTTTCAAGGGTTGTTTCCCAGGGTATGCTCTGGACTAGACTTCTGAATAGGTCAAAATCTGCCCTCCGGAAGTCCAGCGTACAGGTTTTATTGTTGGCTTTCCTTGAATCTCTGAGTATTGAACATTCTATTATTTCATGGTCACTATTTCCCAGGCGGCCTTCAACCACTACATCTCCCACCAGCCCCTCTCTGTTTGTAAACAGCAGGTCTAGCAGGGCCTTACCCCTGGTAGGTTCATTTACCAGCTGATGGAGGAGGAAGCAGTTAGTGACCTGCTGAGCCACTTGGATCCTCACAAGTCTATGGACCCAGATGGGATCCATCCTAGAGTGATGAGGGAGCTTGCAGAAGAGCTCACTAAGCCACTCTCCATCATTTATCACCAGTCCTGCCTTACTGGGGAGGTCCCAGAAGACTGGGGTTTGGCCCATCCATAAGAAGGGCTGGAAGGAGGATCTGGGGAACTAAAGGCCTGTCAGCATGACCTCAGTGCCTGGCAAGGTTTTGGAACAGATCATCTTGAGTGCAATCACACAGCACCTGCAGGGTGTCTGGGGGATCAGACCCAGGCAGCATGGATTTAGGAGAGGTAGGTCCTGCCTGACCAACTTGATCTTCTATGATCAGGTGACCCACCTGGTGGATGAGGGGAAGGCTGTGGATGTGGTCTACCTGGACTTCAGCAAAGCCTTTGGCGCAGTGTCCCAAAGCATACTCCTAGAAAAGCGGGCAGCCCACGGCTTGGGCAGGGCACTCTGCTGGGTTAGGAACTGATCAAGGCCAGGTTAGATGGAGCATTGAGCTATCTGGTCTGCTGGGAGGAACCTGCTCATGGCAGGGGTGTTGGAACAAGATGATCTTTAAGGTCCCTTCCAACCCATTAACATTCTATGATTCTATGAATATGGGCAAGTGCGTATTGCTCAAGGGAAGAAAAAGCCCCTGCGAACCACACAGGCAAACCAAGGAAAGACCTTTCTAACACCATGGCTGACCCTTTTTGAGGCAGGGAAATGGACCAGACACCTCCCGAGTTCGCCTTCAGCCCACGATATCCCAGTCTGACAAGTCAATAGTGAGCGTCGACTACAGATTTGGGGAGGGTCAGCAGATCCGTCCCAGTAAATCGTCGGTGCCGCGGCCCCAACCAGCAGCGCCCGCCCGGCAGCACCGCCCCATGCCCGCCCCTCCACGGCTCGGCGAGGCGGGGCCGGGCAAGGGCAAGAGGAACAGGAATCCCTTCCGGCGCAGCCCGGCAGCCATGGCCGATGAGGAGGAGGACGTGCCGGTGAGTGGCGGCAGGGGCTGCAGTTCCCGGTGGTCCCCATCCCATCCCAGCCGCGGGCGGGGTGCAGCGGGAAGGGGCCGGGTCCCGGCAGCGCTGACCGCGGCCTCTCCCCGCTGTGCCCGAGCAGTTCGAAGAGGACGCGGAGGACGCCGGCGGGGGCCTGGACGGCGGGCAGGGCCGGAGGAAGAGGCTGTTCTCCAAAGAACGTGAGTCGAGCCGGGCCGGACAGCCCAGCCCGGACGGGTCACTCAGCTGAAACTCTGAGCAGACAGCTATGGAGTTCCTAAACTCACTTTTCCTTAGCAAAACAGCGGCTTTCATTCTGTGCCCTGGCTGCAAGTGAAGAAAGCTGTCATGTAGACCCCCCCTTAAAAATACTGCTGGTGCATCCTGTGAACCGAGCTATGCCCGCAGTCGGTTATGCTGTAAGTCAGTGTGCAGCACTTTGCAGGCTAAATTAATATTTAAAGAGCTCGTCATCAGATGTGCTTTTCTGTATGTACAGCCCTGGCTTTTGTTGGCTTCTGTTTATTTCCTGTATGTTTGCTCAAGAATTGCCCTGTCTAACAGACAAGAGTTACATTTTTGCACCACCCTGGAGCAGGAATGTGCAGGCTGGTGAGCTCTGACTAGGTGTGTGCTGCTGACACTACTGAATGGAAGAAAGGAACCTCACGCTGAGTGTTCTTTATGCAGTAAGATGCATGATGTATGGATTCGGGGACGACCAGAACCCTTACACAGAATCCGTGGACATTCTTGAGGACCTGGTAATAGAGTTTATCACAGAAATGGTAAGTCAGCTCTAGACAGCATGGTCAAAACATTCTGAGAAGCACTTTAGTCTTCTGAATAATACTCCTGACTCAAATACTGCATTATCCCAGGCGCCAAACTCATGGTGCTAGTAGAAGCCAAACTTGGATTTTGCTTTTCCAAGAGAAAGGCAAAATTCATGCATCTTGCTCTGTGTGGATTTAGAATGCTGTCTGAAGTCCTTAAGTAGAGGTCAGATTAGTATTGTAGGAGGGGAAATTCACATCTGCCTTTGGGGCTCACTGTGGCATCACTGTATGTGCAGCTGACAGAAGGCAAGACTCAGCTTTGAAAATCTGTCAACTTTTTGTGTTGACCCAGTGTCTTTACATGGATTGGAAAGTAGCTCAGCTACAAAAGAAATGTATTCTGGGGCCTGAAGCCATTATTCTTCCAGGTATTTGGATACTCTTTTTAAAGTATCCAAGCATTCCCCTTTCTTTTGAAAGGCTGCCCTTGCCTTTCCTTATCAAAATACCCTACACTGTCCTCTGAGAGGGTTACCTCACATTGCTTCCAAGTTGTGCCTGATCTTCAGGCTTTTTGCAGGCTGGGCATCCTACTTGTAATCCAGCTTTAGTTTTGATACCATTATGTGATGTATATATATTGGTAAGCAGTGGGTGTAAGTGACAGGGAGCTGGGGACAGCAGAACAACAGTGAGTCCATGGTTTACTGGCAAGTTCTCTTGTGACTAGGTTGATGGTGCCCAGGTCCTGCAATTCTTACTTTTTTATAAAATTAGAGGAAATAAAGTGGAATTGAGAGCTTAAAAAAAGGAACCCTGTTGACTTTCCTTTTTTCCCTCTGACAGACACACAAGGCCATGTCGATCGGGCGGCAGGGCCGTGTACAGGTCGAGGACATTGTCTTTCTAATTCGCAAGGACCCCCGGAAGTTTGCCAGGGTTAAAGACCTCCTTACTATGAATGAAGAACTGAAACGAGCCAGAAAGGCCTTCGATGAAGCAAACTACGGATCTTGATTCTATGCACAAGCTGCACTGGAGCTTCATTTGGGCTGCCCAAGTAATGGCAGCTGCCCAGTAAGAAGGAAGATCATAGGTGTTGTTTGGAGGGGTTATTCAGGATGGAGGTCACTGCTGGGGTGTCTGCCCTCACTCGCAGCTTTTTCTGAGAACTGTTCAAGCAGCTGAAATGTTATCTGATTGTATGTGGTATACTTAGGTATTTTTATACCATTTTAGGAAATGAAAAATTCCTGTAATGGCAGTAAGTCTGAAGTAGGCCTGTGTTGTATCAGATGGCTAGAGGGCTGATGATCCATGATTCTCTACAACTATTTCAGTTATCACTGGGTTCTCCTGTGAGAGGAAACCCAGAAAATGGGATCTTGGTTATCTGGACATGGGCTTAAAGCCCAAACTACTCTAAAAGTTTTGCTTTTTGCTCTGTATATGCTCTTTGAATAAAACATTTTAAGTTTGTGCCTACTCCTATAACTAAACTTACACAGATCAATTCACACAAGGTGCACAAAAGAGGGATTTTAGCACTTAACGGGCTAGGAACATTATTTTTATTTCTGTCTTGGTAGGCACAGCTGTTTTGTTTTCTTCTGCTCTTAAGCCTAAGAAATTGAACTTAGCCCCTTCCTGATTTACTTGCACTTACAGCCTTTTCTTAACCCCTGTTAAGCAGTTACTCTCTAGCAAACCAGATTCCTGTTCTCATTCTGAGAATTTTTTTCCTTAATATTTCCTGGTGATCATGCTCAGGGGAATTATTTACAAGCAAAAGCCTGGCAGAAACTACTAGGCTTGTTCTAACACTGTGGAATACCTGTACCTTACACTGCCAAGCAGACAAAAACTGCACTTACATTAAAAAGATTTTGGGACAATGAGAAACATATTCATCAGTCAGGAGTTTACTGTTGCAGGCCAGACCTGTGCTTTCCCCTATTTCTGGAAAAGCAGTAGGTTCAGCTAACTCTTCATTTCAGGACAAAAGTAACAAATGCTGAAATAGCAATGATACTGCATGTCAAGGCTGTCCCCTGTACAAGTAGCACAGAAGAAGGGTGTAACAGACTTGGAAAAGTGTCTGAAAGTCTTCTGTTCTAAGCAGCAGTGCTCAGCTGCAGCCTTCTGCTGTGGATGGTAACTAACTGCGCTGTGGATTTGACAGCAGCACTTAACATGTGATCGAGCAATAGAGAAGGGTCACTGAGTAAGGGTAACAAAGTCACTGCTCATGGACAAGGCCAGGTAAAAGGATAAAGACTATTCAGCTGTTTGGAACACCCTTAAAATATAAAAAAAACACCCATTAAAAAAAGCTGTTTTACAAAACCATAATAAAATGGTTGCTACTTTCTTAGTAGAATTCAGGATTTGAGTTACTGAGACTAAACCATTAGAGTTCAGAGGGTTTTACTTTAAAAAAAATGAAAAAATAATTAGAATTACTTCCTTCAATCCAGGGTCAGACACCTATTGCTGCAAAAATAGAATCAATATCCATGTTCTCAGTAGATTCTAAAATAGAATCAATATCCATGTTCTCAGTAGATTCTTTACACACAGGGCTGGGGCTTCCTTCGAGCAGCAGCTGCTTAGGGGTCCCTGCTGTGCTCAGTCTGACATGGGCTGTATCAGCATCAGAACATTCTTTCTGACTCAGGGGCCCATCCTGGTAGGCAGGGAGGATGAGTGATGCAGTTGTCTCACAGACCCCAGAAAGCTCAGAAGGCTTTTGCTGAACAGTCTTCAGAGCTCTCTTCAAGCGTGCAGACGATTTGATCCTCCTTGGACAGAGCCACGCCCCGAGGTACTGCCTTGGCCAGCGTGTGCGTTGGGACCCATACAGGAGGTATTTACGGACAGATGTTTTGACACTGCGCAGTTTTCTCTTCAAGCTTAAAAGGAGGAAGGTGCACAAAACATAACTTTATAAGATACTGAGGTGTTACTTCATTTGGAGTTTGGAGAGATTTGGCTATTAGCCTTTATCATTTTCCTTGTCATACCAAGGAAACGTAACAGCACCTTGTACAATAGTAGCCAAGGCAATCTGAAGGAAGACAACCCTTGCATCATACAACTGTTACCATTAAACATGCAGATGATTTAAGTTGCATTTGTTATGTATTTGTGCATTTATCAGCCTTTTACATCCTTTCACAAGTGACTGATGCTAAGCAGAACACTTATGTCAGAGCATCCACTAACCTGAACTAGTGATCCTGAGTTTTAAAAGAATGGCTTAGACCACTGTGTTTCACTATACTGTAGCAATATACATATTAAAATGTGAAGTGTTACATCCAGAAATCCCACACCCATGCAAGAACTACCTGCATCCTTGAGCCTCCACGTGGTGCAGCCGGTTGCTTTTCAACAACTTGTTACGCAGAAAATAAGCTTCCGATTTGAATTTATTGTTTTTGCACCACAGAATAGCTTTTCTGAGTGCCTCTGACAGCTCCCCAAATGATGCAGCTGTTTGGACCATCTGTACAAGAGATTCAGTATGCTGGGACTTCGCTACACGAGAGGAAGGCGGTGCCAACTTTGCTTTAAAAGGTGTTGATGCCATGTTTATACCCTGAAACAATAACAGAAATATTAGTCTTTAAAAAAGATTATGTGCCTGGTCCTTTCTATTGGAGGGGAGCAGAGTACTGAGGATTTCGTTAGAACATTCCTTATTTCCCAAGAAGAAAGGCAAAGAGCACTCTTGTTTTTTGGAATACAAAAAGAAGATAATTAGAAATGTTATTCCTGTTTACTACTGAGCTCTGGTCAGTTCACTTGACAAACGAACAAATGCTCAAATTCCTAAGCAGAAATGAGTAGCCATTTTCTGTGCAAAGCTTCCACACTAACCTGGCTTGTTAGACAAGGAAAAATAAAGGCAGGGAAAGGGGACATTTTCAATCAGGGATATTGTGCTAGGGTCTCTAAAATTGAAAAACAATGTGTAAAAAGATACTATACAAACCTCTTGTGCTGGATGTCTGGATGGCTTAAGCAAGCTCTTCATATCAATCCCCAGGTGCTTCCCTACAGAGAGAGAGATTTCCCATTACAGTGTTGAGATAGTTTTACATCTTTGTTGCAGAGGTGCTGCACTGCTTTGCCACACTGAGCTCTCAGCAGGCTCACACCTGTACTCAGCATCTCCAGGCAGCTCAAGGGGACTACACTCATCTTGCACTGCAGCTGGCAAGGGATGAAGAGGATGCAGAGATTTACAGATGGCTGCAAAAACTTAATGGGTAAAAGCTTCACACAAACACCTGGATGCCTGCAGTCACTGGCCATAGCTCTCAGTACAGAGAAATTCTTGGGCACAGTCCAGAACCAGCAATCACAGGATACCTGCATCCTGTACTTATAGCCTTGCCTGCTCTTGTATGGACTGCAGACAGTGTTCTTAGCTTCTCACTATCCTTATCTATGCAGAGGGAGGAAAGTAAAAATAACTATTTTCAGGACTTGTATACTCCATTCATTATCTGCTTCTCCCCAGGCTGTATCATCTTTAAAACAAACCCCCCAAAAAATCACAATGCTGACATTATCCACAGCTTTATAAAGGCAAGGTACATACAGCATTCTCTTTTCCTAAGGACAGAGAAGGGAAGCTTGTTCTAGAACTACACTGTGGTAGAAGTGCTTGGCTCTGTTGGACAAAAGCTGTGGTCAGTCTCTGAGATGTCAGAAACCATTTGCACTGTGGGACAAGGCTTTACCTCTGCTGGTTCTGGGCACCAGAACTGCCTCTCCGATGTCCATGGGGCGTGGGATGCTACGGTTTGTCACGTCACTTGTACAGGTTACAAAATTTCTCTTTTTCCCAACCTCTGATACTGCCTCTGGCATTGCTGGGAAGAGCTTCTTCAGCCAGCTGGTAGATTTTTTTGTTGTAAGCATTTTAGCCTCTTGCTTCTTCATCTCAGAAGATAGGTTAACTCCAAGGAAGTTACTGATATCAGAAGGGAAGGTAAATCCCTTGATATAAGGCATCTGTTGGGTCTCAGATACCAGATGAAGTGTTGTTGACAAGACGTCATACAAGGACATGAGGGTCTGCAATACACACCTGTACTGAATCCTGAAGAGAGAAGACAAAAACGTATGGAGTCTCCTCTAGAAAAACTTTATGCCCACTGAACAAGTACCTTATTCTCAAACAGAAGAGATTCCAAGCTGCCCTTTCCCTATTTTCCCTCAGTTCAAGTTTAGCTTTTTACCCTCCATCACCCTGCTTTCCTTAAGTCTGAGCCTTAAGGAACCATTAAGGATCGGAATGTAGGAGTGACTTGACTAGTAAATTCCCAATCAGGAGCCCCTCTGCTTCCCTAGAGTTTTGCTGAGTGCCACACCTGGGTCTCATCATGTTTTCAGGTCACATCCAAATTATTTGCCATGAGGTCTTCCCCCAAAAGCACCCTGTACCAACTAGGCTGATGCCATACAATTGGCTGCTCTATGTTTCCTGAAGATATAGATTTCTTGTGCCAAAGGACATTTTATTGAGTTGTTCTACACAATGATGTTAGTCCTTCAGCTACAGACACCAGTTATTTTCCTGTACTACGAGAGACCAGAACACCAGTTTCCCTGGAAAACTCAGCAGTGTTGTAGAACATGTTTATCCCAGCCTTTCCATTTCAGCATGAGGCAGGACTTACTGCTTGCTGCATAGAGTTACCAGGTGTGAGTGTTTGTGTCAGGCTGGCACTAACGCTGTGATTTCATTAGTGCTACATAAAGTTTGCTATGATCCAAGAACAAAGCCTTTCATAACAGCATGTAAGAAATCTCTCTCCACTTGTACAACTCTTCAGGTGCTACAGTCAAGTCCAAAAGAATCGAGGGACACCATCTCTTCCTCCTCTCAAATGAATAAAGCTCACTTAGCAGCAAGGCATAATTACAAGCTCTTCTCCCTGACAGGCACATCAAACAGACAGACAACAAACAAGTCAGACTTTTGAACACACGAACCATAGTCGGCTCAACAGCCCCAAAGCCACCGTGTTCAGAAGTATGAATTCCTTCGAGCAGAGATGTTTAATGGACAAGCTGAAGATTACAGCCGTTAAGGATGAAAAAATAAACAGCATGTAATGAGACTTGCTGAACACACCAACTAGAGGCAATTCGCAGGGCGATATCTTGGAATAATTTGGGAGATGAATATCCAAATTTTGAATTGCTCAAGGCTGGAACAGCAGCCAGCCAAGAGCCTAAGGTTCCTACATAATAACTTGAAAATAAGGTGTTTGGCTATCAAACGAACTTCAAATTGCATGTATGAATTGTGCAGTTGAGTCCATCAGCAATACAGGTCCTCCAGCAGACCTAGTTTTGGATGTTATGAGGTGCTAATAGTGAACTGTAAGAATATTTTTACGATGAAAAAAGGATACAGAAAAGTTTTACTGCAACAGTCCAACAGACGGAGTATGAGCTTGCAGCCTCCCAACACCTTCAGAGCCACTGTTTCCAGCATGGGCTGGCTGGGAACCAGGTACTCTGCACGGGCCTCAGATGTATCTTGCCTGGGTTGATACAAGAATGAGGAGCTGGTTACGATGTAGCATCCCCCTCCTTTTGCTCTGCAGATTGAGTTAATGGATAGTATAAAATATAGAATCATGACACTTACTTGGGAATCAGTTCTACCAGAGTTCCAAGGCAGCCCACCAAATTCATTTTCCATAGGCGCTTCAAACATTGTTCTACCTAGAAAAAAAAGAAAACTCTTTTGACTGGTATTTTGAGAGTGGGAGTGCCTTGGTCTAAGAACCATCACTATGATAAATGACACCTTCCCTTTATCGGTTTAGCAGTACAAACTGCAGGTTTGTGTCATGAAATGTTCTAGGATATTCCTATATCTGCCATTCATCACTCTACTGTAAAAATGGAATTAAGAGAAGGACTGGAGTAGGTCATGGTTAATTGGTGCTGAATGGTTTCCCCTGCTGTATACCTGTAATTACCTTTGGTATTGGCTATCAAAAACAAAAACACATGAACAAATCAAGAAGGTAAGGACCATTCTCCCTCTGTTTCAAAACAATTATTTAAAGACACTGACAATCCCTTCCCTGGAAAATCGGTAAGGAGTTTAGTTTTCATGCTAAACCAGCAAACACTTAATAGAGCAGTTTAGGACTATTCTTCCCCCCTCCCATTATTACAATTCATTGAGAACCAAGGCCGTGTTGGTACTCATGCATTCAAAGCTATGTAACTGTACCTCCTTCAGGCCTCAGCGTGAGCACAAGACACCACACATCGGTGGAAAAGTTAGAAATGGCACTGGCTGCACAGAGCGGCCGCTCACCTGCTGCAGGGCGAGGTAGGGGCGGTGCCGGAGCAGCCTGCTGTGGAACACGTAGAGCAGGGCGCGCAGGACGCGTCCCTCGGCGGCCAGCCCGGGCCCCGACAGCCGCCTGCCGGCCGTGTCGCACCGCCGCCGCAGCACCGACAGCCGTCCCGCTGCGGGGGGAAACCGGGCACGGCCTCAGCGCCGGGCAGCGCCTCAGCGCCCGCCGCCGCCCCGGCCCGCCGCGCCCCCGGCCCCCACAGCCCGCCGCAGGCGCCCGGCAGCGCCTTCGAACCGCACCCCCCCAGCCCCTCTCGGCACAGCGCCGGCACCTGCGGGGTGTTCGGCCGCCAGCGCCACCGTGGCGCTGCTCGTGGGCCAGGGCACGTCCAGCCGGTTCCAGGGCGCGTCCCGCCCGCTGCACGGCGCATCCAGCCGGTTCCAGGGCGCGTCCCGCCCGCTGCACGGCGCATCCAGCCGGTTCCAGGGCGCGTCCCGGCCGCTGCACGGCACAGCCCGCGCCGCCCCGGGCGCCGCCATGTTCCCGCCGCGCACCAGGGACCGCGCCCGGCCCTGGGCGGGACCATCGCGGCCGGGCCGGGGGAGGGTCGCGGGCCGCACCAAGTCAGCCCGCGGGGGCGAGGCAGGGGTCGCGGCCTAGGCGGCGGTGGTGCGCTCCTTTCCCAAGTGTCGTACGCGAAGAGGAATAAATGTAAATTATGAGTGTTACTCGCACTTTCCGAACCTCGCAGTTCTTCAGTGTCAGCCTCGGGAGCTGGGGCTGTTGGTAGCCAGCGCAGCAGCCGCTGAGCTCCTCGTGTGATGCGTTGCAGGAGAGCCCGGGGGTGACCCCAGTCACGGGCCCTACAACTGCGCCCTCCCGTGTCACACACACACCCCTTAAAGTGCAAAAAAATCCGGGAGATCGGCTTCACGCGAGTAGCAATTCCTGTCCGGATGAGAGGACGTGGTCTTAAGCTCTGCCAGGGGAGGTTTAGGTTGGACATTATGAGGATTTTTTTCACGAAAACCCTGATTAGACGTTGGAACGGGCTGCCCAGGGTTGTGGTGGAGTCACAGTCCCTGGAGGTGTTCAAGGAAAGACTGGACATGCCACAGTCTAGTTGACTTGGTTGGACTTGATGATCTCAGAGGTCTTTTCCAACCCAATTGATTGTGTGATTCTGTGATGTCAACACCCTGAACAAGGACAGGCCTCGCTGCCCATACCCCGGGTGCCCCCTGGCCACCCTGGTCACTGCATGCATTTGTCCCTGCTCCTGGGATTTGCCATGGCAGGGACAAAGGGCCCAAAGCCAGGCAGAAGAAGGTCCTGTGGTAGATGCAGGTGCCCCATGGAATTGATTGCTGTTACTTATTAGTGTTGTTAGAATAGTTTCCTACCAAATGGATCAAATTTTTGTGGTCGTCTATGAATACTCCTCCCCCAAGTAAAGACATTATTTCCTGCCTCTTTCCCTTTCTGCTTGTAGTTGAACTTTCCTAACTGCCAACACTGGTACTCCAATTAAAATATTTGTTAGGAACAATGGAGCTAAATTGGGCACATTTGTTTTTTGTATAGTCTTATCTTCTCTTGATTCCATTTTGTTGTATACTTTCTATTCTCTTTTAAGGAATCTTGTACAAATACAGATTAAAGTGATGTCCTTTTAAAAAGATAGAGCAAAGATTGGCATTAATGGTTGCACCTGTAGGGAAGAGAGATAAGAGCAGACCAAGAGGCAGAACTGATAAAAGGCTGCTGTGAGCACTTGCCTGTCCTGAGGAAGGGAATGTGAAGCTTCCTAGACTAAGAGTGGAGGTGAAAGTAAAAATGGAATCACCAAGGTGTGAGCAGAGGATCACAAAGGTCTCTCTAGCTGAGCTTCTGAGGTGTTTTGAACATCCTATAAGTGAAGAGCAAGCCTGGGCTATCTGCTTTCAGTGTTGCTGTAAAATGGAGGAGTTGGCTAGGGAGCTGTGCCCACCACTCCATTCTGTATTTATAAAAGGTTGTGGGAGCATCTTGATCCATGCTGATGGTACTGCTTCCTTCGAGGTCTACCACAAGTCTGGTAAGAGCATAGGTAGTTGCAGATGCCAAGGGCTGTTCTTTTAACAGGCTGAAATGTGGGGACAAAGTAAGGAAATTTTCTTTTCCTCTGCTTTCTTTGTTGGTTATGTTTGGGGTTTTTTCCCCTCTCTTCTCTCTGTATGTTGTCATGAAGCTATTTTTCTTCCTATACTTTATTTCAGAGGACTGTAGATGAATGCTTATACAGATGTATGACCTACTAATTTCTCCAGTCCTGCTCTATCGAGTCATTTGGTTGCAGGGAATAGCTGGGATAAAAGCTTTCCACCACTTAATTTATTTGAAATAAGTAATCTGAAGCTTTATTATATGTCCTGCTCTGTTCATCTTCCAACCTTTATCTTCTTACCTGTGCTGTGGTAACTTTCACGATGGATTTATGACTGCAGTTTCCCTTTTACTGTCGCTGTGTGCAGCCAGCAAGTGGCAACAAGTTTGTGTTATGTACGGCTTGGTTGGGCTGCCGCAGAGGTCAGTGCTAGGCTAACTCTTCAGGGATTAGAGTGGGTCATTAATGATAAAGACAAAGATCCCATGCCTTCCTTGTGGTTAGATATCAATTAGCAGACAACAACAATAACAAAACCCCAAACAAACAAAAAAACCACCAAAAACAAAAATGCAGCAGCCATTAGTTTGAGGCTAATGCTCACAGTAAGAAGAGCATCCCATGTTGCTTTCCAGCAACATAGGATTTTCCCAAATATAGGCCTACTTTCCCCAGGTAAGACTGACTTTCACCAGAGGAGTTAGTTTCCTTATTATCAAGAATTCTTCCTGTTTCCCTTTCTTGAAAGGGGTTCTAAAAGCTGTTTATCGATGCCTAAGCAGTTGTCTTTCTCCCCCAACCCTCTTTTTTCCCTTTCAGATGTTGGCAGCATTCAGCAGTCAGAGGACAAGGTAAGCTTGTGTCTTTACCTTCGTTATGCGTGCAGATACAATCCTGCTGTAGTAAAGGCTTGCTCAGTAGATGGGACAGAGGAGGGTACATGCATGGCTGGGAACTGAGAGCTGTGGCATTCTCCAGTTTGTGCTGCATTGCTTCTTGGTCTCTGTCTGCAGCTGCTGGAATACTTGGGAGTGGTGATCTATGAAGCCCTGGACTGGGGAATTGACAGCCAACTGGAGCGAGAACTGAGTGGTCCTTTGGAGAAATTGCTGTGCCTCATGCTGAAACTGGATGATGAGCCAATTAAACCAGAAGTCACCCTGCAGGATGTTATCAAGGTTTTCTTATTCCCACTTAGTAAATATAGCAATTTTAGAGGAGCTGATGGAACGGTGCAGTTAACCAAGGGGCAAGTCCATTTCTGGGAAAAAGCTGGGTAGATTGTTGGAGAACATAGAGGGAGGATGTGGCTTTCCCATCAGAGGGAAAAGGCAATACCGTCTTAGGTACTTGCAGGTGCCCATGAACAAGAATTAAGAAGGAAGACTACACATGGCTCTCACACAGCTGTGTCTACAAAGTCCTTCTGTACTTTGTCTCCAAATTCAATACCCAGAAGACTATGAATATTGAAAAAAAGTCACTTGTCTGTAGTATTCAGTTTCGGCAAGGGCTGGAATTTCAATGTCTCGACTCAAACAGGTAACTTGCCACTCAAACAGAATTTAAAGGTATGAGAAACTTCCCATCCCTCTGTCTGATCAGGGCTGGGGAAAAGAACAGGGTAAGTGACTCCACCTGCTGTGGGGTTTTGTGCTTTGTCTGCACTGGAGGCTTCCCCTTTCAGGTACTTATTTCAAAGGACAGTCTATGGAAGACAATATCCATAAATTACACAGTTACTTCCACTATCATACATATAAGATTGGACATTTTGCTTCTTTGTTCCTCTGTATCTGTAATGGAAAAAAAAATATAAAGGGGCTATGAGGAAGATGATTTTTAACCATGGATCGAGGAAACTGAATCTTGCTTTACTGCATCCTCCCGTGGGATTTTTTTTTTTTTTCATTTCAAGATCTCTTTCAAATAGCTGCAATTCTTTCAGGCCTGTGAGGAGCACTTGCCCAGGCCTTCTGAGGCTACCAAACATTATGAAATGACCTGTAGGAATCTGTTTGCTGAATATATGGAACTTCAGAAGCTTGTAACCATCATCCAAACCTCCAAAGAGGTAGATTTGGGATCACCCCTTGGCTGCTATTCCGTCCACCTTCACAGACTCACTCTAAAGTAACCTCCCCATTGCACTGAAAGTGGAGCATGTACATGGTCTGTTTTCACGATGCGAATGGCCTCTGTCTCTGCACCTTTTATATTTGTTGTAGCACTTAAAATTTAGGTGTTTGGGGTTTGTAGGCTTTTCAGATAAACATTAGTAATTTATACTGGATAGATAGGAAATCACTGTACAGTGTAATGACCTCATGTGCTTGCTTCTCAGCGACTGAGAAAAATGGATGTGGAAGATTTGGTGGAAAATCCCATTCAAAAGAAGAAAAACTGTGATGTAAGGGATTTAATTTCTTCATTATGGGCATGGGTTTTTTTCTTCAGCTGTAGCTCTCTCAGCTTTCCACTGAATCTTCTATGAAAAGTAGAGGTTGAACACAAATTAAACTGCTTAGGTTTTTTTCAGGAGCTTAAGTAGTTAACGACTTGTCTGCAAAACAAGCTGGGGAGTGAACTTGAAGTTAAACTATTTCATATGTCAACCTCACATGGACATTTATTCTACACAAATATGGTCTTTGTGGTCCAATGTAAACCACTTCTAAAAATGAAGTTGGAGGCAGTCTTTGGAGTAAGTGTCTGCAAGAAGTTACTCAGGCTGTTTCTTTCTGCTGCTGAATCCCAAAATCCAGCTGCTGGCAGGAACTACCACCTGCCAAAAGCAATCTGTTCCTTTCTTGTAGCTGGACTGAAAAATCCCAGAAAACTCTTCTGTTATTGGTAGTACTAGGGTGGACTATTTCACTTTTACTATGTGGGATCTATGCTGGTTCAGGACTGGCAGGGACTGAAGGCCAGTAGCACTGTCCATCTTTGTGGCTGTGCAGCTCCAGCAGCTCAAAGGGGTGAAGGGGGATGAGGTTGGAGATGTCACTTATACCTTGGGCTCACTGCCTTTCTTGCCTTTGCATTCTGTCCTTCCATAGATCTTGGACTGTATGTTTGGGGCAGAGAAAGCAACTTACTCTGTTCTTTTCAAGGCTCTGCACAGTCAGGGCTCAATGAGAAACAAATAGCTCTTCCTTCAGGCTGGAGCTCTGCCCAGCATAAACAAATGCACTGTAGACTGGAGTCTGTGGAGGCAACAGCAAGCCCCAAGAGACTTGTGGACTCTCTCCCTTTGTCTAAATAGCACTTGCTTTGAAGCGTGCTCAAACTATTCGTATGAAAATGTTTGTGAAATGTGTGTTTGGGCATATTCTCAATTTTGTGATCTATTAAAATAAACTGGCAAGCTATCTCAAACCACAAACTCATCAACTGCTATAGCTCTTTTCTGCAGGGAATACATGAATAAATACATGGGCTTTGCTGTGTGGCCTAAAGGCCAGTGTATTTGGCCTCTGCTCCTTCAGGAGACATGAATTCTGAAAGCTGGATGCCTGTTGCAAATCCTCTGCCTCTAGTTTCCAAGTCTCTAAACACCAGTTGACTGCATTGCTCTGAAAAACTCTTGAGTTTAAAATAAGCAGAATGCTAACTTCACTGAGATCCCACAGATCAGAGCTGGTGCCTTGAGTGGTGCTAAGAAGCTAATGCTCTCTATGGGCCACACTTTTTTTTTGTTGACTGGTACAAAACAGGTCTTCTGAAATGCAGACCACAGTCTGACAGCATGCAGAGTTGTACAGTTTCAGCACAGCTGTACATGTCACAAGTTGATATTCACCTAGAAATCTAAGAAGTGAGACCTGTTAGAAACACAGCTTACTGCTCATCTGTTGAATTCAATGCAATGGATTTAGGGTGTTGTAGCATTTTTGTGTTGTGTTGCACAGGTGTGGGAAGTTTAGGTGGCATTTGACACTACATGGGATGGCCCAAGCAGAATAATTGCAGTGATCCAGTCAGTAGGGAAAGAAAAGTATGAGTGATGATGATGATAATGTCATCAACATCTGAAAAATGTTTTGGGTGTGCAAGTTGCTCTGAAATGGACAGCTGAAGACAATTCTTGTTCCAAAATTAATGTGGCAATATTACAGTACAGAAGTCTTTCTTCAGGTCATGTCTTTCAGTCAAATGAGTGCTATTTCAAAAGTCTCTAGTACTGATGGGTTGGCCCAGAGACTTTTGTGAGTTCTCCCACACAATATTAAATATAGCCTAGGAGATATGGCTTGTATGTGTTCACTCTTTGATAGTTCTAGTTCTCTGGAGTTGAGGTATGACCGTACCAAAACCAGGCTAAAACAATCCAACAAAAAATCTCTCTCCTTGAAGACAGTCATCAGTCAGAGCTTGGATAAGACTCTTCTGATATTATATCAAGATATCTGAAGGGATAAGTTGAGAGAAGATGCTGTAAGTGGAAAAGGGAGAGGAGCCTAAGTCAGAAACTTTGTTCTGAGGCAGTTTTCTGAAATGTTTTGCTTCCTTTTTACTGTTTATAATACAATCACTTGTTCTTACTCAATTTGCCACTGGGATCCAGATAAGCTGTTGATTTAGCACTTCCATTACAATGTTGTCTAAACATGCTATTGAGTTGATTATTTTTTATCCTGTCTTTGTTGGGTTATACTGCATGCCTGAGCATCCTCAGATACTAATACAGGAAGAGGATGAGCAGATGCCAGAGTTTTTAGCTAGTGTCTCCAGGCTGAAACTGCTAACATATGTTTCTGTGAAGTATGAGACCCCTTCCCACTTGTCTTCCTCTTTTGTTTGTGGACACTTCAACCCTTGGTTTCTGAAAATTCAGAGGATTTTAATGGTGAGATTTGGGATTTCATTCCCAGTGTTTGCTAGGATTCAATAATATGAAAACACTGGCACCTGGAGCGCTTGCAGAAAGAAAATGGTTCTTGCTACCTGGCAGCAAAAGCTGTGTTTTGCTGAAATACGTTCATAAAGTTAATGACTAAATTTGGGAATGAGCCTGGTGAGCCAGCTCCCAGTTTCCTCATTGTAAATTAATCTCTGCAAAGAGAAGCAATTCTCTGCTCTGGTACTGTAGCCTGATCTGAAAGTGAGTAAAAGAGGGTATTAAGGACACAACTATGTGTTTATGAATAACTTCAGTTTCTGAGTGTGCCCTGTTACGTGGAGGGAGGGGATGCTGCTCAGTGTGTTCTAGCCAGCTATTGACTTGGACCTTCCTGGTTTCTCCAAGGCACCCCTGTGGTCCAGTGTCATCAGTGAACTGCAGGCTGGTGTGAGGCTGCACAAGGCCAGTGAGCGACTACAGCGTTGTGTGCCTCCAAAAGAACGTATCCGCTCTCCCTTTGAATTGCTTTTGGATGATATTCAGCATAAGAGGTACACCCTCCGGAAGGTGAGTGACTTTGAAAACATCTGCTCTACTTCATGTCTAAGCAGTATGTGTTGAAACCTCTTCTCCAAAAGCTTGTCTTTCTCAAGGGTACTTCCAAGTCCAGAAGTGTTTGGGTATCCCTCTCAGTTGCAACTCAACATTAGATCACCCTATTTTTCCACCCAAGTGCTTTATTTCCAGTAACTTTTTAAGTCAGGGGTAGTCACAGTTTCATGAAGCTGAATAATAAACCTCTTCTCCCTCCAGGGGTCAGCCAGTCCTTTCCCTGGAGCAGATATTCTGCCCCACACACAAGATTCATGGAAGAGACTCTTGCTTGCTTGTGCTTTCCACCTTGGACACTTATGTCCTTCCAGGCTCCTTTAGCTGAGCTATGCTTGGCAGCATCTCTTACTAGTTCCCTTGCCTTCCCAGATGTCCCAGATGTTCTGGAGTGTATGCAAAAGCAGTTTTGAGATAATCCTTTGCTCAGCCTCAGACAGAGGCCTCTAGGCAGTGTACTCGAGCTACTGCAGAAGTTTCGTCAAGGTAGAAAAAGTTAAGCCCCTCCCAGGGGCAGCTGCTGTTCTGACTAAAGTGGCAGTGACTTCCAACTTCACCACTTGGTTGGTGAAGATGACCAGATACAAGAATGTCTGGGGTGTCTCTAAAGGCTTGTGATGCTCTTTGCTTGCTGCAGCTTGATCTGGGAATGATGAGCAGATCTAAAACATTGGCATAAGGCTTTGTGGCATTGGCATGCTTTGCAAACAGACGTCTTGGCAGAAGATGAGACACAACTCTTCTTGTAATAAAAAGCAGTATTACAAAAAGTGAAAACTTTGCATACCACACTAGACATCAGCTTTTTTTTCCTCTTTGTTGGTGCTGCTGGAGTGCAGCAGGTTTATAAGCTTCAGCTAAACCATGCACCTCTATAAAGCCCCAGCTCTTGCATGGCTTGACTGTGGCTCCAGCCTCCAGGTAAGGCTATGTCATTTCTTTGGAGATAATATCTTTATTGATATATAAATGAATAGTAGTGGAAAGGAGACAGTGCATCATAATTACTTGTGTTCCTTGTATATCTTGTGTACACTTGTATATCCTTGTATACACTACTTGTGTCCTGTATATCAGTGCACTGCAGTACAGAACCATAACTCAAGGTGGCAGAATGCTCTGAGTCTTGATTTTCTCCCATTTTTCTTCTTTAAAAAAAAAAACAAACAAAAAACAACAAAACCCCACACACTTTTCTTTTTGAGGAGAAGCACAATCATGTTTGAAGAGTAGGAGACAGAAATGCTCAAAGAAAGCAGAGTGCTCAGGTCTTAGTGAAGGGTCTTAAACTAGGATTTCCCCATCTGCAAAGCTATTTTAAAGCTTCTCTAGCAAACAGTGGTCTAATTTGCAAATGAATGAAAGCACAGCTAGTGTGGGAAACTGTAGTGTTGTTCTACCTGCACTCCCCCATGTTCTGAAGTTGTACACACAGGGAGCATAGCCTCAAAATAAGAATACATGAACAAGGCAGCTAAAGACATGAATGTGCAATTGACTTTTTTGTCAGTTCTCCCCTCTGCAGCAAGCACAGGGCTTGATGCCTCACATGAATATCTGCCCTGCAATTCTGTCTCACTATTGTTCCTAGTTTATGTAGGGCTGTAAGCCAATCTCTGGGACTCTAGCTTATGCATACAGCTGCCTGCTGCTGCAGTTCTTGTTGCAGTTCTGTTAACCCGTTCCATTGCTCTCCTCCCTGGAGCCAAGTTCTCAGTGATGAATATGATGTGACCATGGTGCTTATCGGCATCACTCCTGATGTTAGAATCTGAGTACAGTGTTGTCCAGCAGCTTATGAACAGTTCATGAGCTGCTGGGGCTGGAAGCCTCTAAGGTCTGTGCAGCACTTCTGATTGTCTCTAGCTTGCCATGGGCAAGTCTGTCTCCACTGAGAACCCACATAAGTAAATCTCATCATTCTGCACTTCTCAACTCATTTTTTGTGCCATTCCCACGTCCCCCATTCCCAAATCCTGAATTGCACCATTCAATGTGCCACTGAATGGCAGGGTATACCAAGAGGAAGGAATTATTGTAGAAAAAGAACTATTTCTTAAGCATCATTTTTCCTCTTTCAGGTGGTGGTTGAGCAAAAACACAAGGATCCCAAAGTTGATGTAGCTGCTCCCAAGCCTCATCTAAAGCTGGTAGGTGGCCTGGTGCTGCATCTGATGATAGCAAAAAAAAGGTAATTCTGGAGCTGACAGGACAGCTTCAAGGAACATAGATGTAATGCCTTAGCTACTGGTTTGTGTTTGGGAGGGGGATATATTAACTTCGAAGCAGACCCTCCTGCCAAACCCAGGGCCTAGGAAAACTGACATCTTCATAGGAGAAAGACAATCAGTCTCCCTACTTCTTCCACTGCTTCTTTCATTTGGAACATTTTGCGGTCCTGAAAGAACTTCCGGAGTTCTCGATTTCAAATTTAAGAGTCGCCAAAGTGTTCTGCTATGCACAGTGCTGGAGGGTGTTTCACGTGCAGGGCCCAGTGCCCTCCTGAGTGACAGGCACTTGTAAAACAGTGCCATTGCTGATGGATTGTTCTGTCACCACTGGTCTCTTTGCTCTATCTACTGGCTCTTTGTGGTGCTATGCTTTGCCTGCAGGTGTTGGAGAGGCAGCTGAAAGAGTGTGTGCCATGTGAGACCAGCTGGCATGAACAGTCCATGGCAGAAATAAAACAACCACAGAAGCTTCAGTCAGCAGCAGCGCAGGAAAAAGGGAGCAGGCCCAAAGGTACCTGCTACAAAATAATGGCTGGCCTTTGAAATGAAAGCCCACTTATCTTTTCAATAACATTTATAATGCAAGGGGGGGGCAATGCAAATTTTGTGTGATAGAGGTGGTATGGCATAAGAATAGTTATTTCTAGAAAATCTGTTTGTGGCTAATTAAGACTCAAAAGATGGTTCCGCTTACCTAATTTTTTTATGGATGTTCAAAATTGTCCACTAACTGAGAGGAATTTTGGCCATCACCTAACACTAAAAGTTTATGTAAGTACCAGGACAAAGTCTAGCCTAATCTCAAATTCTTATCTGTGGGTATCAAATCTGTCATTTTCTTGTCCCAGTGCAATATCTCATTTAGTCTGTGTGTATGGAGGTTTTTGTTCTCTCTCTCCCCTGCAGAAATGCTTTTGACACCAAGTACAGCCTTGAACTCTCCAAGTGACAGTTTTTTAACTCTCCAAGATGCCAGTACTGAGTTTAAAGTTGTCAACAATAAAACACAGCAGCTGGGACCAGGAGTTCAGGTAAGGCTTTAAGTGAAAGGACAGTGGAGAGGCATGAGATCTGCAAACACACACATGAAGATCAGGTACAAATCCTAGTGTAGGAAATCTTGTCTCAAAAGTGAACAAATGTGGTATTGTTGGGTTCATTGAAGTTCTTTCCTCTGCAGAAGCACATATCATATTCAGACAGTTCTGTTTGTGGCCTGACTGCAGCCCACAGGTACAGCCTATAGGATCCCTTCTCTCTGACCAGTGCTAGGACCTGAGGGACTGGCCTGAAGTTGTGTCAGTGGAGGTTTAGGTTAGATAATAGGAAAATGTTTTTCACCCTGAGGGTAGTTGGTCACTGGCTCCAGATAAGTGGTCACACCACCAAGCCTGACAGAATTCAATAAGTGTTTGGACAACAGTGTGATTCTTGGGATGGTGGTATGCTGGGCTAAGAGTTGGACTTTGCTTGTGGGTCCCTTTCAGCTCAGGATATTCCATGATTCTATAGAACCAAGGCCTGCTCTGGTCCCTTAAAACTAGATCCTACAGAAGTTTTAATATGCATGGGAGTCTAGTCAGTCTTACCTTACAGTGAGGCATTTGATGCTAGGTGTATTGATGTATTTTCGTTTCACATGGTGTGTGAGCTCATGGAAGGAAAACTTAATAACTTATTTTTAAGAAGCAACTTGATTGGTGAATTCCCACTCTTCTGTCTGTGGAGTTATTTTGGGAGCACTGCTCCTCCATAAACCACAATACATAGTCTTTGGGTTCTTTTACTCCTGGCTCAATCATGAAAAGCTTGACTTATTTGGTTCTGGGATTCAGTCTGAACATATTCAGAAATTCTGTGGAACAGAATTTAAGCCCTAAAACATCATGTCTAGCACAGATGCTCTGGCATACAAACAGGAATCTGTTTTCTGTAAATATTTCTGTCTGAAATGCAGTTGCTTAACTGAGGAAAACGAATATGAATTAATAAAAGCAGAAAATCTCATCTATATTTGCCCCAGTCTGTGCTACTTGGAGGAATGTTCAGCATTCGAGAACCCTGTCATTGATGTATTACCCGAAGGACCTTCATATGGAGACTAGTTTGTTTTCTGGTTTTCTAGAGAAGGTAGAAACAATGTTGTTGACATACAGCATTGTGTTTGAGTTGGGTTAGTGAGTTGGGTTAGTCATAGTCTCTTGAACTGTTCTCCAATGTTGCCTTGTGTGAGCTGGAGCCAAGAATATGGTTCCAATGTACTCCATGGATTGCTTAGGGAGGATTTTGCAAAGTTGGTTCCTGAACAGATGAAACTTTGGTATTAGTGTCCACGTTGAACTTGGGAGAGAGCGAGCAGATGAATTGGAAGTTTCACTAACTTGGCTGGAGCTTCCTGGTTGTGGAGCTCAGAGGGAGGTTAACTTTATATTCCAAGAAGGAATAGAAAATTCCTAAATGTACTCCATTGATTTCTTTCTTTGCTTTACTTTTGAGTGAGCCTTGAACATTTCAGGTCAGTCCTGGGTATCCTGGTTTTGTTTAGCAGCAGTACTTCTGATGAAGTGGGCTTAGTGTCTCTTGCTTGCAGCTTATGAACATCTCGTCCTCTGATCTACAGGAAAACACTCCCAAGCTGCCTGACAGTGCCTGCCTTTCCCCCAGCAGGTCATCACTAGTATCCTACAACAGCACAGGTCAGTGTACTTCCAGCTGCATGTCCAAACGAGGTGACAAAGTACAGTCAGTGGCCTACTGGGTTCCCAAAGCCTTAGGTTGGGCTCACTGTACGCTTTCTTTTCACTCTGATCACGTGGAGTTACTTTACAAGAGGAGCTCCAACACTAAGTAATGAGTCTGGGGAGGTGCCCTTAGAAAACCATTTCTCTGCAGTTGACTGAATCCTATGTAGTTCCTGCAGCTTCAAAACAATGATAGCATGTTCCCAAAGGCCTAACTGGAATTTGCAGTAGAAGCTAAATGAATGTTTTAAATATTCAAGTAGAAAGTGCACCACTTGATTTCATTAAACTAAGTGGTGCTAATGAAGCCTCATCAGTGCCTACTGACAAGCATAATTACTGTAACCTCTCCTTTTTGTGATCTGAGCAGATGGGGTGGAGGAGGAGGGGACGTAATCCTTGCAACCTTCAGAGGGCAGTGTAGTGCTCCTGAGTGTTCAACTTTTAGGGTGAATACTTAGAAGCTGCCAGTTGGTTTTCTGCACCCTAAACTCTCTCTTCCTATCCAGATCTCACTGCAAATTCCCTGTGTCCTCCATGTCCACCCACACTAGGAGATGTTAAACCCACGAGTTTCCTGAATACTGTCCAACAGCAGCTGCCTCCTTACAGAAGAAGGTCCAGATCTTTAGAGACAGGCCTTCAAAGCAAGGAACGTGTAAGTCCAACATGTCAGCAAGCAGCCCTGGTCTGATAGATCTCGTAATGATGAGAGTTTGCACCTTGATCCTCCTGTAATCACCAAGCACGCTCTGTGGTTTTTATTTTGGGACATATTGTACGCTGATTTGAAGTTGGTATATTGTTCTCTCACTGGAGACAGCTTAAGAGAGGACTGAATGCTGTAGTGTCCTTGCAGTGTCTTCCCAGTCTGAATGATATGAAATAAAGTTTTTTCTCATAGAAGAAGAAAAAAATACTTCTGCACTACTTGAAAATGTCCATCAAGACTTCCTCAAGCAGACTGTAGTTGACAGTAGGACTGTCCTACTTTCTCTATCTCCCCTCATTCTTTCTAGATTCTGCTATGTTCACAAGTGTCCTTTAAGCTGCAGTAAATGGAACAAGCAGTTGACAAACTGTAGATAGCACAGCATTGGTAACTTTTAAATGTATAATGTATGCGGTACTGAAGTCATCAGGTTCTGCATGATGGTAGTGAGAGAAATGCTGGTATTTGTGTGCTTCTGTGCAACCTTCTGAATTATGGCCTTGCCCTGTTCTGCCCTGACAAGGTGTGCTGTGCCCTCGCCTCCTTCTTTCCTTCTGCATCCTCCCCTGCCTAACTTTTGCAAGTCTCTAAACTGACCTGAGGACTCTTAGACCTCTTTGTTCAGCAGTGTGGTGGGGGGTGCAGGTGGATTGGGTTCCCCACCTGGGGATAAAAGCAGGTGGTCTCTCCTGGTAGACCACCAAACCATAGTTGCCATTTGTGTGCAGCCAGGGATTCCTGGGAAAGAGAAGGCAAGACAGTGTTGTGCTGTGGAAAGGGATCTTGTACTCAGGAGGGCCAGCATGGCATCTGTTTTGTAGTCTGTTCCAAAGGGTAAAATTCCCCAAAGACTGGCTCTCGAGATGGTATTAGCTGCTGTGGTAACCAATGGACCTGCTTCCTTTATGAAGTGTCAGGAACCTGCTTGAAAACTGTAGCAACCCCTAAACTCCCTGTAGTAGTTTCTCTGCTAGCATCATCAAACAGTCAACTGATATTCCCCATCACAAGCACAACTGGGTTTTGGAGACAAATTCTCCTCAGCCTTTGGGACCCAGTTTTGAGGATAACCTCCCCAGATAGCTGCTTTCTTCAGCTTTCTCTGATGCTCAACTTCTGTCTTTCAACAGGACTGTCTCTTTCCTACCAAGTGGCCATCACCAACCATAGCTGAGCTGATTGGAACCAGATATTCAGAGATGGTGCTGGAATGGCAAGACTTCCTCCAAAGAGTTAGTGATGGTGTCTTTCTAAGAGCAAAGGTATGTTTCCTCTCTTCTCTTTGTGCTATCCTTGGTTTTTCAAAAGCTGGCTGGTTTTGTGGCCCTCAGTGCTGAACTGCTGAGGTGCCCTTTGCCTCAACTTATCCTGTTCCTAACAGCTGATCCAAGTTTGGCCCTAGGCTGGAAACAGTTTTTAGTACTTATGTGCAGTGATGGCTTTTAATTCAGCTTAAACTGTGTAAACTGCTTAGACAGTAACCCAGCCTTTGCTTGTTACTTCTTGTCTGTGATTTCCATGCTAGGAGAGCTGACTGCCGTGAGTGTTGGTCAGTTCTGAAATCCTGAAGTAAATAGTTGGGATTTGGTCTTGCTAAAGAGTGAAACTGAGGCTCCCACACCTGAGTCGACCTGGCTCAAATCACCTTGCTGAGTGACACAAAGGTCGGGGAGCTGAGAGGGACAGAGAATGACCTGCAGCACAGGACTGTTCACTGTTCACATTTCTTGACTACTGCCTTACTCACTGAGTCTCCTTTAGAGAGGGTGTTGCAGCCACCCCTCCAGAACAGTTGTCCTGAGTACAGGCCCTTTGCAACACAGATGTGAGGAAGTCTGTGCTACTGGGCTTATGGGTCAGCTTCTTGCCCTCATTTATTTAGCAGAATGGACAGAGTCAAAGGGTTCTACTAGCAAAGCTGTGCTACTTCCACAGTCTGTCTGATGCTCCTGAGACTGAATCCTTGTTTTTATCTCACCTTACCAACCCTGCTTTAACTTGCCTTTTCCATGCCTATTCAAAAATGGCTCTTACCCCCTTTGTGTTCTTGCTGCTGAAGTTTTTTTAGCTTTCTCAAGCTCTACTTCTCAAGATAATATCACTTCTGACTGCCAGCTGTGTATGAATGTGCTCTTTTTTATAAAGTTCAAGCAACTCATCAGCTTCCTTATGACTCATTTTTTGCTTCAGGATTGAATTCAAATTTGCCCTGATTTAATCTCTTTGGGATTGCTGCAGTCTACCTCAAAGAATGTCTCTCTTCTTCCCTCTCTCTTAACTAGCTACTGTTACACTCTTGCACAATACAGCTATTGTTTGCTCCAGAGCCTTTTTTTAAACTCCTGTTGTCTGGCAGCTGCCCCAAACCTCTGCATCATAAAAACACAGGCCTACAAGTAAGAATTTTTGTTTTGCCTTTTTAGCTTTTAATTCCTGTGTCTTTGCTGTCCTTTATTCGACCTCTGTTATTGTAATATGGTATTAAAGCCTTTAGAAGGTTGGTTTATGTGCTTGCTCTTTGACAGCCAGTGGATATTGTTGGTACAAAGATACTTCCCTTTTGCATTCACAAATAACTTTCCTTTCCACAGATCTGTTTCAGCTGCCATAAGCAGATGTTTCTTAAGTGGCCTTACAACTGTTACCTCTGCAGCAGGTGAGCTGGTACAAAAGGGCTGAATGAGGAGAGAGAAAAGAGTGAAAGAACAGTGCTGAAAATACCCAGTGTTCAAAGACTTGTAGTACTGGATAGGAACAGGTTGCTGAGCCCTTCAGTTTTGTCTTACTGCACAAGCCAGGCTGAAGTGTCTACAGCTGCAGAGGATGTGGAAAAACTTGTCTCTGAAGTGGTATCTCAGTTTTAATTCTTAGTATTAAGCTAGCAATAACCAAATTTACTGTGCCAGTATTATATTCAAATTCTCTGAGATCACTCTCTGAATTTTCCTCCAAAGGTTCGATCTGACAAAAAGGGCTTGAACAGGTTCTGGGAAAGGGTCTTCACCAGAATCTTCTGTTGAGGACTGAAAAGGAGAACTCCAGACCTTGTGACTAGGAAAGGAGCTGGACTTACTTGTATCCAGTTAGTTGTCAAAGATTTTGTGTTCATGAGAGAGGCAGAGAGATATTTCAGGCTCATTAAGGCTCACTTAAATCTATTTGAAGCAGTGGTGAAGCACTGAATTGATTACAAGCAGCAAGTAAACAACCACTGGAAATTGAGCAACTGTCTGGTGGTAGTGCTGGGTGAAATTTAATGAGGATTTGCAGAGAAAGCCTTGAAGCTATGGATGCTGACACATTTCAGATGAATTAAGCAACCATAAATAAGAGAACTGTCAAACTGAATGGAGGAGTTCTGAGCTTGCTTACTTTGCCATCAAGTCATTCTGGCACAACAACAAATTCTGTCTTACTTGGGAAAGTCACCTTTAGCTGCCATATTAGTATCTACTGAGCTTTACTCAAATGATAATGCTGGGAACTTTTTTTCTTTCAGTGTTGTCTGCTGTGACTGCTGCATCAAGGCAAGTCTAGTCTGTACAACAGCATATGCGTTTTTTACATTTTCTGTTTTCCCAGTGCCTCACCTACTCATAGGAAGCTTTCCTTCATCCCACTGATACCTCAAATCTACTCTTTACCTTGTTTCTAAGAAAAGAGAAGAGGGAACATTATGAGGTGCAAAAGCAGTGAGGGTGTCGCAGACATCTCTTGTCATACTCAGCTGAAACAACTCTGGTTCCTCTTTCATCCTGTGTAAAGTGGTTGGGATTACACTGTGATCTATTTATACAAGGGTCAGAAAGTTCACTGCATTAATGTCTACCTTTTAAGTGCACTAATAAATCAATTGCATGCCATGCAAATTCTCCAGCTAAGCAGGAGGGTGTGTTTCCCAGAGAACTCAGGTGACTTGTGTTGTGATTCTAGATGTCGATGCCCTTCAGAACATGTGTACATCTTCCACTTCACTTCCTAAAGTTTTTGAGACTCTCCAGAGAGGACGATCCAGCTAGTGAAGAGCAGAAGAGCTCAGAGTTGCTACATGAAATAGAGCACGGGCAGTATTTTGGGTAAGCTGGGACAGGGATGTTCTGTTTTTACCTTGAAAGATATTACCAGTTGCTTACGTAAATCTACAAACGTGCAGACAGCAATATGTAGTAGTAGGCTGGTCAGCTAAATGTTCTGCTGAATGACTGGTTTAGTCTTTGGTCTAACTGGTGTATAGTTCTGTGGAAGTATTGTGGATTTTAGATGACCAAAAGGGAGGATGTATAGGTGCTCTGAAGTAGCTTTTCTTTCTGTCAGGTTTCTGATGTGGATTTAGAAGTGTCCACATTAGCCCAGACACAGAGAGTCCTTTGTAATAGCTTCATTTGTATAAGAATTTCCATACTGCATTATATTCTATCCCCCACAGCTGGAGGTCTGTCACTACAACCCAGGTATAGCCCCTTTATACCTACAAATCAAATATGCTAGTTGTCTTAAGTACAACTGACTGAAGAGTAATGCCTCAGTTTCCCTCCACACATGTGCAGACACCCTTTCCTTTTTGTCCCCAGAAAATGAACTATTCCAAAAAGACCTTTTGACCATTCTGAATGGAAAAGACAGACCATGTGTGTATAAGTGCAATATCTAAGACTGAAAACATACGTTGTTTCTTCTCTATGTTCTCTTCTTTCCAAAGCACTTAAGTGTTCTGCTGGAGGAACTGGTGTCTTTTTCTTTCCTTTCTTCTCTGAAACCATTCTTTAATGTAGTAGCCAGAATAAAGTCACAGCAGTTTCTGGTTCAAAGGCTTGTACCTCAGTTCCCGAAAAGCAGGGGTAGTGTTCACTATTGAAGTTAACTGTGTGGGGCAGGCAGTGGTTTGGCCTGTCTTATAATGCAGGTGCTGTAGAAGAGGTCTGAGAGGCTGCATTGCTGTCATACTTCAGGATGGCAAAAAGAAATCCTGCTGCATGAGGATGCAGTCACAACCTTGGGTCAGACATAGGCAGTCATTAGCCCTTTGTCTGACATACTGTCGATAGAGAGAAGGTGTCAGTAAATGGAAGTGTTCTGATGCTGAGTAGCCTTCCTAAGTGGTGCTGACGGCTCTTTTGAACTCATGCAGTTACCTAAATCACTTAGCAGCCTGGAGGAAGGGCCGAAGAGCACCATGCCCTCTAACAGAAACCTGGGTCAGCTTTCCTGCTTTTGTTTTCCCCTCTCCCTCTCCAGTGTACCCATTATTTTGGAGCCCCGTTGCCTAGCACGGCCTCTGTGCTGTTACACAAGGGCCATGGCAGACTGGCTGACTGCAGACATCTGTACCTGCTGCGAGCAGTACCTGATGAATGTGGCTTTCTGTCAGCAGCAGAGCATCCCTCCCAGAAGAACTTCCTGGGCTTGATCCAAACTGTAATAACTATACCATGCGTTTCTCCTGTCACTTGTTCTGTACCTGAAATAAATTAAACCGCTTTATGCATCCATTGACATTAAAGGCCTGATTAGAAGACCTCCTGGTGGTCAGTCTAAGCAGGAAGCACAGTCTGTATTTCTCTATTGTGAAGTATTCTAAAGCTTTGTGGGTTTTGGAACTGTTTTGATTCTTTTTATGTTTCTTTGAGGAAAATAAACGTTGAAGCACTACCACATCTGTGGCATTTTCTTCTTTGCACCTGCAGTTGCCATTGTTCCATGGCACTGTTTGCATTTATTGCTGAGCAGGCTTCACCCAATGTAATGAGTGCAGGGACACTTTTAACCTAAACCCCCATTCCTTAGAGTGTTGGAAAGATGGAGCTCACAGTTATGTGATCACATCACCATGCATTTTGCAAATGTTCCTTCCTGATAACTCACTAAATAGCACTTAAAGCTCACTGGTTTGATGCATGTAACACCATAGGGACGGCTGCCAGGCAGCCTGCTCAGTCTGCTTACTTTAGGAAGCAGATTTGATTTAGGAAGCTTGGTTTGGTTTAGGAAGCTTGATTTGATTTAGGAAGCTTGGTTTGGTTTAGGAAGCTTGGTTTGGTTTAGGAAGCTTGGTTTGGTTTAGGAAGCTTGGTTTGGTTTAGGAAGCTTGGTTTGGT
>JAYRBT010000001.1:21674973-21709066 GCA_036023395.1 Myiotriccus ornatus
TTAGGAAGCTTGATTTGGTTTTTGTCTGTGCACTATCATCCTTTGGCATCAGAGCTTCCTGGTGTGTGTCACTGAAGTACCTTGTATATCTCAATGCCATCATCACCTGAGGAGCAGATGGTTTTTCTTGAAAGATTCTTCTCTTCATATTGGCTTTAAGCTTGGCCCTAAGGTGAACTGGACTATTGCAGTGTATATGAAAAATAGAGAATGTTTTGGTAGATTTTTTGTGTATGTTAAAACCAGAAGTGAGATATTTGATAGTATGTGGATTTCTCCCCAGGAATTGCCTGTATGGAAGGGATGTAGGGCCTCAGTGGAATTTGCTTTGATGAGTTTTGCAGTGTTGAAGGATACAATGGACTTGTAGCTGGAATGAACCACGCTAAAGAAAATAATGTCTGGGAAGGGCTAGTTCTTCTAGGTAGAGTAGAAGGGAAGAAAGGCACGTTTAAGCTGAGCCTAAGGTCTGCATCCAAACTGCCAGGAGGGTCAATACCTCCAGCTGACTTGCGCTGGCCTGACTCTGCTTCCTCCAAACTGCCTGTCTGCAAGCTGGCGCCTACTTGCAGGTTTAGGCAAGCTCTGCAAATAAATGAGTGCGGGGAAGCTGGAGGTTGTGCTTCCTTTTGGAGCCTGTTCAAGTGCTCCTCTTCCTTCAGTCAATTAGGAGGGGTGCAGCCTGCCTGCCCAGGTCCTCTCCTGTATGTGCTAATCGCTGGTGCTGCTGGGAGGCACATCCATATCAGGCAGGTGGGCTCCTTGCAGGCTTCAGGGAATGGCAGCCAAGCCACAGGTGCACTTGCTGGCAAGATGGGCACAGTGTGGGGCCAAGGGCATGAATTGCTGTTGGATGCTTGCTGAGTGATGTAGTTTAGGTAAAGCTAGAAATGAGCTGAGATCAGCCTGTTTTGATTAATGTGTAAGCCCAAAATGCTGCTCAGAGCCTGAGTGCAGCAGCATGGAGAGCAGTCTCTATGGCACTGAGGTAGATTTCACTTTAGCTGGAGAGCAAAGGTAGTTCTACATTCTGTCTCTTGCACATCTGCTGTGGTGCGACATGGGCTGGTTTTATTGCCTCTCTCTTTTCCCACCTTGAGACCATGACATGTTCTGCCCTCGCTTGCAGAACAGACAGGCAAAGGGGTGGGGGTAGGTGGATGCTGAGGGACAGCCTGACCTTCTCTGCCTCTCCCTTATCTAGCAACCTCATGGGATAACCCATGTTCCCATCATTGCTCTCAGCTACATTGGTTGCATTAACCACTGGACAGGCTAGCAAAACCTCTGTCCCCTGTACAGGGGTGACATCTTCAACCCTGCTGAGGAGCCATTGTTCCTGACCATGGCAAGTCATGAGAGCTTGTGGGGGTGGACTTACTAGAAAGGTACATCTGTTTGAACACAGTCAAAAGAGCCTAGTCATCTCCTTTCCCTGGCTAAGGAGAGCCTTTAGGAGGAAACAGTGACAAGGCCTTATCTGGGTTCCGCAGAGTGCAGCAGGTACAGGCACAAGACAGGCAGCCTGAAGCAAGGCTGCAGAGAGGGAGACTCCTGTGTAGAACAGATCTGGGACAAAGCCTTGGAGGCACCAAGAGCAGCACTTTCCAGGGATGTGGAAGTGATTGTGCAAAATGTGTTCTGTCCAGACACCCTTAAAGGTGACGGACGGTTTGGAGGAAAGGCTTCCCTCTGCAAGCACGCGGCGGGATTGGATCTGGTTTTTTAGCTGGTTCCTCTCATCGTATGGACCAGAGCCTTCAAGGCTTGGTGTTAACTCTCTAGGCGAGCTTGCTCCCACGTTTTGTCCCCGTGGGGTCAGCCCTGTGCCGGTGTCCCCGAACCCAGCGAGGGACGAGGGGGGCTATGCCGGGCCCGTCCCGCCAGGGGGCAGCCGCGGGCCGCGCTGCCCGGGGCCGCAAAATCAGGGACATCTCAAAAATGTGAGATATTTTTATCGCCCTCATTTATTTATTTGTTTATTTATTAATTAATTTATTTGTGTCTGTCCCGCGGCGCTCCCCCAAGCCCTTGTCCCGGAAATGTCCCAGTGGGCATTTCCCACTGGCAGACGGCGCCTGGGTGATGGGCAGTGGGGAGGCGACGCTGAGAGGGAAGGTGGGGGCGCATGGGCCAAGGACAGCTGGGACAGAGGCACAGCAACACAGAAAGGAGCCTTTAGGTGGAGGGGAGAGGCAGGACAGGCCTGACTGCAGTAATGTAGTGTGGCTGTCAGAGTAGTTTGGTATTTGCTGCTTGAAAACGTGCTCCAGTAGAATCATAGAATGGCTTGGGTTGGAAAGGACCTTAAAGATCATTTATCTCCAACACCCCTGCAGTGGGCAGGGACACCTTTCACTGGAGCAAGCTGCTCAAAGCACGATCCAGCCTGGCCTTGAACACTTCCAGAAATGAGTACAAACCCACTTGAATAACATCACCCAGGCACCACTGCCAGCACCTTCTTGTTCAGATGAAAGGTGGATTTTGAGTGGGGTTTCATCCTACATCCGACTCAGTTTGGCATAATTTTTTTTGTTGTTGTTTTGTTGTAAAGGATAAACATAAGGACTTCATATTTTCCACATGAAATAAAACCATAGAGGTTGTGTTGGGCAGGATCAGAGATAAAAACAGGATTAGATTTAAAAACTGTGTGGGCAAATTGGGGAAATGGTCTGGAAGAAACAGGAGGCAGATGAAAAAGGAAAAAGTGCAAGGTCGTACACTTGAGCAACAATATGAACTCCCAGAGTACAGAGGAGGGAGTGGTGGGTTAAGTAGCAATTCTTCAGAAAACGGATCAAAAGCTGAATGCAAGTCAGCTATGTCATGGTGTTGAGGTGATGGAAAATAAGTTGAGGGTAGATGTGGTGTAATTGGATCCAGCCCAGTAGAGAGCAGGGAGAACAAGCGGAAGTGGAGAAACCATTACCTACCAGGGAAGCCTGAAAGAACTAAAATTCTTTAACCCAAAGGAGGAAAGAACTGAAGTCTTTAGGCACATAAAAGGACATAATCGTTGCTCCTTGTCTGTGATGGAGGAGAAGAAAAAAAAAAAAAAGAAAAAAGAAGGCTTAAGTCACAGCAGGAAAGGCTCAATTTAGATGTTAGGAAAAACTTTCTAATGACAGGGATAATAAAGAATAGACTGCCTGGGGAGTGTAGAGCTTTAAGATCAAGTTAAGCAACATCTGTCAGGGATGTCCGAGGTTTAGGTGATCCTGCTTGGGTTAGTGGGATGGACTAGTCTGACCTTTCAAGGTCCCTTTCAGCCCTAATTTTTCAGTGGTTCTGTGGGTCGACATTAATCTTCTTGATGGTATTTAAACAGTCAGCAGCTTCTCTTAAGTAACTGCTAGCAAGTCTCTTCTCTTGCCTGCGGTTTAAAATTAACTTAATTTCCATGCATCACTTTCGCCCTCCAGCTCCTAAGTCCTGCACAGTCAAGCAGCAGCTGAATTCCTTGACTGCTTGTCAGTACCTTCCTAGTGGCTCTGTAGCTATCCACAAAAAAAAAAAAAAAAAAAAAAAAAAAGAACAAGGGATACAAATGCTGCATACGAGTGACTATGCCACCAGTGTGAGTGTGCCCTCCTTTTCTGCAGGTATACGTAGGAGATACGGTCCCCCTTCTTGAGACAGCGGGATCTCATATGTGGTTATTTCATTTTGTACGCTGCAGGGACCTGCCTCTTCGTGTTGCCTGTGGCCTTCTGATTCTATAAGGTTTGAGTGTCCAAGCCCAGACACTGCCCAGAGCGCGTGGCACTTCTGAGTAACAATGTGTACAACAACAGGTGGTGTAATTAATACATTGTCCACAAGTGATCTCTCTTCAAATGGGGCAGATTCCAGAAGGAAGAAGGCTGGAGTTGGCCCTGGGGGCCCTTGAAGCTACTAATGAAGGTGAATTTTTATCTGCCATTGACAGAGTCAGAGGGAGAGAAAAAGCCTCAACGAGCAGGATCTGCAATCCTTGTTGCCAGGGATTGGCACAAGGCCACAATGAGCAGTATCTGCAGTCCTTGTTGAGTGCTTCGTTGAGTTGGAAAACAGGAGAGGTGGTGAGCGTGTACTGAAGGCATGGTGTCTGAAAACTTCTTAGCTTTTTGCTTAAAACAGAAAAGACAGCATTTCCATAGCTGGAAAAAGCTGAAAAAAAGCTGAAAAGAGAGAGAACCACTGCCTGGAAGTCCTCACCTTTGGAAAACAACTCCCTGCCAGGCACTGAGCTGCACATATGGATTGTGAAGGGTGACCATGAAAACTGGGTGAGTATGGCACCAAGAGGATCACTGATCCCACATCACAGCCAGAAGATCAGCAATAGAGGAGATGGCCATAAACCAAAACAGGTTATCCAAAGTCAGGAAAACATGAGGCTTCCAAACCTTCATTGCATCCTCCTTAGTTATTTACTTAAACCAGGAAAGATTACATTTCTATAGCTGGGAAAAGTCATTCCTATTGAGAACAACAAGTATCTTACCTGCCCACAGAGAAGCAGTCACCATTTCTCTCACTAATTTTCTCCAGTGGTTTTAACCAGCCAAGATAATTGTGGGCCAGATACACAGGCCTTCACACTTGCTGTTGTTAACAGAGCAAACAAGGTCTGTGTTATCTCCACGTGACAAGTATTAAGAACCTTATTTCATACGTGTGAGTAAACGTATAAAGAAACGAAGCGGCCACCACAGGAGCAGGTTGGAACACAGGGTCTTTCACTCCCAGCCCTGAGCTCCTTCTTCCAGACCGTGCTGCCAGCTCCGAGATGTGGCGGGGCTGTTATTTATACGTGTAATAAAACGCCACCTGAATGCAGCTGGAGTCCTACCTTTGAGCAACACGAGCACGCTAGGGACTTTATTTACGGCTATTTCACTTTGCCTCTCTTGATGCTGGGAATGAGAGTTTCAGGTGTGCTACCCTTTAAAAAAACCCACTGTGAAATATGCATGTGTTAAAGGTGGGCTGTGCTTTTGTGGAGCCTGTATCCCCAAACTACACAGTAGCCGCTTTGTGCACAAATTGTACAGAGACGCAGTTCCACCCCAGTGAAAATGTATTTATCAGAACTAAGACAGTATGAATCTGATTCATTAAATAAAACCTCATTTTTTTAAAGGGAGTGTTAGGAGTGATAGAAATACAGCAAGCTCGTAAGGCCCTTGAAAGGTAAGGGTAAAGCAAGGTTACTCTTTCAGTTGCTGGGAGAGGTGTTTTTGGAAGTACCATAAAAATTGTAACTTTCTTGAGGTATTCTGAACACCATTGTATCCCAAGGATTCAGGGGAATGATGAGATTACCCACCCAAATGTAAGTTTATTTGAACAATACAATTTATACGAAGTGCAGGGTTTTTCAAGATAAGAGAAAATCAGGACCTTTTTCATTTTTTTGCTCAGACAGCTGGGGAACTCGGAACCAGCTACACTTGAGCACCCTGCGTTTTGGGCATTGCAAACTCAAAAGTTTCCCATCTGAGGGGTGCTGCCAGCTGCAGTGAGCTTGATCTCTGCTTAGCTTTGGAGCTGGAGCCAGACGGCCTGCTAACACAGTATGGCTGCAGGCCTTTTTGGTGTTTTTACTCTGTGGAGTTTTTATGAGACCATATCTGTCAAACGTATGTGTGAAGATAAATCAAACAAGCACAGCCATGGCTATTAAATAAATGTGAAATCTGAGTGGTTTCCACCAGCCCCTCGGTCCCTCCCCCTTGGCTGCCGTGTGTACTGAGTGTTTTACAGGCACAGGACAGTGAAGGATGGCTGGTTATGAGAAAGGGGAAGCAGTGGGGAGGCAGCTCCAAGGGAAGGGAATGATTTCATTGCAGCGGGAAGCAGAGAGCTACAGGATGGGTTTGGGGCTCATGCTGCTGAAATGTTTGAGTCTGGGAAGAGCCTGTTTTGAATCTTGATGACTTTTGAGGAAGGAGAGACTCAACAAATTCCATCAGGGATGTGGTCTGACTGCTGTGATGGCACATACAAAGTGCAGTGAAGGTGGGGACTCAGCAGAGGAGCCAAGAAGGCACTCCATGCAGAAGTGTAATGAGGTAGTCAGTCTTGGACCATGTTGGGGCTAATGCTGTGCGAGCACCACAAGGTTGCTGCAACTTGAATCCCAAAGCATGAGAAGGACATCAAGTTTCTACATACCTCACAGCCTGTCTTCTCCTGGAAAAATAAAATAATCTTGACCTGATCACCACTCACATTTTCCCACTATTCCCTAAATTGTTCTTCCCCCAGGAGAAGGGTGGTCTTTCCAAGGTCAGGGTTGAGGTTACTGACAGGTCAGGGAGGGCAAGGTCAGGCTTGAAGCTGACTGTCTGTACCAAAGCTGTCCCACGTAGGGAGAGGGCCTTGCAGTTTCCAAAGCCATCAATCTCCTCCCCACTTTCACCAGCTATTCACCTCTCCCAGTTTTAAGTGGAAGAAAATACAGCCAACCTCTTCAAGTCCTTGTGTCACGCCTCTGGGAGCTGCATTCTTGCTCTCGAGTGCTCAGTCACCGAAACAGAATAGCCAATATATCACTCCCAGTGTCTTTATTTGGGGGTTGAAGTTGGATCAATGTATCTGAAGCCTACTGTAACCAGGAAATGATTCTTCTTATTTCTAACAATGGGGCCGCTTCTGCCACCAAGAAAGCATTTGTCTCTTCTCCCTGGCTGCACTGGGGTTTGGGTGAATGTGCTTGTTTACCCTGGCACACAGGGAGAGCATCCTTGTGGAGGAGATGGGGACTCAACGGAAGTCGAGGCTAACAAATCATGTGGTGGTAAAGTGAACAGTGCTGGTGCTAAAGGTGAAGCAGGAGGAGCAGGACATGGCCCATAAAGCAGGAGCGTGGGGCAAAGATTATTTGATGTGGCTGCTACATCTGTGGTATCATTGCACCTCCATCGATTTTTAATGCTGGTTGACACTAGGAAAGGATTTGATCCATAAGATTGTAGTTTGCTGCACAGAGGATGTCACGGCAGCTCTTGGTCCTTCTGTGAATATCACCAATGTTCAGCTGAATGAAAATAAATACTCAGAGATGGTTTTTGCCAGTAAAAGCATACAAGGAAAGAGAAGGCTAATGGATTAACAAGTGCATTTCTGCCGAGTTGCTAATGCAATGCAAAATGATTATTAGTAATAATTAGTAATGCACGCGAGACTACTGCTGAACAAATGATCCGTGAACACCCAAAAGGCCAGGAAAACACTTAGAACAAATCTTTCTTTCAAAGTCAATAATTTAGATTGGATTCTGTTAGCTCATAGGGCCAGGTTGCTATGTTGATGTGCTGGCACTGTTACTTTCAATGAAGTCTAAATCAGCCAGTTTACACAAGCTGAAAATCTTATGCCAAGTTTTCTGTTGATCATTAGAGTAATTATTAATGTTAAATATTTAAGAGGCTAGCTTTTCGTTCACTGTTTGAGATGGGGCTTTTAAAGAGTGTTCTATAGGTCCTTGTGTATAACATATATATTCAGTTCCAAGGGATTCAGCCTCCACTTACCATCTGAAATGCTGAGTCTATACCATGATGTTAGTGGAAACAATTTTATTCTGATTCCAAATAAGAGAAAGCACAATTCAGAGGTCCTGAAGTGCTCAATTGTCAGGGCAGAGCACAGGGCATAGTTTGAATTTAGAATGGGAACACAGACTCATGGCAGTGATATGCCTACAGCTTATCTGTGCATATAAACACCTCACAACCCTTAATCTGCCATCCAAGGTAAGGATCCATATGTAGGTTTAGATCATATTTTACTCCTAAAACTGTGCTTCCTCATAGAGCAATTCCATTCAAAAATGCAGGTTTTCATGGAATAGTGGTTACTTCCGGCTCTCAGGTCTTCAGTTTATCCTACCTCTCTCTCCTGTGGTCACCAGCCGTCTTCTGTTTACGCTGCTGCCCTGGGACCAGGATAAGAACCTTGTCAAGAACAGGCTAGAGATGCAGGTTGGCTTTGGTATCTGCTGTACTGCCTGTTGTGGGAAAACCCCTCACACTGGGATCCTAACATGCTCCAAGGCACGGGCAGCATGGGCTGTATCTTGGATGCCAGACCTGCTGTCGTTGTCTTTCCTTAGTCCAGAGATGACAGGCACCGTTGCTGTGAACCACTGGCTTCTCACCTCTGGCAGGCATATCCCTCCACTCCTGTCACCGCCACCAGTGCTGGCTGCAGGGAGCTTCCTTCTACAGCAGCAATAGCTGTTTGCCCACCCAATCCCTTCAAAGGCACTGGGAGCAGCAAGCCCTACCTCCAGGGTTATCAGAGCTCTCCCATCTAGCCCTGCATCCTTCACCTCCTCAGGACAAGGCAAATCTTGACAGGCCCGTCCTGCTCCTCATGCATTCAACAGCAGCTGGAGAAGTGCAAAAATATCAGTGACACCTGCAACAGCTGAGGGACTGCAAGGGGAATAAGTGGAAACAGGCCCTGTGTAGAGGAAGAAGTTGGGGGGGCGGGGGGGGGCAGATTGAGGAAGGGGGTAGGAAAAGCATCCTAGTGCTTCTCTCTGCCTGTCCCACTGAATACAAGGCTCTCCACATACAGTGGACCCTTACCAGCTCTCCTCCACAGCAATCTCCCTCAGAAGAGCTGCAGACTAACCCCAAATCTCTGCTTCCCCTTCAGAACCCCGAGGCAGGACACTGCTATCATTCCTGATAGCTACCCAACCTGTTCCTAAAGCTCTGGCCCTAGGGAGCCTTCATGCCTGGATACTTTATGCATTGCCTCTATCTATTTGCCCTAATACTTTTGCAACATCAAGTTTGAACCTTTCTTATTGCAGTTTAAGGCTGTTATTATTTCTGAACCTCTTGGTTTTGGGCAGGTAGAACTAACAGTGCCTTTCTCCTCTGTCATGAACTTAAAGACTTGTTGTGCTTACTATTGGACTTCTTTTCTTAAGGCTAAGCTTTACCAAGACTTTTCGATTTCCTCCCAGATCATGTTCTCTAGACCTCTGACGATACTTCTTGTTTTCATCTGGATTGTATTTAAATAGCCCGCATATTTTTCTGGCTTTTTCCAGCAGTATGGCACTGATGACAAACAGTTTGGTTTTTAATCTGCGCTAAACCTCAGCTCCAGTAGTTCCACATCCATATTTGTGCAGTCAGTTATTCCTCAGTGTGGAGTCTCCTCTGCAGAGATTCCTACTGTGTCCCTTCTTTCTTTCCTCTGACTGTTTCTTTAATTTGTCACGCTGTTGTTTGCTTTTTTAAAAAATTCTAGTCCTGTCTTCAGTATCCTTGCATATTCTTCTAGCTTTGGGCATCCTGCAAATTTAATCCTCTTTCTTCTAGTTCACAGTTCAAGTCACTAACAGACTGGAGCTGAAGACAGAGAAAAAACTGTACATCTCTGTCCAATAGGCTCCTGTTTGTGGAGAGTGAAGTCCTCTTCCCAGCCTTCTGGGTACCAGCGCTGTGTCTGCTCTGCAGTAGATAGACCACACATTCCTTGTTGGTTTAGGAGAATTTCATGTGAGACAGTGTCAAAGGACTTCCTCGAGTCAAGATACTGACATCTGCTTCTCCTTACTGGCCTGCAAGGTCTGTCTGCTTGTTTTGAAACGAGATGGGTTTGTCAAGACCAGACTATGAAGCTAATACTAGTTGTTACTTATCCCATTACATTTCTTACAAATAGCTTTTGTTATTACTAATTCCAGAATTTTTCCCATAATTGAAATTAAATAATTAGTCTACAATTCTCCATTCCTTTTTTTTCCCCCAAGACTTCTATATTTTTACTTTTATTGCTTTTGCTATGCTTTTATATTAATTCTTAGGAATCCAGCTTAGGTTTCACTCTCTACATAGCCTCTTGAAGATCAAGATCAACAGTGGCATTCTAGTCAATCTATTCTTTTCCTGTATTTGTATTCCTTTCTCTGCACTGGTGTAGAGCTTGTTTGGGCAAACTGTATCTTGCTGCCTTCCTGTCCCAACAACTAGCTGAGTGCAAAAAAATCCCCCTTTACCACCAAAGCCTGGGCTGTGATCAAAGTCTGCTTGTTGATTCGTGGCTCATTGGCTTGCAGGAGACTTGTCATGATGCTGAGGCCCACACCTGTGGGCCACCTTATGCTGTTAATGCTCATGTTTTCTCCCTGAGCTATTTTAGCTATGGCATTTCACCTGGCAGAAGTTCTGGGCCACCCACCTCACCACTGGTGCCACCTTCCTTCTTTCTTTTTTTTTTGGTCTCATCAGAATTGGTTGGCATGAATGAGACGGCCACATCTTCTGCCATGAGCAGCAACTATCCATTCCAGCTACTCTGCAGGAGAGGGAAGGAATACTGAGCACCACTGGCAAGCTAAAGCCTCCCCACTCTTTTACTTTTCCTAGCCTTCAAAGTCAAGGTTAGATCTGCATTACCATGCTGGCAGTGAAGTCCTAGCTCAAGCCAGCTTTGGATAATGTTTGCTCAGGTGTAGTATCTTGGAAAGTGAAATCATCGCTGCTCCTTTCCCAGAAAAAATAGTCACTGTTTGCCACATTTAATTAAGTTTTCCCCTCTGTTCACACAGCCTCCCCCACCCAGATCTGAAGTTGGTTTTATAGTTTCCTCTCAGCCTTCTCCTTTGATCCTAAAGGAGCTGCCACCTCAGTACCTACAGCCCTTCCTTTCTCACCTTGGACAGCATAAAATGTGTTTGTGTGTTAATGGCTTTCTCCTCGGGGGCAGTTGACTCTCTTTACTAGTCAGCTGGATGCTGGATGAAATCATTCTCTCTGCTTCAAGTATGTCACACATATATATTTCCCTGCCTGGGTTTTATGTTCCATCCCAGCCTCATTCAAAGGAAATGATTCTCTTTTAGTTCATTTTGTTTTGGAAAGTGAATCCATTGCCAGGGGAATGTGAGAGATTTCCCAAGACTGGGTCCAACTTTAGTGCAGGAAGGTGCTACAAAGACTTTGCCACACACAGCCTGCTGCTGCTGCTCTTTGCTCCTGCGCTGCAAGAGGCTGTTTCTTCCTTAGAGCCTCCTCAGCACCAGCCATACTCAAACCAACATGTCTGAAGTTGTGTGCAGTCTCTGCTTTGGTCAGCCGTGTCTGTGACCTGCTCTCTCCACCTTATCTGGCTTCTGTCAGACGACCTGCCCTATCCCTGAACTGGCACCAAAGCTTGAACCCTCAGGTCTGTGCAACAGGGAAAAACCTGCTTTGCTAAAGAAAGCTGTATTACAGCAACCAAAGGGCAGGATCAAGCCTTCAGGTTACGGTGAAGAAGGCTTAAGAGAGAAAAAAGAAAACAAGCCACTTGATAAAGAAACAACAACATTACCTGTGTTGCGAGTCCTAAGTGCAATTATGAGTAGTGCCATTTTTAGACTGTTTGTTGGGATACAGCTCTGCAACAAAAGTTATTAATAAAATGCTTCACTACGAGTGTGGCTTCAATAGCGTGACTCAGAAACCTCAATCCAACGACAGCTTGTCTGCTGCAGAGCCTAATATGGATGCTACATTCAGCCATGCCACAGCAGGCTGGATTCAAAATGCTCAGTTAGTATGATTAACCCAAAGTATAACGCAGAGTGCACATTTTCTCTGCTGTGCCATCAAATCAATGCTGTTCAGCTCTGGTACTGGGACGGGACGGATCAGCAGGATCCATCTCATAGGCGTGGTGTATGAAGAGGGCTAAATGGGGGAGACTGGTGATTTAAGGAGAGTCTGGAAGAGCAAATCTAGAAGGGTGGAGTAACAGCATGTGGAGTGAAGTGCCAGAGAAGAGTTGTGTGCAGTTACACACAGGGACCCCAATCGCTCCCCCTCTGCTCCTCAGAGGTAGAATCTTAAGCTGCTGTAATCGGTGACAGATGCCGGCTGCTGAGCCAGAGCTCTGCTTCATCTCAAGAGAGGGAAGTGATGAAGAAGGCACAAAATATGTGTGTTAGAATGGTACACAAAGAACTGTTACAGACTGCACTGTCTGAAACGAACAAATGTTGTTCTCTAGTGTTTGCTGTAGATTAACTTTCAAAAGTACCCTCACTTGAAAAGAAGGCTTAGAGAAAATGTCTGATTTTTGATTTTTTTTTTTTCTCTTTTTGGTGTATTACTGTGTCAACAGGCTTATTAAATCTTACTTCTACAGATCATTTTCAAATTCATGCTTACATTATGACCCAAAAGAATGAAGGAAAAAATCACCTCCATCCAAAAAATTGCTGGCAGAGGACGAAAAAAATCTCTGCTTTGGAAATGAGCACTGCCTCCCCCTCTCTCATACATATGCACACATACTCTTGCTAGGCAGATCACTGCAAATCAGGTTAACTAAGAAGAGCTAAGACCAAATCTGGAACAAGAGAAAACTCTGTCAGTAGAAACAGATCAGCAGATGCACATTTATTACATTCACTGAAACAGCAAAATAAAAAGCAAAACAAAACAATTTCTTGGTGCCTGTGTCTGATTTGCCTGCAATGACCTCTCTTTCCTTCAAGCCAAGTCCTTTCTTTCTGCAGATCTCCATGTATGGTTGGCATTCCACAATTAGGGAAGCATCAATAAATCAGTGACAGACAAGCAAGGACTTCAGCCTTCCCTACAGCTTGCAGTACTAAAAGTTCATCTCCAAGTGCTCCCTCTTCATTCCAACCAGCAGCCAGGGTGCTTAAGGTTTGGGAATAGGAACAGCATGGGCTCAATGCTGGCCAGGCTCTGAAACTGGAGTTGAAGAGGATGGGGATGCAGATAATACTGCCCTGAACTGAATGCCATTAGATACTGGACACAGCTAGCCAAGAACTTGGGTGGTAGCTGTTGTTGTGAATCATGATCAAGAAATGTTGTTATTATATAGTGCTTTATACTGGGTTGAGGCCTGATGCAAACATTGGGGATCCAGCTTCATACAACATAAAGAGCAAAGAAAGGCTCAGAGAGCAAAGGGGCAGAAAAGCCTGCATGAAGAGAGTCACTGTGGCAGAGAGAATACTGTACGAAGCATCAGTGGCAAGGTTCAGTTGCATAGGTAGCTTCGGTGATACTCACAGTATACTTGTCACAGAATACTTCAGATGAGACAGGACCTTGGCAGAGCTCCAACCTTGGCCCCCACTCAGAGCAAGGCTATTTTCAAAGTTAGTTCATGTTGTCCAGGGCTCTGTCCAGCTCAATTCTGAAAATCTCCAAGGACAGGAGTTTCAAAGTGTCTTTGTGAAACTTGTTCCAATGCTGAAACATCCTCCTGGACAACATTTTTTTTCCCTGTGACTCCTCCAGGTGCAGTCTGTCTTTGTCTTCTCTCTAACCTCCTTTAGCTAATTGAAGACTGCAAGACATTCCCCCTTAGCTAGGGGTTCTCCCCTTGTTCCAGGCTAAAAGCTCTGTTTCCCCCAGCTTTTCCTGCTATGCTGCTCTGTAGCCCCCACATCTCTTGCTGTGCATTAATTTTCATCTGTTCCATCTATTTAGACAGTAAGGTCTTTGGGATGGGTAATGTTATTTGACAAATGCATGGCAGATTGATTGAAGAGGCAAGGGTCACAGATGATCACTTTACGGAAAACTTTCTCCTCAGAGTAATCCTGTTCCTTTGCCTTGAGGTCAGAAAGGGGCTGTATGTAAAGCTGCAGGCTCACCTGGCGAGCAGGACAAGGAAGGAGTACACCAGCGAGTGCTTGATTAGGGTCTAGTAGGTGCCCTCATCTGAAGCAAGATTTGTTACACCTGAGCCATCACTGACGAGCGCGTATCTCCAGTCTCCACCTAAATTTTGCTCATGAAGAAGAGTCTGCAGTATCCCTTATCAGCTCCAAAGCCTCCCTCTAACAGCTCTGTTGGCCCAAATCTTTGCTGCAAACCAACCGTAGTTTTTCTCATGAATCTCTCTTGGACTCTGAAGTCTTTAGGACAAGCCCTTATGTACTGAAAGGCTGTTAATGCTCTCTCTTAATTTTGTCTTCTCCAGACTAAACAAACCCAATTCTTTCGATCTGCCCTCATAGATTATGTTTTCCAAAGCTTTTATCGTGCTTGCTCCTGCACCTCAGAGCACTCCCTAGTTTGTTTACCCATTTTGGAGAGTGCTGTGCCCAGCGTCCCCAGCTGAGGCGTCCTCGGGGCCAACTGCAGCACAGTCATTTTCTCCCATGCCTGTCCTATGAATCTCTCATTAAAGGGTCCCAACAAGAGACTTGCCTCTTTTGAAACAGCATGACAGTGTTGACTAAGTTTTTGTCTGCAATCCTGGGAGCCTTTCCTGCAGCAGTGCTCTTTATCCAATTACTCCCCATTTTGCGTTTGAGTTCCAGCACCTCGCTGTGGTATTTTGCACTCAGTCTTGTGTGATTTCCATCCTGCTGATTTGAGACCAATTCTCCAATTTATTTAAATTGTTTTGAAATCTGCTGAGGCTGCCTTCCCCTCCATGCAGACCCCATGGCTGCAACTCCTCCCAGCTCAGTGGTGCACGAGTGTTATCCTGATTTCTCCACAATATCCCTGACATTCTGGTCCTTATTATCTCCAGTTCCGCAGTCAGGCAAGCTGCTGAACTGCCTGGGCCAGAAAGCTGTTTGCAACAAACACAGTAGTTAACCTTTTGGGACAGTGTTACAGTGAGCTGCACACCTGCTTGTAGGATTATTTCACCCACTACAGGTTCCTGGTGATCTATGAGAGAGCGTTCCAGGACACCAGAAGCGTTATTGCTTGGCCGTGGTCTCTCCTGATGGTCTTCTGGTAGCAGCACTGCTAAGTGCAAAGGTTTGGGGAAAAAAAGGTACCTTGTGGTCCCCAGCTGTGAAGAACTGAGCTGTGAAAGTTATCCAAAGGGAAGTTTTAGGCAGAAGGATGCATGGAAGGGTCAGGCAGACTTCCCTTCCTATAGCTTCATAAATACTCAAAATACCCTGACCAGCTGGGGAGAGGGAATGCATCCTCGGGACTTGGGGGCTCACACCAGCCCTCCTTCGGCCCCATGAGCTCTTGGATGAATGGCCCCAGGGCCCCATGAAGCACCAGCTCATGTCTGGGACCAGGGGTTTCCCCACAGACTGAGCCTGGAGCAGAACCCCTTCCCTGTGCTCCCTTTGGTGCCTGGCTGTCTCCAGGTCCTGGCTGCCAGGCTGGGATGTGGGTTAGCAGATTTTTTCCACGCTGTTTCTCCGGGATCCCTGACAGAGCCCATCAGAGCTGCCTTTTATCAGCACTGCACGCCTTAGTGAGCTTGTCATGACTCACACACAATGTGCTCTGTGCCAGATTAATCCGGCCGGCTTTCATGCTCAGGATGTGGGCGATGGGCAAGGTAGGGGGGGCATGGGGACAGATGCAGGGCTAGTGGGGGCCCAGGAGATGGGCAGATATGAGGACCCTGAAGTACTGAGGACAAGAACTTAATTTCATGATGTTCTGAAGGGGCAAAGAGAGAACAAGCCCAGGGGCACAAAAAAGAAAGCAACAGGTGTGCATGCTGCCTTCCAGCTGCGGATACTAGTTGCCCTGACTTTTTAACAGGCATCATGCCAGAAGTTGTGCAGAGATGTTCAGCCCCATGAGTGACTTCGTTTGCGCTGTTGCACCCCTAGCTTCACTCCCTTAGCTCTAATTCCCCCTTCCCAGCAGTGTCATTATTTGATGCTGCTAATACTTTTGATTTAGGTTTGACATTTCTTTGATATATAAACACATCAGTTGAAACAGATCACTTGTGGGGCTTACTGAGAAAGGTATGTCTGAAGCCTTGGTCCATGAACTGAGGGAGGACAGCGTTTATAGCTCATCTTTCATCTTTTATCTTTTCTGGACTGCAATTCCAAAGTAATTAAAATTCCTAAAAAATGTATTGGTTATGAAATGGATGTCTTCAGAAAGGGCTGCTGTGAAAGTTGTCCCTGAAATATGGGGCAAGCTTGATGAAAGCTGCCAACTTTCATTCCAGAGTTAACTGCTTGCCACTCAAATATGGAATCTCTTTCTGCTTATTTGTGGAAATTATTTGCCCTTGAAATAAAGACCTGTGAAGCTGAGCTGTGAGAAAAAGTTATGTCTACTATAGGTGGAAAATATCCAGTAAATTATGTTTCCTCCATAGCTAATTTCTGTGAGTCCATCATCACGGGCGTTTAGCATGTCTCCTAAATCATGTCCAAACTGCATTGATTCAAGAGGAGTGTAGAGAAATCATATTTGTGTCTTCCAGGCTCTCTTTGGAGCAAGTATCCCTGTGACATGAGCTGCAACCTGAATAGTGCCACAACAGCTCAGTGACACAGAGGAGGGAGCTTAACCTGCCTTCTTGGTGCTGATGTATCTTGTAGGGCAGCATTATGGGCACTGCTGCTGCCTTCATTGCTGGCATCTACCCAGTGGGAATGACAAAAACAGCTGGGCAATTACACCCTGCAGAGCCAAATAGGGTTTTCAGGCTATTTCGGAAGTCTTCCTGCAGTGCATCACATTGGGGTTTGGGGCTATTGGTCCAGCACCTGGTTAAATGGCCTGGTTACTTTTTATTTAAAGAGCTATAAATTTGCTCAGAGGGCCCTGACCTGCACTGACAGCTTGGTTAATGGTTTTGAGGTATGCAAAATGGAAATCAAACATTACCATGTCTTTCTCAAAAAAGACATGTTTCACATCCTATGCAATATAAAGAAAAAACAGGAAAATGTAGGAAAGTTTACGTATTACTTGCCAGTTAAAGGTATTCAGTTGTGTAATACACCACCACATAGCTCTTTCTCATTGGTTGATTATTCCATCTTCAGTCACCAAGTAATGAGGATTTTCATTCATCTTCATTTAATGCAGACTGGAGAACCTGAAATGGTTCATTGTTCCAAAAGCTGCTCTTCTATTCTGCTTTGGCAGCTTTTTGCTTTCACTTTCCTCAGGTGTAAGGCCTTGATTTAGCAAGGTGTTTAAACATCTCTTTAAGTTTAAACATATAATTTAGTTTATTTCTACCCGGCAGCGCCTCTAAGCATGTTCTTAACTGCACACTCCAGTTGCAGTGAAGTAAAGCAAGCAATTAAGCAGGTGCTTTGCTGAAGCAGATCCTAAATGACTACTTAAGTCCTTTGTAAGAAGGAGTATAAATCCTCCTCCTGACAGGGGTGGGAGTGGGGATGGATACGTTTTATTATCATCCTCCTCTTTAAAGCTTGACTTGGTCTTGCAGACTGCCTGGGTCCTTCCTTGGGCTGGTAACCAGCTGGTAAGCGGCTGTCACCTCTGTGAGAGCTGTGACTACGTACGAAAAATTCAGATTTACAGCAACAATGACAAGATCATCATTTCCCTTTTATGGAAATGCGAGCTGCTGGCAGGGATGTTGGGAGCTGGCTTGTTAACCCAGGCAGGGGGAAAACAGCAGGGCTGCCCCAGTTGACACCTGCTGGGGATGGAGGCAGTGAGGGAGGGAAAGGTTTACCCTGGTTTTGTTTCACACCACACCACTGTCTTCCCACGAGGGCTGCGAGGCCCTTCTGCGGTCACCGTGCTGCTTGGAAAATGAACACTGTCTCTGTTTAATTTTAACGCAGCCCATTAACTAAGCTGCCTCACTGCACTTTGTCCATCTGGGTCGTCCCATGCACGCCAGAGTTTCCCTTTCATATTATTCCCCATCGATTCAGGAGGCCCTTTTGACTCACCCCCCTTCCCTCCTCCTCTCCCCAGCCCATCAACATTGTGCTGCTCAGCACTGGAGCACAAGCCGTGGCCATTCCTCGCGTTCCACTGCCAACACAGAGAGGCAGCAACCTGTGCAAAGATAAGTTGCAAAGATAACTTGCATATGTGTTCGCCCTACCACCACCAAGAAAAATAGCCTTTGCTGCCATAAGAAAGTCAAAAATCATGACGGAGGGAGGGAACACAGCTATAACAGTGCACACTTGTTAAACAGGAGAAAAAAGGGGTAGGGAGGAGGAGGAGGAGGAGGAGGAGGAGGATGGATGTAGTAACAGCAAGGGCTTGGTCAGGAAGGGGGCTGGGGGCAAGGGAGGCAGGCAGACAAGTAGAGTCCCTCTGCTGAAGCCATCAATTATAGGGTCTGGGATCTGTTTGTTGCCGTTGTTGGCAGCACAGAGAGTTGGGGTTTGCTTTTTCTCTTTCTTCATCTTTTCTTCCTTTTTTTTTTTCCTTTTTTTTTTTTTTTTTGTGAGGTCTGGGCTGCAGCTCGGCCGAGGCAGGCTGGGGCCGGGGAGGGAGGGGTGAATACGGGATTTTGCCCAATCCACTGACTCTCAATGGAGGCTCCAGGCAACACTCAAGGCACTGTGAGGCAGCACTGTCCCGAAGAAAGGAACCTTCGTGGGCTGTGGTGGGAAAGCAAGCAATAGCAGGCATCCCTCCCCACCAGGTGAGCAGGAGTCCAGCCGGTCTCCCCCCACCCCAGGCCCATTGTCCGGTTAAGGACTGGGGATGCTGTGGAGATTTTGGCCCCTGAGCTCAGGCCAGGCAGTTGTGCAGCACTTTAAGACCAAAATGGGTAAATAAATAGAGTGTACAGAGCAGACCTTTGGCTGGGGAAGTGATGGTCTATGCCAACTGGGACTGTATGTGTACTGGGGCTACACATACACATATGTGTGTGTGTTTGTGTGTATATATATATGTATATAAAAATACACATTCCTGCATGGAACGTGGGCTATAAGGCCAGTGGACTGGCGGTGGCTGTGACTTTCCAGCCTGGACCCTCCTGGTCCCTTCCCTGTGCCTGCCATCCCTGGCTAAGTGATATCATCTCTTCCAGGGAAACATCTGGTCCTGATTTCAGGCCTGCCGGTGACTGAGCCACCGCTGGCTTTCTAGGCAGTGTGCCCTACAGATTAATTACTTTCACAGTTGCAAACGTGCACGTTGATGTTCAGTCTGAATTTGTCTGGCCTCAACTGCTGGCAGCTGGTTCTCATAAATGCCCTTTTCTGCTCGATTAAAGAGCCCTTTGATATCAGGAATCTCGCTCTCTCTTAAAATGCCTGTAGATCAAATCGCTCCTTGGAAGAACCAGGGAGATCATGCCTTTTTAAATTGCACACCATAGCGTGGGTTGTCCAACTTCAAACCTTTCCAGATTAAGCCATGTGGCATTAAATATTCTTTGGCATCCACACCTGTTCCTGCATCCCTCACCGGCACCGGGAAGGGCTGCCTGCCAGCCTGGGATGCTTGATGCCTTCAGGATGGCACACACAGCCATGCATGGACCGGCGGAGAGCAGAGACTTCGGGAGAGACCCGAGGGATGCATTTGGCCATGGAGGGGCTGCTCCTCGACTGTAAAAGGACTGATGGAAATAAATTTGCTGCTTTTTTCTGCTGCTGAGGAAGTCATGGCATGCTGAGTGGGTCAGAGCAACTGAGGCTGATCACTTGTGTGAGGGTGGGAGGGAGACTGCAAACTGGCCAGCACACTGTGTACCAGAAGCCTTGGAGAAACAGATTCATCTCTTGGATCAAAGGATGTTAGGCCACAATAGTTTATATATGGGGAAAAAAATTGTTGGCTTGCAACATTTATTTTTCAGATTTTAAATTTTTGTGGTTATATGGCATAAAAGGGGAAAAGGTTTTTAGTGAAGCCTCAGGCTCACAAAGTGCAAAAAATATCTTCCTGCCCAGCTTTGCAATAAAAAGATGTTTGTGTCCGAGAGAGGACCCTGCAGAAATTCATCTTGTATGAAATGGAGAGTCACGTTGTATCTCTGTGATATTAAATTTTATAGCTTTTGTTTGTTTGTTTGTAAGCTCTGCAGCCCAGTATCACTGCTGTGTTCACCAAGCCCAAAGCTCATACAGAATGGCATTTCCATGCAGCTCTGCTTGACTGCTGGAGTGGCACAGTCTGTAACACACATAGCCAGAGATGCTGAGGCATTGCTACTCTACCATGCTTAAAACTCTCTGGGGTTATAACCAGGTGAGGTTACAGCCAGTTGGGTACAACCAGCCCTGGTTACAACAGCTGGGGAACACAAAACACTGTCCTTGGCTAAGTAATTTGCACAGGGTCAACCAGAGCATCTGTGGCAGGGCAGGACCTGTACCCTGATTCTTTTAACTCTGCCTCCTCATCACAGAACCGTCTCCCAGGTGGGGCCACTTCTCAAGCGCTTTAGATCAGGCAAAGCTGTCTGTGCAGCCTTTCCCACTAAACTGCATTTCTAAATAAATTATTGATCTCTCACAATTGTGCATTTTAATCAGAGCTACAAGTCTTAAGGTGAGGGCAAAGCAGGCCCCTATTCCCCACTTGCTGAGTCTGAGAAGTAAATCCGTAGGGTATCTCAGGAGGGAGCACCACAACAAGCTAGTCCAGTGCAGACCACAAAACTGTTTATCAAAATTTGGACTAAAGTTCACCTTTCAGAAATATTTCTTTACAGACTCGGTGCATACTCCAGTTTTGCAAACTAGCAAATGGTAAAAGTCTCTTTCATCTGGCCAAGTAGGACCAGTGAAGTACTCCATCCCACTGGGGTGCTGAGTAGTAGGATATTTCCCTTAGGCCTGCATCTCCATCAGGAAAACTAGGGAGAGTGCTTGGCTGTTCAGACATCAAACCTCTTTCTTCCTGTCTGTTGCTCAGTGCTAATGGGAATGAAAAGGAGAAGAAAGATCTTCTTTATTGCCTCAAATTCTCCTACCCCCTGTCCCAGTCCCAAGGGTCCTGTGTGATATGAGACATGTGTTTTCCTTTCATCCCTGACTGAGAAACTCATGTTTCAGCATTAGCATGCAGGATGGAAGAAAGCCAGCATTTCTTTGGGGCTGCTCTGGGAGGATTTCATCCCAGAGTTTGCTTTCGCCTTTTCCTTACTTCACCTTTTCCCCAGTGTCGACTGCAGCAGGAAACCCTGTTAGTTTGTTACCTGCTCACTCCTCAGAACTGGATCTCTTGACTCTGTCAGTGATGCACTTAGATATGGTGACAGGCACCTCTCACCAGGGGCTGTTTTTGGCAGCTCAGGTACGAGGTGCTCTATAGGGAGCAAAGGAGGAGTGTAGGGGGGTAGTACCTTCTTGTTTCACCTGGTTAAGAGGTGTTAATTAATGTAGATATTTTGACTTTTTCATGCCCTGACATTCTTTGTCACTGTGATGAGAGCACATGTGACCTAAGTGGCCTCCCAGCAAGCACTGTGTGAGATCAACTCTTCACCATCTCTCGTTCATCTCCCACCCACCTCAATGCTGCTAATGCATTTCCATTATTTATGAGACATCCCTTGGTGTTTCCAGTTCAGCCTTTCAAATTCACTCTCTTACTGCTCTTTGCTTGGCATGTTGAGGTCCATGGTCCCAAAGTCAATACGGTTCAACACTCAGCTACCAAACACAGGTCCCTTGAACTTTTCCTTTCTAGCAAGGTTTGTTTTAAAGGAACAATATGTGATCATTGTGCATGGTTATATGAACAAAGAAAAAGTCTCAAGTTCTGGATTAATGGCATTGGAAGCCAATGCCTTCTCAGGTTGGTTGTAAAAATGTATAACATACCATCAGCAGTAACGTGGACCAGAATCTTGTCAAGAGAGAGAAAAGAGAATTAATCTTTTCAGATGCAACACTCTCTGAGTTTACCAATACAGCAGCCAGATGGTGCCTGACAACAGGTTTCTTCTGCCTTGCACAAGGAAAAAATATGAGACACAATCAGTGCATTTCTCATGTGCCCTCATCAGACAAATCCTTACCATCACCAATCCCCTGCTCAGGGTACACAGCATTTTGTTACTGAGTTCTCGTTATGTGAATAACACTTTAAGCTGCAGGAAAAGCAGGTTTGAACTCACTGTGGTGAGTTCACTCATTGCAGTACTGCTCTGTAGGGAAATGGGCCTTTTTACAAGGCCTGCATTTGCTCGCTGACAGAGGAGGCCCAGAGGAATGCTTCCTCACCAGACATCAGCCAGACCTTAGCTGTATGACCTTATGGCTCGCAGACAGCAGTTTTACTAGCACATCCAAAATAAACCTATCCTTTGTCCTGATGCAGAAACTGCTCGGAGGCTGTTTCATTTAGAAGCTGTTCCTTGGACAGCTTATTCCTCCAGTGGCTGAGAAGGCTGTCAGCTTCTCCTGTGAACTGTTTACCACATCTGCCCTTTGTAACACCAAGGGGTTTTTTTGCTGCCTTGTTCCCTCTCCACCACCCACAGCATGAAAATAATAGTGCACACCCAATTTAAGCCACGCACAAGTCCCCCAGCATCTTCCACCAGCCTCCATGGATGTCCATGGTTTTTTCCACTCTGAGTGTAGGTTTCTTATTCCCACTGTAATAGCCCAGAGCTTGTTGTCTAAATTTTATTTTGGATTAGGCAAGGGTCCATGATTCCATGTCAATGCCAAACTGTGGGTGGGAGCAGAGGGGAGGATTTTTTTCCTAGGGACTTGAAATCTCTTCTTATGGTGTTTCTGAAAGATTTCATCTCTCCAGGAAGCAGAAGTCTCTCGAGATGAGCTGTTTGTGCAAGACTCTGCCGTGTGGGCTTGAGCTAGAGTCGTCAGATGCAGCCAAACCAAAAGACTGCTTTTTTTCTGGGTTGGGTCCGGTCAGGATCCAAACTTCAGGGAAGGATTTTGGTCCAAGAAATTGAATCCAAGCTGCTCTTATCTTCAAGTGTTTCAGATGAAAGGATTGTTTGAGTCCAAGAAGGCGTGTGAAATGCAGTCACCCTGAGTTAGTTGTGCCTCCAGGCAGAAGACGTGGTAGGACAGTAAGAGAAGCTGCTTATGGCTCGGGTGGGCGCTTGATGAAGTGACTTGACAAGAGACACACAAACAGCCTATAGCAGAGACAAGGAAAAAATTATCTAAGTACTGCTTTGTTATCCCTCTTTGATCCACAGAGACTACTTTGGCTGGGCCAAATCCACAGCTGGCGTAAGAGCCTTCATATTATCCAAATGTCTAGGAAAGATACAAACACAGAGATCGAGTTGGGATTGAGTGAGCCCCATTTCCAACTGGAATTTACGACAGGAGCCAAAGCTGGGGTTCGCATGAAACACATCCCGTTTCACATCACCAAAGCCAATGCCTGGATTGGATTTTCTTCTATACCAAATATCAAGGCTGAAAGCGTGGGAATGCCTTCTCTTGAAATATATCTTATTTCCACGGTCTGGCTAAAGAGGTCCCTCACTCCCAAACCATTACAGCCTTTGTTTCTTTCCTAAATCTCATAGCACCGACGTTTGCCGTGAAATCACTGGGTCAGCATCCCCCTCCTGGCTTTACTCCCCCATTCTCTGAGCTTGCTGCGTTACACTCCAGGTTACACACAGAGAGATGAGCTGAGAATGCCCGGCAACAGCAGATAAAAATGCCGCCGTGTGAAACCCACACTTGTTGCAGAGTCGTGTTTTAACTTTGTCCCACCCCTCCCCTTCCAAGAAGCCAGCCTGGGTGGGAAAGTCGAGGAGAAGTAAGATGTTACGTTCATCCCGGGGAGCTGAGGGACGGGGGGATTTGTAACTGGAGACCGGGATGAAGGCTGGGGAGAAAGAAACATGCAGAGATATTGATGACCCCCTATCTCGGCAGGTCGGCGGTGCCCGGCGCCCCTCTCCCAGCACGTTTCGCATCTCCCGGCGCCATGCATCCCCCCCGTACGTGCATGTCCCTGCATGTGCGCGGGCGGTGGGATTGGGGGGGGGGGGACACACACCGCTTAAAAAGCCTCGCTGAGAAAGGTATTTCTTGTGGGGAGAAAGACGCGGGGAGGGGGAAAGAAAGAGGGCAGGCCCCCTCGCTCCCCACTGAGTCCATTTCTCCTGCTTTGCCGGAGCTGTCAGCCTTGAATCCCGGTGGCGTCCCGTAACTAATTGACAGCAATGGGGGCCTTTGGGAGCCGAAGAATACGCATCCTTGCTGGGCGAGCGCTGGAGCAGGGGCTGCGCGGGCAGCTGTGGGGGGATATAAAGGGCGGCTTTTAAAGCCTTTGTGCCTGCCCGCAAGTGCGTGTGTGTGGCGGTTTTGTGGTGGAGGTGAGGGGATGCTGAGCAGGGCGGCGGGGGGAGAGGCGGAGGGAGAAGCCGCCGTGGAGAAGTAAGTTTCTCCCAGAGAAAAGGGGAGGCAGGGGGACGAAAGAGCCCCAAAGGCCCGAGGAGCGAGGTCCCCGCGCTCTCAGAGGCCGTCAGCGCTGCGAGGAGGGAGCAGGCTGGGATTTCGGTGTAAACCCAGGGCCATCGAGAAACTAGATCTCTGTTTTTCATCCTGTCCTGGCCCAGAGTGTAAAATATGACCTGCCGGCACGGCCGCCAAGCTGCAACTTCGAGAAACAAAACCCCCACTGTGTTTTTTTTTCTGGGCTTGGGAAACGGGCAAAGAAATCTCCCCTCCCAGGTGTAACCTGGAAGCTTTGTCCCCGTGGTCATCTTACTCCTTCCTGAGGATACTTAGACACCCACCAGAGGAAGGGCTGGATTTTTGTCATTGTCCTGAAGCCAGTTGCACAAACATGTACCCACGTCGCAGACAAAATACTGTCCAGGAGACATTTTTATGCTTCTGGCTTGACTCATGCAAAAATGCCCTATTGTCCGTGACATTTTCAGAGACAATCTGTGATAAAAGCATTTGCACATTTACAGCGGGAAAGAAATAAATAAACCGCTTGCATTTCTCCGGGGTCTGTCACTGTGGAATTTAATAACAGAAGCAACCGAACGGGGACAAGTGTAGAAGAAACAGCTCCCAGGACAGCAGGGCAAGGGTGAGACTACCAAACAAGCCCAGCACAATTGTAGTGGCAACATGGGACACTTATATTTTAGACCTAATCTGCATCCGGCTCTTGAGGGAGAAAATGAGTGTTTGAAAGATGACACATCAGTTCATAGGTTTGAAGGCTAAAAGGTATCATTAGACCAGCTAGTCTGATCTTTTGTGTTATAAAGACCCCCGGATGACAACCAATTACCTGTATATTGAGCTAAATTACTTGTATCTGACCAATTGGCACTTTCCCCCCCTCCCCCCACAGTCTTTAATCTCTGTATTTCAAGTAGATTCTGGTCAATTGGCAAAATGCATTTTTCATTCTGCATTTTCCTCACTTAAGTAGATTTTGTACTTTTGCTACATTCTATGTGTGGAGATAAAGCACAGAAGTCCAGATCCTCACAGGTTTGCTTGCTGAGCAAAGCTCATTGCCCTTCTAGGCTAGAAGAGAGGTGCCAAGCTACCTCCCAGGTCAAGTCCAGAGGCCCTCGGAAGTAACCCCATTCACAATGTTCTTCAAGCTGTGGGCGAAGCAGTGAGTTCTCCTCCTTTCTGTTGCTTGCAGACTATATATTACAGCAAAAGGGGAGCTGGTTCTCTGGTGACAATGAACAGTTTTTGCTTGGCAAGAGGTCACTGTGGCAATCCAGGTGCTGTGCAACGAGCAGCTGGTAAGGTTTTTCCATGAAGCCAGAGTGGGCATGTTAAATACAGGAAGCAGTGCAAGCCCTGGGCAGGCAGGGGACTTGGCTCAGAGCACCCAGCCCCTCTGGTGCCCATCCAGAAGCTGACTAGTGCCTCTGCTGGTGTGAGTTAATGGTATTAAAAGGCAGCTGATCAATTTGTGCTGCTAAAAGAGGAGAATGCCTTATCTAACTGGAAAAGCAGGATCTCATGCTGTTGTTTCCTTAAAGGAAGTAGAGAAAGGCTTAAAGAAGTATACTCATCTATCAGTAGATTTGAAACTTTTTCTGGTTTGATTTTAGTCACATGGATGATGGTCTTGCTTTCTCCATGCCCCAAACGTGATGCTTGGTCCATCTAGCAGCCACTGGCTTCAGCCTGAGTTCCCAATGAACTCAGTAAAAAGATTGACTCAGCTTAAAAGAGAACATGACCTTAGTCTGTACCTTGAACAACAGTTCAGAATTGCCTGCCTGGCTGCAAGCTTTAGTGACCTGTTGCCACTTGTGATAGTTGCACTGCAAGCTCTGGGCAGTACTGACCATCTTTAAACTCCATGTTTACAGAGCACCCAGTGTGGAATTAAAATCAATTTCCTGATGGGTGCTTTTACACCTTGTTGCAGCAGATATGTGATAGAAGAGCCTGTCTGTGCAGGAGTGAGCAAGGATGGAACCACTTTCCCTTCGTGAGCTCTGGAATCTCAGGTGGCCATTTCATCCGCAGATGGGTTGCTGGCTTGTGTGGGAAGAAAGACAGGCTGTGACTGCTGGTGGAGGCATCAGTTCAAGCCTCCTGTTCGCTCTCTCTCAGCTGACAGTAAAAATAATTCAGTTTCAGATAATACAGCGTTGTTCTTTCCATGTGGAAAAATCGGAAAGGCATGCAAAACTCTCCCTCTTTTTTCCTGCTAATTGCCTTGATTTCTGCTTCCACACTCCCAGCTGCTGCTCCTCTTCAGGTTGCCCTTTTTGACTCCTCGATTAACTTCTTTGTCCACCCGTTTACCACTCAGGACATGGCGACCTTTGGATGTAAATCTGTGCTGACGTCCCTCCCACTTGCGTGCTTTTGTTGGGGGCTGACATCTGCGAGACTCCTTGGGGCAGAGGTGGGAGGGAGCTGGGTGGATGTGGGTTCTGGGCAGTGCTGTCCTCTGCCAGGGCTGCTGCCCACCTCCACTTTGTGTCACTGGCTCCCCATCCCAAAGCTCAGTGCCTTAGCCTGGAATGAAAAAATCATGGATTTTGGTCTGCAGCTACCAGGTGAGACACATGAGTGTAGGTGTAGCCTTCACCCTCTGGCATCTGCTGGATCAGGAGTTCCTGAGCTGATGGTGAGACTGCTGCCTATCACCTCCTCAAGACACAGACAATCTTTACTAAAAGTTTAATTTGGACTGGCATTCTTGATGAGAAAGCAGAAACTTGCATATTGTCCCAGCCCATATATAGTGCCCTTTGTTGAGTGCTGGAGCTGCTGCTGTTTGAAATGGGAGGCTTAATTGGAGGACACCTCCAGAGCCAGGACAATGCCTTTGCCTCCTAATGTTGCCTCAAGGTGCAAGAGGTACTCACAGCACAGCAAGTCTCTGACAAACTTTGCAGCTGTGAGAGGGCCAGAGACCATTGCAGAGCCCAGCTGTGCACCTCAGACCAGAGCTGACAGGTGGGATGGCCACAGCACCATTTTGCAGAAGCAGGGCCCTGTAGACTTCTGAAGCAAATACACAGCTCTTTCCCAAAATGATGTCCCAGGCTACAGCATGAAGGCATTATTTGCTCCGAAGCAGGTTTTATTCTGCACAGAGTTTGACTCGTGGAATGTGGAGCTACGTCTCCAGGGTCCACTGTAATTTTTGTGATTTTTGGTAGTATCTCCTGAATCCTGCTCCAAAGCTTTCTGTGTACCTTGGGCTCTGCCCAGAGCCTCCACCACCGATGGGAGACGCCAGTTAAGGTTCCACTTTCCAGCATCATGCAGGGTTTTTGGCTTTAATTGCACAGACAGGTCCCCCTTCCCCCAGCCTTCCCCCTACCCCCACCACGAGTTCAGACACCTGCAAAACTGAACTTTTAGCGAAGTCTCCCCAGTGCAGGACAAAAGCATTAGCGGCGGGGGAGGACATGAGGGGCAGTCAAGCAGCTGCAGCGAAGGAGGCACAGCTGGATCCCTGCACGCTGCTGCCTCCCTGCCTGCCCCTTCCTCATCCTTTCAGAGCCTGTTAGCAGCAAGCAAAGTAGTTTCTGCTTGGACCCTACAGTATCACCAGTGCTGCTAGGCTAAAGTCCCTGGATAAGCTCCTTGCTGAAAGTGTCTCTGAACTATCAAGGGAAGTGGTCTTGTTTGATGTTTATTCACTGAACCCTTTTCCTCTGCTCAGCATTATTCAAATAGAGACAACTTTTTGTGGAGGTTGAAATAAATGAGCTCACCCCACTGGACCTGTAGACATTAGGAATGGGCAAACTAGAAATCCCCACCTTGCCTCACTTAGATCAGTCTTTCTTCCTTCATTGGAGGTAGCACGCAGGTGGCATTGCCAACCTGTGTCCAGATGCTTGAAAGACTTGGTCTAAATACTTTCCTAAGTGAAAAGAAACCATGAACATTGGAACTCCACAAGGTGATATGAAGTTGGACTTACATGCTCAAGAGGTCTGGGAGCTTTACAGAGCACTCTGGGCAAATGGGGTTTAGTGAAATCATATGTGGGTTGAACTACATCTGGGTTTTTGTTTACCTCTTCCCACTCAATAGAAAGGAAATAAAACCCATTTCTTAAAAATAAAATAAAATATAAAAAATTTAAGGATTTAGAAAGAAGCAGAGAAAAAAAAGAGCAAGACTAATAGGTGACCTATGTTTCCACCACTGGTCTGCTCCTCTGGGTTCCCATATGTATAATGGGAAGAAAAACAATGAATAGATAAGGAAAATGGAATCACAGATAGGGATGAGTAGGTGGATAATGAGGGAAAAAAAGATTAAATGGGTCATCAGTTCTCATGCTTCTGGATTCATCTCAATATATTAAGTGCCATGAGGCAATCTGGGGAGTTGCATCATTCAGCTGCTTCCAGCAAGATTTTTTGCACTTCCTGTTGACATTGGGCAAGTGGATTTGGCCACATAGTACCTGCTTTCACACAGCACTTCTCTCTAGGGCATTTTATGAGCATTGTATGAGTATGAGAAAGCATCTCTTACTAGAGGTAACTGGTTGGAAGGGCCAAGGGAAGTCCCTACCCCGTAAAGGTCTACAATGCAGCAGTTACAAGGCAGCAAGTTATGCCTGAGCTTCAGACAGTGTTGATTTGAGGACTTCCAGTTTAGGTTCCGTGTCCTTTAGGGGGGGTCTGTTCTGCCCTGGAAGGGTGTCAGGCTTGAAGTCCTCTTGCCATCACACTGTGGGAATGTTGCTGAGAGAGTGCTGTGCCTCTCATCATCTCTCCCGAGGTACAACCCACTGCGTTGCTGCCTGGGGTGAGAGGTGGTGGTGAGGGGTAGGGATGGAGGGGAGGGGGTGGGGGAAGAAGTTGGTGAAGAGGGTAAAGGAAGCAACTTTTTAAATAAAAAAAAAATAAGTGATGAATAGATCAGCTAATCCCGGGAAACCTTGAGAATATAGAGCAGCGTCTGTGGAGCCTCCCTTTTTTCTTTTCTTTTTTTTTTAATTTTCCTTTCTTTAATTTCGCTGCAGCACGTATAATCAATTATGGCTTGAATCGGGGATAAGGGGAGGGAAAGTACTTCAATTCATAAATCAATTTTATACGGTCATCAGTCAGGTTGTGAATGCAAATACCTCTGTCGGTTTAGGTTATTCAGAATTAATTGACTCCCACCGGGCTGGGCTGCAGATGGAGAGAAGCTTTCTCACAAAGTCTGCTCAGGCTCAGCATGGGGGCAGGCAGGCGGGCCGGCTTCCTCCTCCTCCTCTTCCTCTGCTTTCCTCTCTTGGAGCATTATACTATTGGCGTTGAGGAGAGTTTTGTGTGTGCGTGTGTGTGTCCCCGTCTGTGAGAGGGAGAGATGCTTGAAGAAAGAAAGGGATATGCAAAGATTAAAGTCACAAGCCCCCTCTTCAGCCCTGGCCTGCGCAGACACTTTTATGTGATTAGGAATGCTTTGCTTTCAAGGGTTTGCTTTTAAGCCTTGAGCTTCTCTTGAACTTCTCCAATAAGAAAACAAACAGCAGTGTCAAAGCCTCCCCCTGTGCCTGGAATTCGAGCTCAAGTCGTGTCATTAAAAAGCCACTTCGCTACTGGGACTTTGGCATCTGAGTCACTGCTTCAAAGCCAGTCTGGGGCAGGAGAGATCGAAAGTCATTAAACATCTAGTGGTTGTTTTGGTGGCCTATTGAAAAATGAGGTTTGGAGGGTTTCAGGGCCACTGGGAGGATGCAGAACAAATGCTGCCACCTGAATGTCCCCCGCTTCCTCCTCCTGCACCTTCTCCCAGAGGCCTGCATAGCCAAAGTATCTGGCAAGGCGGGGCTGTATGGAGAAAACCCAAGGGATGGATTTGTTGGAGGGTGAAGAAGGCTGTAACCTGCAGCCCTTCTCTTCCTCTGCCGTTAGCACTATCCAGTTCACCACACGTTCTGGGTTAAACAGCAGGACAGAGATGGCACTGGTCCACAGAGGGAGCTCTCTCAATTTCCCCCACACACACTTCAATCCCTTTGTGGGACTGAATCCAGTCATCCTACACAGTGCTTCTGGTCTGTCATCCCACTCCTCTCCCAGCCCTGTGACCCCTTCTCTCTTCCATGGCCATCTCCCTTTGTCTCACTGGTTAGATGTGATCTCTGCTGTGAGTTCCCTCACCTGAGGGACAGTCGTCCCAGCTTTTTTGCATGGTCTCACCAACCAGATAAGGCTTCAGATGTCACAGTGACACTCCCTATGGAAGGCAGCATGGAATGGGTGAGGAACACCACTCCGTGAAACCCCATGGCAGGGATAATTGGTATTAAGACCCAGGTACGTGCCTTTCCCTCTTTGTTTTGGCTTGTCACACCTAGGCCTTTTCAGACCAGGACATCTCAGCTTCAAACTGCAGGAGCTCATCGAGAGCAGGAAGCCATCAGATATGCATCAATAGATACCTAACTCCGAGATCAACTGCCAAAAGCGATCCGAGTATGTAACCCTGTTTTCTGCCTGGGGAAACTGAGGCACAGATGAAGATGTGGCTCAGTCCAAAGCATCCCCCTTTAAAAAAGTGGCATAGCTGGGAATAAAGCCTAGGTCCTGTTGTCTCCACTCTCGTTGTTGTGCCCACCAGGACCCAGACAGCAGACCACCAGACCACACAGGGCATATCGGTGCCTGCTGCTGTACAATGGGTTAAGCACATGAGGTTTCAGCCTGGCTGGAGGAACTGGCATATTAGTGGAGTGCCGGAGATGACCCAGTGGAGCTGATCCCCACAATGCCATGCAAACAATAGGTCAGAAACACTAAAAGCTCTGAAGAGGCTGTGGAGGTAGCAGTAACTGGAGAGGAAGCTTGGCTGAGCTTAAAGCACCCGGGAGGAGGAGGCTGCGAAGGAAGATGAAAGGAGCTGTCTGTAACTGTCTACAGTTAAGTGGGGAGGTGGGAAACAGCTTTGCAGTTCTTCAGCAGGAAGCGTGGGGAGCAGGTCTTGGCAAAGGGAAGCGAAAGGGAGAAGGAGAACAAAAGACCCATGCAACTTCCACTCAATGCTTTCCTCCATTTTGGGCAAATCTGCTATTCGAATAGCAACCAAAGAGCCAGGTGCTTTGGATGGCCTTCTTCAAGGCTCTGCCAACTTCACAGCACCCCTTATCTGCAGAATTTTCTGCTAGTTTTCACAGATGCAATTTTGCCAAAGCCCCTTCCCACAGCCCATGCTCCCTCTGCCTCCACTGCAGTCATGGGCACTCCTACACACACCATCCTGCCCCTCCATTTGCCCTCAGTGCTTCCCCTTCATGATAAACACTACAGACAGTAATTGATGAGAACACAAATGCCCCAAATTCCCCATCCTGCATTTTTCAAAATGAACTTGTGCCACAGTCTAGAGAAGGCAAAGATGGGTTCCTTAGCTCCAGCACCAACTTGGAAGCCTCAGGGAATTTACCACTCCTGCCACATGCCAAAGTAGGAAGGATGGGCTTGGTATTTGCAAGCCTGTCAAGTCTTTCACACTGAGAATGAGAGTCACACAGACACTTCAGACTCTCTTCTGCTGGGGTTGTCGCTCAGTGGGTTCCCCATGACTGGTATGTTGTCTCTGCTGATCCCGATGGCAGCCCCACTGGGACGTCCTGCTCTGGGACCGGCAGTGACTGGGAGTGTGGAGATGGGAGCACCTTGTATGTTTTGTGTGTGGCGTGGGAGGCCTGTCAGGCTTGTGGTGGTACCAAAAAGCTTCAGCCATATGGCTCTTCACGTTGGAGCCGTGTGCTCCCTCTCCCTGTGCCAAGTGCCAGGAAATCTTCGAATTAGATAAAAAAGTGTCATGATGGCCTGTTCTGCTCTTTGTGCACGTCTGAGTCCCATCTACCCACCAGCCTGACAGTAACCATGTCTGACTCTTGATAAACACACATCCCTGGGGCCAAAAGCTGGAATCTGTGCTGCGTCTGCTAAGCCTCGGCTAAATTCCCTGCTGAATACCCCTGGGAAGGTCTGCTTGTGTTAATCAGGTTGGAAAGCAGCTTTAAAAAAAACAAACACCCTTTGGGATCTTCAAGCAAATCTGTAATATGAGAGAATTAACCTATTTTTAATGCACTGCCTGCTTTCCCCACACTCCCTCGCTGGCCCGAGGCTGGTTCATCTTTCAGAGCCGAACAATGCTTCGTGTGTTTCTGTTTGCTCAACATTTAGAGGGGAGGCCTCCCTCTCTTCAGCGCTTTCTTAGCATTTTTTAATCATGTTTATAAAGTCAAATACCTAAGTGACCAAAAGAGCGGCGAGAACTGCTTCTCTGCTCTGCAGGGTACTGAAATCTCCTCTTGAAGTCAATGGGGAGAGCCATGCTCTGCTGAAATCCTGATCAGAGCCCGGGCTTTAGGAAAGGGGAGGAGTGAGCCCCTTGCTTTACTACATAGCTCCTTTCACAGAGGCCCGGGGAAGGAGGGGAGAGGTGTGTGGGGGGAGAATCTTTACACCCATGGTGGGACTTCTGAAGAATTTACAGTCATCTTTCCTAGAGACACTAAAGATTTTATAGCCTCGGTACCAGTGGTTACAATGCCCTATGGAGCACAGAGCTGAGCGTATGCCAGGGACCCCTTCATCTCACCAGAGGCTGGAAGGTGGCCAGGGGCTTCACACGGGGAAGTTTATTTCAGAGAGAGAAGGGAGTGAGGAAGCGGGAGGGAGAGAAGAGGGGAGAGAGGCCGAGCAGAGGGGGAGAGGGAAGGGAAAACAAAAGCATGTGAGAGGGGAGAGCAAGGGAAGGAGGCAGGATGGAGAGCCAGGGTGGGGGAGCAGCGGGAGGCAGAGAAAGGAGAGGATGCCAGCGTGGGAGGAATGAGAGGAGAAACCCAGAGAGGAGGAACAGAAGGAAGAAATAAAAGGGAGGGAGAAAAACATTTTAAAAGTGGCAGAGGGAGGAAACATGAGAAGAAGGAATAACAGAAAAGGAGCCAGCCAGAGGGAAAGGAAGAAATAGCAAATACGAGGAAAGTTAGAAAGCAAAAGAGGATCTGAGAGCAGGTACAAGAGGGAGGCTCGGAAGCAGCCTACAGCCCAGTCCCCCAGACAAACTCAGCACAGAAAATGAGGCTTTTCAGCAACTGTCCCCGTTTTCCTGCCAAGTCTTTAAACTGAGGAGCCAGGGAGCATTTCTACATACCCGATTCCACATAGACCTGCACACCCAGGCTCCTCTCGGGCAGATACTCACAAAAATGAATATGCATCTATATATGCATGTGTGTGCACCTGTGTACGCACCCTTACATGTATGTGCAAGCATGTCGTACATCCAACCATATTACATCCATGCTTTCCCTCTCTTCACACTTTTGTGCACCTGCTGTGCATGTGCAGACTCTCCACGTACCTTCACCTGCCTTCACAGCCACCCACACACCCAGCTCGAGCTCCACTCCCTCTTCAGCTGGCTGCAAAACAAGGCTTACACTTTGTGAAAAATGCTGAGGTTTGGCCGTTCGGTTTCATTCCATGCTGGGGAGAAAATGAGCCTTTAAGATGTTGCTTGCTCTTTTTTTTTTTTTTTTCATGAGGCAAAAAAATCCACCAAAAAAATGAAGCCAGCAAGTGCTCCACCCCAGAACACGAAACACAGACATACATTTAAGGAATGGTTTCTACGACCTGGTGGTCTGTAAATGCAGATTTAATGACAATTGTAGTGGTCAGTTACAGCCTGCTCATTTACGGACCTATGAGGCTCTGCACAAGATCCCTAGCCTAGGAGTTACAGAGCTATCAGGGTATAAGAGAGTCAGTTTCATGTTCTTCATCCTAAATCTGGCAAAATCAATGTGGTAGCATATCTCTGGATGTAATGGGGTGATTGGCGGGGTTTGACTCGGCCACTGCCTCTCTGGGCAGTTTCTGCCCGCATTCTCCACCAAAAAATGTCGTGGTTTTGCCTTGGGTCAATTTGCTTTTACACCCCCCACACAATTACTATTAGTTGAGAGAAGGTTTATGC
>JAYRBT010000001.1:21709166-21833708 GCA_036023395.1 Myiotriccus ornatus
GGGGCTTCAGTGCCACACCTGCCCCCAGCCCAGGCCGGGGGAGGAGGGGGCCTTGCCACCACTCCTACATGGCTGCCGCTCTTAATTTCAACTGCCCAATCCACCTTCTCTTCCGTTTTTTCTTAAATATGTAATTAGCAAAGGCGTCACTACGAGTTTTGATTGGGTTTTGTTCGGAAATCTACTTGGACAAAACCATTCACAGCCCCAGGGACGGGCTGGTGGGCAAAACCACGACAGTGATTTTTGAGCACGGCATCTGATTGGTTTGCAGATGGGGGGAGTGCTTGCCAGGGATTCCCATACAGTGGTGAGCCTCCCGAGAGCAGAGCCACGGCAAACCTGGGGCTCTCAGGACAGGGCGGATATAGAGCTACTGCCAACATCCACTGCCTGTTCACTGCATTTCTAAAGCACAATATGCCAACTTATTCTCCCAGAGGATCAGCGACAATCATAAAATTCATTTAAAGTGAGCATTGCGCTCAACGTGCTTCTATCTCGTTATAATGAACACAAAGTAATTTGTAGCAGAGATTTTCTAGACTTTTACAGGTGTGGCCAGAGCCCAGAAAGGGTAGGGAACCAAAGGGCGAGAGACCTGGCAACCATATATTGGGATGAAGAAGCAACAGTGGTTTAATATTCTATTAAAATCCCTCCCCACAAGCTGTGCAAACTTTCTCCTATTACAAAAACACTGTACAAAGGCCCTGGGTGCTACATTGTTAATGGGTCTTTCCCATACCGATGGTAACCACAGCTCTGTGCTGGAGGACTCAGCAAACCACCAGAGGAGGTAGATTTGTGCATGCCACCATTGCAGGAGCGTGTCCTGACATTTGAGTACCATACCAGAGTCATGAGGATGCCAGGTGGGCATCCTTTCCATGTCAGTGTTAATGTCAGACCTCCTCTAGCACAGCTGCATGTTTTTGGATGCCTAGGGACATGCTGTCCCCTGCCATAATTTGGCATCAGTTGAGTCCCTTTGACTTAAGATAGATGAGATGTAGAGAGACAGACCTCCAGTTAGATGGCTGTTGGGGAACAGCCTGAGGAAGTGAGGCTTTTATTTCAAGACCTTCCAGATGTACATTTCCTTCAGCTTGTAATTCAGCCTTTCACCTGTTTGAGGGGTGCTCATCTAATGCCACTGCCTTTTACAGTGTCCCTGTAAAACACCACTACTTCAGAAATACCCACGTCCCCTTTCTCCCCACACTGTCTTTGAAATTTTTTTTGCTTTCCTACAGAATAATCAAAAAATGCATAGAGCATGGTGCCTGGGTCAAGGTGGAGAAAGCATGAATCAGAACAGCAGGGGGTACAAGCTGAGCACACCCTCTGTGTGGTGTCAGTGGAAGTCATATTTACTTTATATTTACTGTTCAGGCCCTGTTCTTGTTTGGTCATCAGAGACAGCTGTAAAATCAAGGCCGTCTGCTGTGGAGGTGTGTGGTCATTTCTGCTATGAGAGAGTACCAGCGAGCCTGCATGTCAGGGCAGGAATAGGAAGGAACTGGCTCTTTTGCCAAGACTTTCTTGGTAATCCAAGAAAATCACCCACAAAAAATGCTAAATAAATTCAAACTATAGTCCAGAGGGGCCCTGGCATCCTCAAGCCATAAACAGAGAAGAGAAATGGATCTGATAAAATGCTGCATTTCTGGTAGGCTTGGAGGAATGCTGCGTGCTTAGTACACAGTAGCTGGAATCTGCACGGCTGGGCACAGGTCTTTACTCTGGGGCCATGCACTACTGGCTGATTAAATCTTTTACTCCTGCTGGTGAATAATTATCTGCCTGACCTATTCCACCGTAGGCAGCAGGAACACCCCATTAGTGACTTCTCCCCAGAAAGAGTGGGGTGCCCATTTCTCATCTGGCTCTACCTGGCCTTTGACAATGAATCTCAAGCCAAAGGTTTCATTGCCAGATGTTGTCAGGTAAGTCCCCAAGTTCAGCGACATGGCTCTTGAAGGTAGGGAGACCACTGGGCTCCTGCTGCCTCCCAAAGGAAAGAGCTTGGCACCTTGGGAGGTGTGGCCCAGGGCCTTGGTTCTGATGTTATTTTGTTCCCTGATGTTGGAAGGAGCAGTGGAAACAATTAGGTCTCTTAATTTCTCTGAGGCAAGATCCAAATACAGAAAAGAATACATCTCCCAGGCAGGGAGAAGTGGGAAATTAACTGCCTTTTTTTGGATGAGATCAGAGAAAGCTGATTTATGAAGCAAAGGGAAAGCAAAGTGCTTTTATGGGTAAAATGTTCCCTGCTTATTTCCTTTCTGTCAGACTACGTTCCTCCCACGCTTCTGGCTGCGAGCTCACTGCTTGGAAGCCTGTTTAAGCTTTTCAGCATGTGATGATTTAACTGGGCATGGATTCTGACAGATCTTTGCAAATAACATCACAGGAGTTGCTGGAGGTGACTGCCTAATGCCGACCCAGGGCACGTTCAGGAGGACAAGGCTGGCAGACAGAAACCCAGCCATCCCTATGTGCTCACAGCCTCTCCCAGGGCACCTCTGAGCTCCAGGCCCCTGGGAGACACCCCTTACCATCCACTGGGATGGGGGGCACCTCACAACCTGCTCCTTCTGCTTGTCTCCCTCAAGGAGATGGAGGCAAGGCCAGTCTACAGCAGAGAGGGCTCAAGAGCTGGAGCCTAATGAAGAGCGGGGGCGTTTGGTTACAGCTCAGGCAGAGTGAGAGAAAGCTGAACAGGAGAGAAATTCAAGAGGTTGGGTGGGGAATGAGAAAGTTTCTGCAATTGAATTTCCACACACGGGTCTTTCGGCTCCTGCCAATGTACATATAGGAAGGGATGAGCTCAGGGGAACTCAAGAGACTTATTCCTACTAAGGGATAATGTAGCAAGCAACTACTAATCTTGACTTATAGGGTACCAGAACTACATCTGAGGCATCTTAAATACTGATGATCAGGCTGTGCTCTCTACCTTGACAGCATGGTTCCTAGTGACAAAGATGTCCAGCAGTGGTAGGTACAGGTCCTGACAGATCTATCTGCAAAGATGCATCTGCTGTGCCCATGGATCCACCCACCCATGCAAGCAGAGCCCAGTTTTCGCCTGTATAGGTGCAGGCATCAATATTGTCTACACTGTCCAGAGGAATCACAAACGGAACCACATTGGTGATCTGTGCAGTATGAATGTAGAGCAATTCAACGCACGGATGTAGCATGTTTTGCACACCCAGCAGACCATTCTGGGAATTGCTGAAAGGTATTGGTACAACTGGTTGTCACTTCTGCGCAGGCACCATCCTGCTGATGAGATATCAACCAGAAAAGACTCCACATGCAAGGACACAGTAAGGTCCAGGGACAGGAACAATTCAAACACTTGACATATCCTCACAGAATAAAATTAGCATAGGAAGTGAAATGAAATTAATCCCCTGTGAATTCAGGCAGAAGAGAAAAATATAGTTTGATAACTGATAATGATATTGAGAAGTCCCCATGCTCAGACACCAAACTGCGGTAGGTTTACAGGGAGGAGAGGAGGGGTGGGAGGTGGGGGTAGGGAAGAGAAAGCTGTACGAATTGACCTCTCTCCCCCCTTGCCCCCTCCTTTTTCTTTAAATCCCCACCTAGTCAGGAGTGCTCATTAAGGATGGCTCTCGTTTCCCTAATTAGGCTGCCCCCTTCCCTTCACAGGGCTCCAGACCTCTGCCATTCAGCAATAACAAGAATAACAAGAAACTCGTTATTTTACAACCTGGGCTGGGGAGGAGGGGGGGAAGGAGAAGATGGCTTTGTGATGTGCTGCTTGGAGGAAAACCAGTTTAGAAAAACCTGGGTCGAGGGAGGAGTCCCTCCTGCTAGCGAGACCTTGTCTGCTTTTAAACACCCTCTTGCCTGCATTAGAAGTAACCCTATAAGGAATGGGGATTTGGATTTTTTTCCCCTTTTTTGCAGGCTCATTGTTGAAAGTTGTTTTTCTTTGTAGCAATCATATATATGTGCACTTGATTTTATGTGAAAAGTAACCTTTAGGGACTCTGACAAGACAAGAGCCGTCCCAGCCCTGAACTGGGGAGGAGGAGGTGGTGGCAGTGGGAAGCTCAGTGTGTTGATGTGGTCTTTATTAGGCACTCAGCAGTGAGAGGGAGGCTGGGATGGCTTGCCTCGGGGAGGGCAGCAGCAGCAGCAAGCCTGCTCTCAGCCTGGGTTTCCATATTCACTTTTCCTCTCAAATGCAGATGCTGTGCACAGTCACCCAGCCAGTGGGCCCGGCAGTGCCCCAACCATGCGAGCTGCCCCCCTCCCAGGCAGGACACCCTCCCTGCTGCGATGGCCACCACCCCGTGCAACTCTGCCATCTCCACTCTGCATCCTGCGTGGCCCTGGGTGATGATCCCCTCTTTCACAGCATCCCGGCAAACCTCCTCACCAGCGGATGATTGATTCATCAAGCTGCTGTGAAAAATAAAAACAGACAAGGAAACCTATGCCTATTTTATACCCGTAGAGCAAAGGTAAGGGCAAGTGAAACGAAGGCTCTCTGACAGACTCTTCTGGGTCCCCAGTACAGGATCAAGAGATGATCTTTCCTCTGAGAGTCACACTGTGTAGCATCCCACCCCAGAAGTGAGCAAGCCAAGTCAGCACGACCAAGCATGTGTTTAAGTGTTGTTCTAGATGAGGGGAAAATAAATAAATGCTCACCACCTTGCAAAATAAGACGCTCCCTGAGCATTTGGAATGAATTTTGTCAAACCAGCTTATCATCTCCATAAATTGCCACAAATTCAATCCGTTTTGCAGAGCTAAACGTTTCAACATTTTATGCACATTAGCAATTGAACCATCTTTGCTCAATTTATGCCTCATTTAAATAACTTATTACATCATATATAGAGCTTTTTTTATAGTTCAGTTTTAAGTCTCTTTCTCATACTCTCTTTAAGACTTGTCTAAGTCTTTCAAGATGTTCTTTCAAGCCCTCAGTCCAAATTAAAACATCATTCACTGGAGCTTCAGGATTTAGCAGTTTCTCACAGATCTGGCAAATACCCTTTGAAATACCTCGGGAGCAGAACAAATGCCAAATAGTGTCTGCCTTAACTTACACTTTGACATTTGAGAGCACGAATTTCCAAAATTCTGCCTCAAAAGTAGGTGCAGTCATGTAACCAAGGGATCCTGAATTTTTCTGAGATGACAAATATCCCGCAACAATGTCCTGAGGGATTTATGATATCAATTACTTGGATTTTGCCTTTCTTACAAATGATTGTTCATATTGTTTTCTAAATTCATGTTCATGCTTTAACTCAGTTACATCTGCTAACGGGTTTGGATTGTCCTGATTTTAAACAGACAAACAAATATGTATCTGCTGGGAGTGAGGTTCGCTGTGCCAAACCCTTTTTAAACCTTCTTCTCTTCCTCCTACAACAAAAAATCCAAAGCCCAAAAAGACCCAAAGCCTCCCAGATCCAGAGCAAGGTAAATTGCTTCGGCTGTAACATAGTTTTCTTGTGGTAGGTTTCTTTGTGCCAAAGGCCCAAAAGTTTAGGTCACCTGAAACATTTAGGAAATTCATATCAGTTTTGCTGAGTTATTTTGACTTAAAGAAGCCCTTGTCTGCAGTGATAAGAAACACCCAACCTCTGCTAAGATCTACACCATTTTTCTGAAAGCAAGGCGTCCCAGCAGATCCAGAAGACTTAGGAAGAGATGTTTGACCTTTGGCTGTGATCAGCTATCTCCCACCAAGAAACACTTAGCGAGGGTGCAGGCTGGAGAGAAGGTGTGTTACAGCTTCATGGACAGCCTGGGCTGGTGGAGCCTCTTCTAACCTATGGAAACATTCAGTGTGTTCAAGACTTTGCCTTTTCCTTCTGGTAAAATATGGCTTTTGCTTTTCCAGTTACCCTCACCCTTCTGCCAAGAGGGGAACCTGGATATTTTGTCTGTGCTGATCCTCCAGCTGGGGCAAGGAGATGGCCACAGCAGGATGGAAGAGAGTGCCCCAGATCACACATATGGTTTTACATCTCCTCTCCCTTCTTGTGTTTCAAGCAGAAATACGTGGCAGGTATCTTTACAAGCAGGGGATATCTGCATTATACCAAGCGCATCTGCACTGCACTTGGAGGGGAGCCCAGAAGTTGCTTCCATAGTCAGACTTGCTGTCTATACCGAAAACAGTGGACATGGGAGTGTGGGAAGGACCTGGCATGCCCCATGCTGATTTGGAGCCATCAGTGTGGTTGCCCAGGGGCTGGTGGATTAAAAGCACAGTGTATTTGCATCTACCCTGGGACCCCTGTGTTGAAGCTGGGCAGCACAGCTGGTGCTATTTCCTCACGGCCAGAATCGCTCTTGTGCCAGTCACATGCTTTTTTCTCCTTAGTCCACTCATTACTTATATGCTGAATGGGCCGGCTGGGATCACATCTGCAAGATCAACAGGCAGTCACAGCCTGGCAGATCTCACATCTCATGGAAGTGGAGGTGGAGGCAGAGGTAGAGGTAGGGGAGATCTTGCCTTCAGGCAACTACAGCACTGGCCCGGGGTCACCAGCATCACAATGCCTGCCATGCTCTCTTTAATATGCAAGCACAATGGGAAGGGAGGCATTCCCAGCTGGGAGAAGGCAATTTGCAGCTATCTGAGATGTACTGGTTGGAACCCACTTGTGCAAACAGAGAGATGTCCCTGGTTGCTGTTGACTAGCACTGATGGGACAACACAGGCAGCTTTATTTGGTGAGAGGGGGGATAGAGAGAAAGGCCCCAAGTTCTTCTCCCGCCCTGCTCTGCTGCGTCCTTGCTGCCCTGGGGCGTATTGTCCCACTTTTTCCCCTGGAAGCACATGTGTCCGGTAGCACTGCAGTTATTTTTAGGCGGACTTGGCCAGCGTCCATGGTGGTGGTGGCTTTGGTGAGCTGGGAGAAGTAGACTTTTCTCTCTCTGCCTTTCAATGTTTGGAAACAGTGAGGCTGCCAAGGCAGCCCATCTACTGCTCTGCACTTCCAGCCTCTGGAAAGCGAGAGTGAGCCCTGAAAAGCCTGGCAAGCTGACTGGGAGAGCCTGCCAGGCAGCCGGCAGCACCCTGCCAACACCAACGGCTCCTTGCTGCCATCAGCCAGGGAAAGTCAGGCCAGGGGGATGGAGAAGGGGAAGCAGCAGTGGAGGGAGAGGCTGGAAAATTGCACAGGTCCCCCTCAGGGACAGCCTTTTCATTTCCTGAGCCTGACTCTACATTTGTTATGGATGCAACTGCGGAGAGGGGCAGCACCCCCCAGCTCCGACAGCACAGATGTTGGAGCAGGAGAAGGTGGGGGAGGGAAAGACATGCAGTCCCTCTGGATTTTTTGTACATGTGTTTGAGGGGAAGGAGGCTGCTGGCATTGGCCAGGCTTGGACACCAGAGCAACTTGCAAGTGACAATGCAGTTGGCCTGGACCAGGACAGCTGTGGGGCTCCACCAGGCTTCCTGACTCCTGGTTTGGCCATCCCTGGTCAGAAGGGACCAAGACACCCTTCTAGGGTCAGAATGAAGAAGCAAAGAACTGGAACACCAAGGAATGGTGCAGACCATGAACAAGGCTGGGTAGTGGGCAGCCCAGCACCTGGATAATGGAGGGGTGTGCTGTATCACTGATGGAACAAAGAGCAAGTCTAACATAGTCAGCAGCCCACTCAGCCAGCTGACAGTGATATTGCTATTTTTCCCCCAGCTACTTGAATCTCACCTCTGAATGAAACCAATTGTTTTTTTTAAAAAAGGAGCAGGAGGCATGTTTTTCTGCCAAAAGTTTTGCAGATACCAGGATAGCAGGTCGAGGGCAGTGGCTGGAGCCCCCATTTTCTCTGAGAGCCTCACCATTCCTGGCTCTGAGCCGTACTGCTGCCAAAAAGGCAAGGGACTGCAGTGTATGAAGGGGAGGGGGAAGGAAAAGAGGAGGTGCAAGTGCGCGCGCGCGTGTGTGTGTGTTGGGGGGAGATGGAGACATCGGGTAAGAACAGACCAGCTTTCAGAGTTTGGCTAACACCCTCTCCAGCCTCTTACTCAGCATACACGGGGTCCCATGATCTGAGTAGCAGCCCCTCTCAAGCCATTGTGTGCCTGACCTGCTTAAATAAACGGTGTTATTTTAAGCAAGGGCAGTCGAGCATTTGGTGAAGGTCCTTCTCTTTCTTGCTCCTTTTCTCCCATCCTCCTTCCCCCCCTTTCCCGCTGCTTCAGTTTCCCCTCCCACCCCACTTTCCTTTACACAGCACGATTAATCCATCAAACCGAATGGGGGGGAGGAGGAGGGGCAATGAGCCCGCACTCCACTGAGCACTGAAGAGGCCCCCATTCATGGGTCAACAAAACCAGGGAGGACTCTTGGACTTAATCAGCCAAGGAGCGCTCCAGCCCTGGAGACAATTAACATCAAAGCAATGCAGGAGAAAGAGGAGACGGGACAGCCAGGAAGCCTGGAAACCCACATACAAATCCCGATTAAAAAGGGAGGGAGGGAGGATGCTTGGCAGTGTGCAATAGGAACTGATCCGCGCCTGCCTTTGGGAGTGGGAAACTGAGGTGTGAGGAGCAGGCAAGACTTGCTTGAGGCCAGTGTGTGGGATAGCAGCACGGGCTTGGTGAGGGCAGGGTCCTGGTCTCCCAATTTCTGCTCGAACCCTCTTGCTGAGGCTGCCCTGGGGTCGGATCCCTCACCGTCAGCAGCTGTGGCACATATCCCTTACACCATCTGAAGTTTCATGAACGTCAGTGGGACTAGGATTAAGAAGCAACATGTGGCTGGGTGTTGCTAGACTCCCACACCTCGTTTTGAAGGTTGTTTCCAACAGTCTTGTCATAGTATTGTCACGATCCACATAATTGAGAAAACTTAATAATACTTTATTGTTACCTTTGGGCACTACATCAAAGACCGCGTGCACCTAAGCATAATAATCATATTTTGCCTTTGTAACAGATGGTCACTTGACTGCTAATGTAAACTGGCAGCAGTCCCGCTCAGTTCTAGGGCCTCCATGGCAAGAGCCCGGGGCTCAGGCTGGATTGCCCCTTGGGAGAGACAGCCAAGCCCGGAAACTGTCCTTGCACTGGAGCTTGGGGTCTATTTGCAGCTTTCTTTGGAAATAAAAGCAGCAGATGAAGTTATAGGTGAGAAAGGAGCAGCTCCTGCCCCTGTGGCTGTGGGACCCCACACACACGAGTGTGCTGAACCAAAAAGAAGGGGCTTACACACGGCTAATGGCAAAGGAGGCTACAGGGCAATTTTCCAAAACGTTTGCTGCACGCTTCCCCCTTCATGGGCCTCACTCTGCAGAGATCTTTCCACACCTCGGGAGCACCATGAGGAAATGTTAGGCTGCTAGTGAGCTGTTGCAGTTGCAATTTACCATCTCCTTGAGTTACTGTGGGGTTATTGAATGGAAAATCAGATCTGTGCCACAGCTTGCTAATGTATTCCCTCTTCTCAGCTCCAGACTCTTAAGGTGTCTCCTCCCCAGAGCTCTGCAACAGGTAGTGTTGCCACCAGCCTGCAGCTGCAGCTGCTGCTGTGCTGAGAACTTGTAGTGTGTGCTGAAGCATGACAAGGTTTGCATTACCTCCCCTACCATCACATTAGCACTGCTAAAAATCACGAAGGTGCTGGAGCCCTCTTGGAGGGGAGCAGGGTCTGTGGGCACTGCCTAGTTAAACTCTGGCATCTCAGGTGCTCAGAAAGCAGAAGGTACAGGACAGGTGGAAATGCCACCTCTCTTCCAAGTGACACAATTGGTGTTTTTCCTGACTGTGCTTGCCTGTTTGAACCAGTAAAATCTCCAGGACTGGGACTTTCTCCTGGGGTGGGAAAGTACAAATCCTTAGAGCCCAAAAGTTGGTGCCATAATCCCACTTGATTAAAGTACATAGAGGGGGAGTGCACAGTGCATCATGATGGTTAGGCTTAACTCCTGATCCAGGGAAACGGGGGATTCTGGCTTCCGTTTTTAGAGGAAACTGTTTTGAGATACAATTCCGTCAAAGGCTGTGAACAGAAATCATGGAGAACAGAGTACAAAGCCCAGGGAAAGCTGAGCAAAAACATTGCCAACATGACCTACCACTTCTAGTTGAAAGGTGACATCTCTATCTCTAGATAGAGAAGAATTGCTAGCTGGCCCAGTGAAGCACTATGCTTCCATACCAGTATTTACCCCAAAGTACATCACCCAATTCAGAGTAACTTTGGAGTATTTTGAAAAACTTTTATGTTTTTCAGTGTGTAAATTTGAGCTCCGTCCTTCTGTGCACTTGAAGCCCTGATCTACACAAGCCTCACTGTTCACGGGCAGGCAGCTGACAAACTTTCCTGATGCTGATCTCCAAAGCTTTGAACTGGGTGTGAATATCCCTGGGTACAGGGATAAGGATAAGTGCATCCCTCAAAACACAGGACCCTGAACGATAGGCTTGGGTCAAGATCATGGCCCTGGGCCAGTTGAGCATAGGACTAAGTAGTGCATCAGATCCTGCAGGCTCTTTCCAGAGGGGCTGGGGCCACAGAGGCAGCAGGACATGAGCTGGGTCCCATCACCTCCTGAACACATAGATGGCAGCATGGGCAGGTCCATGGAGCCAGTTATTACCCACAGGAGAAAGGGCAACTTGAAACCAGTCCACATTCCCTGTCCTGGGGGTTGCTCTGCTCTGGCAGGGTTTGGCTGCTCTGGCTGGATGTGGTGGCCATGCAGTAGCTCTGCTGCATTCATGTCTGGGCAGCTGTTGCCACTGTGGGCAGATGGGAGAGGCCGAGGTGAGGGAGCATGAGCATAAGGGACCAGCTCTCAGTGTATCAGTTACATCGTAATTGCAGCTGTCTGGTCACAAGGAAGAACAGGAAAGGGAGAAGAGAGCCAGCCTTGGCTTTTGTTTCATGTGCTGAACTTTTGGGCTCCTCTTTCCTTTCTTCCATCCACCCCTTTTTGCTCAGATAGAGCCAGCCACACGCTCACACCATGTTTGCTCATGCTTTCTCATTTTGTCCTATCGTGGCTCTTCTCCAAGAGCCTGGAGAGCCTCTTAAAAAGGGAAAGGGGGAGACGGGGTTGCATGAAGGTAAAACACTGTGCAACACATTCCTTCACCTTCCTTCTCCTCCTCTGTGCTGTCTCTTGAGCATCCCTCCCTTTTCCTCAGCAGGTACCTATAGAAAGTGACACTGTCAACAAAACCCCAGCAGGATCAGCCTTTGGTCTTGCTCAGGCAGCTGGTTCCCATTAGATGTTCTCAATCATGGAGAATTCTTTCTCTCTCATCTGAAATATTTTATTATTGCTTTTCCTTTCTTTCAGTTTCCTGAGGAGAAGGGAGGGAGTTTGAGTGTGTGTGCGTAGAGTGAACTAAAGAAAGGGAATTTAGAGCTCAATCTTATCATGCCCATGCGTGCCTATGTGTTAACTAGCTGCTGTAATATTTATTCCTTCTTACACACACACTGAATTATTGCCCCCATTGTCTGAGGTAGAGTCCCCAGGGATGAGAAAGGCCACTATTTTTTGAGCATGGACCCCTCCATCTGCTTCTCTGCAGCTAAGCGAGGCCAAGATTTAAACTGGGCTGGGTTACCCACAGCAGGAGGCTGAGAGGACTCATAGGAGTGGTTGAGAGCTGCGGCATTCTGGTTTTGCCCAGGTGCCATTGGTTTTGGAGGATGAGAGGAATAACTTGGCTGGACAATTTGTCAGTAGCCTCTCTTCTGAACTGACACATGTAAGACCACTGTTTGGTGACACACGGAAGAACAGTGTCTGGGCTCTACCTAAATCTGGTGAGGACAGGTCAGCCCAGCCAGGTGGGGACTGGTTCCAGTGTGTGCCCCTCCACTGAAAGGCACCCAGGGAAGCTGAACATGGGGCTCAGGCACTGTGTGTCACCCCCCTGAGTTGTGCTAATCTGCCTCCTGGCTTACAAACCCTGGCAGAGGCTCTGCTGGCTGGCTCCCCCGAGGCAGAGGGACTGACCATTCCTTGCTGTATGGCTGCTTCTAACACTGGGTTTAACACATGGAAGCCCGCTGATGGCTTGGAGACACAGCTCTGGGGAAGCACAGCAGGGCTGAGAGGTGAAGCATCCCAGGTACAAGGGAAGACAGATGCCTCAGTTTTTGCCTGGGGCACCCTAGTTTTATCCCCTTTGCCTTGTGTGGGAATCCTTTTGGCCAGCAAGCTTTTACCTTCACATTGAGCACAGGCAGGTGATTTCAAGCCTGCGGCATCTGCTTGCTGAGTCCTCCTTGTGTGTAGCTCCCAGGGCTGCCACTTCTTGCTGTGGAGCTCCCTCACCGCAGGACTTCCAACAGGTCAGTAAAGAGGTTCGCTTCATATCTCAGCCTCTGGACTGGGGTGGACCTTGTGAGATCGTCAAGGCTTGCCACAGGCTGCCGGCACTGTTTTTCCACTGGGGATGCTGAAATGAGCAGTGGGCTCTAACAAGGAAGACTGTGGCTTTGGGTGGTTAGTAACCAGAGTGGGAGTTCTCCTCAGGAAGAGATGAAGGTATATGACTGAATAAACGCACTATTTTGCTGAGACTGACTCATCGCCTGCGTGGCTTAGCTGATCCTAGGGCTTGTTGCAGAGCTGCCATGGCCCCAAATGACAGAAAGAGTTATGTAAATTTTCCCTGGTAATTGTTCAACCTCTATTGCTTTTGAAAAGACAAAGAAGACATGAAGCTCCCTGCTCTCTAACAAGAAAATGCCTGCACTTGGTTCTCTCCTCTGGAATTTCAACTCTTTGCCTCTGCTGTTTGTTTCTGCTCTGCTGCCTGGCTGTGGCCTGGTGCGTTGCCTGCAGTATTCCTCCTAGGACAAAAGACACGTTTCTCCTCACAGCTCATTAGTAGCAACCATCATATCATCTTCAGCCATCTGAGAAAGTATCCTTGTCTCCTTGCTTGCAACTGGCATGCAAACAGTTTACCCGCAGGGTTGGATGGCAAAGGATCCTGCAACTCTCCTGCCTTAGCATGGACACATGAGAAACAAATCAGTCCCAAGTGCTTCACAGTAGGGATGTAGCGCTGGAAGGGATCTCCTATTTTACCATGTCTTGTCCCTTGCTATTGTCAGCAATCACATCGTGCAATCTTTCGCACAAATGTGAAGATGCAAACAATCCTAACAAGTTTTAAGATTCTCCCACTACCCCAATTAGTAGGCTCTTCCAGAACTTGACAGCTCTGAGGCTTAAACCATTCTTCTTATTTCCAGTCTCAATTTATTCCTGGCTGGAGCATGCCCACTTGTTCTTGCGCCAACATTGTTCCAAGGCTTAAATAGCTCTGCTCCCTCCCTGGTGCTTATCCCTCTGATGTGTTTACCAAGAACAATCATATCCATTCTCAGCCTCCATTTCACTGGGCAAAATAAATCAACGATCTCCTGCCTCACGATAGGCACTCTCTTCCCCTGATCATACTGCTAGCCTTTGTCTGCATCCCCTCTCTTCTCAATTTTTCTCCTTCCAGTCCAAATAGGGAGAAGTGGAGGTGATTCTCAGTCACCTGTGCCCTGAGCAGAATCCTGAGCGGTGTTCCGGTGTTTGCTGGTGCTCTAGTGGCCAAAAAAGGTCAGAGTATGGGGACTTTTATAGGCACAAACTGTTTTTCCCAATGGATTTTGGTTTTGACCCTTGAATGATGTGTAGAGTAGTGCCTCATCTCAAGGCAGTTTTTAAGGAGCCAGCAGCCCTGCTCTGCTCTGAAGCTATCAGTGCTTGGCTGTTGGTAAATCTTGCAAGACTTGCCTGCAGAACTGTAGGTATGAAGTTACTCTTGAGGTTTTGGCTCATTTGGTAGCACTAGCTGTTGAAGTTGGCTCTCTGATTTCCCAGTGCAGCAAGGCACCCTGAGCAGTATCACTGGATGGGTTTAGCAGAAGGTTTTGTGTATCTGATAGTTTTCTTACAAAGCAAGAGGTCCATGTAGGTTTTTCCTGTGATGCTTTCCTGGACACTCTAAATTCCTGTCAACAGGATATTGAGAGGCCCAAATAAAATTATCTAAGTGTGAGTGTGCTTTTTACCTAATTTAGTATGTATCTGACCACTTCATTTTTCACTTATGAAAGGTGTGCAAAGTGCAGAAGATGGATTTTTAGGCTAGGATATGCTGCAGCAGAAAGAAACAAATAATTTTATTTTTTAGTTAAGCCAAACCTGGACTTCTAAAAAAACCAAGCCAGTTTCGGCTCCTCAAAGTGTATAGGAACTCAGCTATGCTCCTAATTTTTAATTTTGTGACTCAACCCTTCTATACAGGACACTCTGTTAGTACCATGCCCTATAGATTTAGGAAAGGCAAGCAGCTGTGGAAGTACAGTGCAATATTACTTTAGGAACTGGTGTCAGAAGAAGTGACTAGCTAAACAGGAGAGATGCATGGGCTGCAGTCCTTGGGGACAGAGTCTTCCTCTGGATGCCTCAAACCAGCTCTTACCTGTAGTCTTGAATTATTAGTCTCACTTTTACAAGGATGATAAAAAAAAAACCTAATTTTTTTCCCAATGTACCTTACTTTGGCCTGCAATGGACCTTTCTGGGTAGGTATCCCCAGGTCTGCAAATTTATGCAGCTGTATTGCCACACTGTTCGAGTTTCATAAACAATGGTGTATGATCCCAGGAGAGAGGAGTTGAAAGACATCCTTCTTTCTGCATCTTTTCTGCCACGTGAAAAGTTATGAGTTAGAGAAATTTTCTCTTACTGACAGCTGTCCTTCAGTTTCATTCAGTTCTGTTCTGTAGATGTGTAAGACCAATTCTTACATCTTGGTCCAAATCCTGCTCTGACTTTGCTGGGTCCCAGAATCTCAGCAGATGCCCCATTGTATAGAAGCAGCACAACAGAGTGATCTGCTGCTGGATAGACCAACCCCCTGCTTGAGAAAATGGGACTCTGTCAGAGCACCTGTGGCCCAGACTGATGTGGGTCCTTTTCAGTGCCAGGCAAGTGCTGGTGTTGTACCACAGCATGCTTTCTGTCCACACAGGGAAGCTGAGGTATAACAGGAAAAAATACTCAAAACCCTAAATGGCTTCTTTTCTCCCCCCTGAAGTCTTTTGTTTCTGAAACCAAAGCACAGTAAATCAAGGGGTTCTTCCTTAAATGAACTTGAAGTGCTCTTTATTTTAAAAAAACACAACCCCAAACCAACTAAATCCCCAAGTCCCCAAAAGGAAGAGGAGGAGGAAAAAGATGGTACCTCAGAGAGGATTCATAAATCACATTGCAGTGGACCTGGTACAGATGTTCCTGCACTCAGCCCACCAAGCAAAGCATAGCATCATAATGGGACTGACGGGCCACGTGTGAAAGGAGACAGAACACAGCTGACTCAGAGGAGACGTGCTCTCTCTGGCACATATAACACATGCTGCCTCCCTACTCTGGCCTCATTCGGTCCCTCCTGCCAAAAAATAAACACTCCAGATCAAACCTGTCATGGTCTAGAAGTCTTCAGCTATCCCTTTATTTTAACATGGCATGCACGGTCTGGTTTTCCAGCACTTAATGTTTTGGCATAGAGCTGAAAACCTGTTAATTCTCCAGTTCTTGGACTGTGATTTCCCACCTGGTTGTCAAGGGTGTGCCCTGGCCCCAGGAAGCAAGAAACTGGAAGGAGAGGAAGGAAAGGGCCAGGCCTTTCTCCACAGCCAGACCCAAGATTTTTCTTAGTGGACTTCTTGCAGAGTTGCAAGGAAGCCCCAGGACTGCAGCACCTGAAGTCCAGAAAACCACTGCATGACCCCCCCACGCCCTGAAGCGAGCGGCCAAGGGCTGAGGCAAACATCTGGGCACACAGGACAGAACCAGTGAGGAAGGGCTGGGGGCTGTGGGGTCCAGAGGCACATCAGGCTGTGCACCCATCCCCTGGGGCAGAGGCTGCTGGGTGCTGCTGCCACTCTGCCTGCACACCGACCACAGTGGTCTGTCCCAAAATCCTCAATCCCTAAGCATCCTCAGTCACATCCAAGGGTTTCGCAGCTCCTTCTGTAGTAGCCCAAGCAACCAAAAGGTCACAAATGTCAGAAGATAACAGCTCACATGTTACCCAGAGTCCATGCCCTTCATCTGGGAACAAGGGAAGTAGGCAGCAGATGAAATTTAAGGCCAGATTTTTCTGTGGTTTGCCTCAGAAATTGACTTCTCCTATTGCACTGCAGAAGCCTGAAATGCTGCTGATGTCAGAAATGGCTTCAGGACGTTCACTGGGGTTTCCCTCAGTGTCCTTTGGTGGATACCCACAGCAACAAGATTGGAAAGAAGCTAAATCTGTGTTTTACCTGTACTGCAAGAAGCTGCATAGCAATTATGCTTTTGTTTCCTGTGCACCTGGGTATTGATCTGCCAGTATCCCAGGATCCCGATGAGTGCAGAGACAGGCACCCACCTTGCCTTTGGCCCCCAGCAGTCATAGAAGCAGGCAATTTGGGCATGTCAGCATGGGATATGTTGTTTTCCTTTTTTTGTCTTCTTTTGCTTTTCTTTATTTGTCCTTGTTTCAGGAAGAAGGAATCACTCTCACTGGGACTGTTTTGTCCTTTGTGTAAGGAAGCGAAAGACAAATAGGGAATTCCAATGGGTTTTGGGGCAGCCAACACCTGGGTGGTGCATTGTGTTTAAAATGGTCTCCAAAAATAACTAGGACCACAAAAGGGGAAAAATTAATAAGGATAATTAACTGGTTTCCATCTCCAAGTGCTTTGGAGACATGAGCTAATCAGTCTGTAGGCACATACAAGCACACACAGTGTCTGTAATTAGTTTGCTCTTCTACTTCCTTACCTCTTTCCCCAACAGATTGCCCACCAAGATTCCTATCAGACAGAACAGGTCTCTTTCTGCCCCTTCTACAGAGGCCTGACGGTGTTGCCTCCGCTCAAAGTGCACTGTCTCTGTGTGTCTGTCTGTTTGTCTGTCTACTTCCCTCCCCTGCTGGCCGTGATCAGGTTTCACTAAATGAATCACAGTCTAGTGGAAACTCCCTCCGATCTTTGCCAAGAATTGCAAAGTTGATGAAAATGGGACTCGAAGCCAAAGGGTGTTTAACACCGTGCCTTACTAGTTCCAACCAACCGGATTCCCATTGCAGTTGGTTGCTTCTGGTTGTCCTGTTTCCGCTTTCAGCCTGGCACCTCTCCTCCACCTGGAGCATCTTTCCCAGGATTATCAAGCCAATTACTGGATGCTGCAACACACCTCCTGGCAGTCACAGGTTGTTTGATCGCTTCCTTCCACCGAAGTGTTCCCTGTTCGTTTTTTTTTTTTAAATGAAAAGGACTTGTTGAGACCAAGTGCCTGTTTATCCAGATCACTGGTGTGGATTTAAACACATTCTCTGTTTCCAGTTATCTGGAGCAGTTCTGCTCTTGAACCTTACTTTCCTTACTTCTCTCCCAGATGGCACCTGAATTCTTCATGGAGCCTTAGGCAATGTTACTTTGCTTCTCTGGCCCTCATCTTCTCTACCAGACACTGGATTTAGTGCTAGAGTTGTATCTCAAGATGGAGAGAAACCATTGTGGAGTTTCCTGGGAGTCTCCAGCACACAGAAAGGAGGTTGCTTCATGCCACCCTCAAGCTAATCTGCAAGGACTCAGCAACAATCTTTTCTTCAGCCCCAGGCTGAGATGCTGAAGCAAAGGTCATGGGGATGTAGCATTGGAGGTCTTCAGGTTCTCAGTCCAGACCTAGCTGGGGTGTCAGATCATTTGGAAGAGTTACTGAGAGAAAAAAGTCTCCATGCTATCAGCCTTACTGTTTCCTCTCCATGGCCACCAGGACCATGCTGTGGAGAGACGTCATGGCCAATCAGACCCCTGCCCACTTGTGCACTTTGTTCAAGTCTCTTTGGGTTGATGTTGTCCACATGTCCAGAAACAGACCTGCCCCTTGGGCAGTTAAGCCTGGTGAGACATTGAGGAGTAGCCCCTAGACATTTACGTGTTGATAGGGAGCTCTTCATCCCTGAGCCTGCAGTGAGGTCCCAGGGCTCCCAGGCAGGGGAGGCTGCAGCCCCGTCTGGCTGCTAGCACAGCCTCCCCAGGCCCCAGTGTGGTGGTTGTTGCAGGAGCAAGATCGACATACCATACACCATTTCTTTATTCTCCAGTCTTCGCTTCTTCTCCTTGCCTTTTCCCTTCTGCCCCTTGCTTTTTGCAGTACCTCCCATTCTATTTCCTCTCCAAGCCTCTTTCTTTTCTTATCCCGCCTGCTCTCACCTCCCTAACCCCCTTCCCTCTTATTTTCTCTCCTCTCCGCCTCTGATCCACGTCCAAACACCCCAGCTGGCTCCTCTTCTCCTGGAAGCCACCAGGGATGTGTGACAGATGCCCCAGATCAACAGGGAGAAGCAGCTCAATCTCAGCTCCCAGCTGGCTCTCAGCTCTTGTGTCCCAGCTTCACATTAGGGAAGCTCAAGACCTGACCAGTCTGGGTACTGGTAAAGACCAGGTGTGCCCCAACTCTGCCTTGGTGCCCCCGTGCAAGCAGAAGCCTCCCCCCAGGAGCAGGGAGCAGCCCCCCAGCACAGACCTGGGTTCTCAGACAGGAGAAGGCAACAGTTCTCTGCTGCCTGCCGTCCCACACACTACCCCCTCGCCTTGGGGACAACCACAAGCCCTTATCAGAATTCAGCCCCTTGCTGTGAGGAGGAGGGATCATTTTCCTTTCTGGGTCTCCCTGCTCTCCCTCTAACCCTCCGCTCTCTCCTTCCCTCTCATCCATTTCCTTTGACACTGGTCCCAGGCCCACTGCCAAGTCTCAGATCCATTAGCGAGGTGCCTTGCTGACTGAAGCACAAATCAGGACGGATCCGGGTGCAATTAGCAGCTTCTAGCACCTCATCTGGAAAGCATTAGCTCAGCTTTTGGGGGAGGGGGTTATGGGTTGGGAGGAGAAGAGGGAATGGATATAGATGCCAAATAGAATAAATAAGCTATTTCTACCACTCCTAGGATCCACCATCATGCATCCAACAGCAACATGCAAACAGATGTGCAGTAACCATCTGTGAGGGACACAGTTGCTGTATCAAGTTGGTGTGACCCCACAGACTTGCCCTCCTAGAAGGAGGTGGTTTATCGTGTCCAAGAAGGTACCAAGATGGCATGAAGGTGTACGGTTAGGCACAGTTTGTGGGTGATTTCCCTCGTGATTCTCTCTCACAAACCAAGGCTTGTGGTTATGGTGTTTGTAAGTGGACTTGGTCTACCTTGCCCTCCACCTGGCTCCCAGTGCACTAAAATCTGTGTTACATATGAAGAGCCAAGATAGACTAGCACATATTAGTTATCATGGCCTATAAGTCTTGCAGACACAAGACCCAGGTAAAATAGTTCTCATCAAGCCAGGATTCAGTACAAAATATATTTGCCTTACTTTTCTTCACTCAGCTTTGTAGATACCTTTGAGGAAAACCTTGGTATTGCTCTCAGCAGACACAAGCCTCCCCTGCTCTCTTGCCAGCTTGCTCCAGGCTACAGCCAGGGTGTGGGGATGCACATGAGGCTGTGAGTCTTGAGCAGTCTCAGTGCCAAACTAACAGGACAGAGCAAATGTACTCAAAGCACGGCCTCTGTGTTCCCAGAAATGTCTTGCTCTTTCATAGGCCCAACATGGAACATGTCTCTGAGGGATTACGAGATTACTGACCATTAGGAAAGGTGACTGTCACAGTGAGTTTGAAAGCACTCTTATGCTCCAGAACAAAGCTGGCAACATGTACACTTGTTCCCTGTCATCTCTGCAGAAAAACAAGCTGGGCATTTACCTTTCATTTTTTCTCCAGTCCCTACCTTATAAAAGGACCAGAGACAGCCTGTTCATTACCTTTGCTTTTTTTTTTTTTTTTCTGGATCTCAGCTTTGAGGAGAAGACAGAGTGGGAGTGGGGGAGCTGGGGGCTGTCCTGGGCCCCTTACAGTGACGGAGCAGTGTGCTGGGAAAAGGGACCCTGAGGGCTATGGTGGGCTGCTGGCAGCAGGTGGCTGGCATGCCTCTGCAATGGCCTGTGTCGAGCCAGGAACATTCAGGGTAAAAGTCAAGCACCAGTCACAGTCTTCTGTTGCAGGAGAGCCCACTAGCCAGCAAAGCAAAGGGGGCTGGCTTTTATTTGTTCATCTGTGTTTGATCCCTGTACCCACACGCCAGGTCCCCCATGCCACAGCGTGCACAGGCCATTCCACTTCCCAAGGGCCACCTGCTGATGGCCACGGGTTGGGGAAGCCAAGGCTTCCTCTCAGCCAGTGATCTCATGTTTTTTCTGTGCAGGCAGCAGCTGGAAGTAGCTGGAAACTTCTCTAACAGTAATTTTTCCTACACCGGCTGTTGCCAGACGATGGTCTGTGAAGCCCTGCTGGTTAATGAGCTCATGGAAAGTGACCTGCACCTGGGCTCAGCCAGGGGCCAGCCCTATTCTGAAGATTTCCAGTCCTGAAACGGTGGTGACAAAAGTGTGGGAGTGCCTTGGAGAAATGTCGAGGGCTTATGATATTTGTTGGTTCAAAGAGTTTGGGACAGGCTGTTATTTTCTCTGTTCTCTGTTGATTACCCCCTGGTAGGTACAAGGTAAAGGTGCTGATGGTTTACCCTGTCAAGAGAAACAAGACTGGCAGTGAATGATGTTGGGTTAGCTTAGCAGGACAGGACTGGAGGGACCCTGTGACAGTTCTTTCTGGTTTTGGTACAAGGAGGCAAAATTGCAAGACATGACAGAAAGCCTGCAACTCCTCTTGCCCCATCCATGCCTCTTGCTAGCAAGCTATGGCCAAAGCCACAGGGATGGCAGAAACTGCATTAGCCTAATGTGACAAGGAGGCAGCCCTGTGGTACTCTGTTTCCAAAAGGGTGGATGTGCAATGCCTGGGGAAGGATAGTGTAAAACAGCATTTGGGAGCCTCCTCTGGGTGAGAAACACCAAGTAGATGGAAGAGGGGCAGAAAGGCAGGAGCGGATGTGCAATGAAGGGTGTGAGTGCCACGGTGGAGGCCAGTGCACCTTACGCCAGGTGCTGCTGTGCAGGAACAGTGGACAAGGAAGGCCACATGCCCTGGGGGTGCCCCACGAGCGAGTGTCTGCCCTCCCTCTGGTTGTGAGTGGCTGTGCCTTGCCTACATGCTTGGAGGCAGAGGAGGACACCCGTGCACGCTCTGCCGGTGGCTGCCTGCACGTACTCTCTTGTTTTCCTGGCTGAGGCAGAGGGAGAAGGCCTGGTTTCGGTTAAGCCTCGGTCACACGAAGATGCCTTTCCTATTACTCTTTTGTTTTTCCTTCTAAGCAACGTTCCCATTTAACTCTTCCAACTCTCCTCTGTTAGTGTAGCCTGCCCTGCCTGAGGACTGGCCCAGGTCAGAGATAATTCAGGAACAAATGAGAGTTGTTGGACTGTAGGGCTGGAAAACCCTCAGCCCCTCAGAGAAGCTTTGGGAACCTCAGTACATAGGAAGGATGGCATCATTGAGAAGATCTAGGAGGCAAAAATATAGATACTCTGGTGGTGTAGTGCTGAGCATGGTAGAAATACCTAAAGAGTCACTCATGGCATTATCATGTCTGAATTTGGCAACAAACTCCAAATCCGTAGAGGGGGAGTAGGGGAGGCGGAAAAGAAAACATGCAAAGGCCTTTTCAAAACCCAAGACCACAAGAAAAAACTTCCTATAAACAAATCAAATGGAAATATTTTTTTAGTTCTATAAACATTTCCCCTTGAAGCGTTCAACCCAAATATTGCATCACTGTGCTAAGACATAAACAAATCTTGCAGTGAAAGAGATGCACACCAACAATAGACTAGCCTGTTTGCCTTGTCAGGGGCTGTGAGAAGTGCAAAAAATAAACAAACAGGGCAAAGAGTGATAAGCAGAAGAGAGATGTCTGAGGACTACTTGTTTGAATATTCAAGGGAGAGAAGAAACACACACCCCAAATCCCACTGAGGTTCAATAAGGAAATTCATCTCCTTCAGGATCCTTAGAAAATCACAGCTCTGTAAGGTCACAGGACACCAGCCAGACTTGTCTTTCAGAAAGCAAAGTAGCTTCTGGTTTTCTCCAAATATATTATTCAAAAATATTCTTCAACACTAATATCTCTTGAGTAGAGATGTATTTATTTTTGCAGTGATTGTAATGGTGGTGTCAAGAACTAAACTGCGAAGCTGTGCGGTGTTTTACACCAACTATGTTGTTCTTCCCCTTTGGGGAGCCCAGCCACTTGCCCATGGGAAGGTTGCTGTCCTCTGAGCAGCAATTAGCAGGTCTTCAGCAGGAGGCAGGGGGCTGGGGCCTGGCTCTTAGTTGGTGAAAACCTTTGGAGGCACTCTAGGTGGAAGAATTTGGGACCAGATTAAAAAATGTGAAGTACCCCACAAGAAACACACCTGCAAGGAACAGCAGCATGAGGGGGCCTCAGGGCTGCCATTTGCTCTATCTTCCTGGCATATAGGAATCTAATCTGGCTCTACCCCCTCTACTTCTCACATTTTTTTGGGATGTAGTATGACCCTATAGACATCATACCTCTGAAAGCACTGCTTCCAGTCCTTCCTCTTACTGTGAGCCAGCGAGAGCACTGTCCCTATGTGGGACAGGAGAGTGGACAAGGACATGCTGAGGTGGAGGCAGTGGCAGAGGCAGATGAGGGGGCTATGGTGGCACCAAAGCACAATTACACTCAGCAATTTTGGTACTTCCTGGCATCATGTGTTCAGTCACAGTACCGTGCTGGGATCAATATTTGGCTCATCCCTCAAACAGACACTGTAAGAGCTGCCAGGGATCTACTGGCTTTGTCGCTTTCATCGTGAGAGACAGGCGAGGAGCTGCACAAGTCACTCACGGGAGGAGATTTCACTCTTGTTCCAGCTCACATGAGAGACACCAAAACAAGCTGCTTAGCAGTTCAGTCTCATGGGAAAGTTTCACTACCAGAAAGTATAACTTGAAACCTCTTGGGCAGATAAACTGGCTCTATATTCAGTTGAGATGAAACAGAAATATGATTATGCTTGGTCCTTTGGCTGGGGCCATACTGCTCAGTCTGTGCAACAAGCAGATGCAACTACAATTTCTCTGGTGGCTTAACGTGTCCACTCCATGAGTCCTCCTGGCAGTGAGCTGTACTATGCATGGTCCTCACACTCAGCAACCCTGGCTGAGCTGCCTGCAGCGCTGCAGGGAACAGCAAACCTTCTGAGACCATTTGATCTCCTTAGACTCTTGACAAAATTCTCTCCATGCATGCTTTGGTCTTGAGAAAATGACTTCAGGTGCTGCTGCGGGAGCTGATTTACGAGGGGAGGCTGAAAGAATAAAGGGCCTCACACACTTCTCATGTTACATTGCATCTTAGCTGGTGTGAATTCAGAGGCGTTTACGCCCGGCTAACTGAGGGAGAATTGGGCCCAGACTTAGTATATCTGTCTGACCAACAGAGAAGATCAAAGACCTGTAAATGCTAAGCAGGGGTGGTCCAAAAATATTAGAATCAGGAGAATCAGGATGAACTATATCGGAGTAAAATTTAGGTTGTAGAGAAAAGATTACAGCTGACATCTATTCCCTAAGCCAGTGTTCTGCCTTCCACAGGGAGCTTCTAGGTATGGTTTACATCAATCAGAAAAGGGGATTAAATGGATTTTGGGTTTAGCATGGTCTGGCATGCAGCAGGCAGACTAGATCATGAGTATTTTGAGCACTGATGGTTTGCAAGACTTCAGAAGGTAGTCTGCAAGTGGATTACAGCACGCTTCTCCAAATTCCCACCCATACACTCATGCCTCATGCCATATCTAACACATGCAGTCAAATGAAACGGCAACAAATAAGAGCAGCTGGCAGAAATGAAAAATGCAGAATTTCAAAGCTTTGCTTGATTTTTATTTGCCTATAACCACTGGCTGCTGTGTTGTATCACACCATGAAAGAACGTATTGCTTTCTTTTTTCTTCCCTGAAAGGTTACTTTGCTCTTTGGATTGAAAAAGGATTGGAAACACTAGGTTGTATACCCTTTTAAAGTTCATCTAACTCTTGTTCTCGGAGACTGTAAATTCCTGAGCACTGTGGCCTTGGTATCAGCCATGACTCTTTTTTCTAAAAGACAACCTGGTTCCTAAAGTTTTGAAGAAATGACTAGTAGGGGCTTTGCTATCTCACTCTTCAAAATGCAATAGAAGTGTACGTGTGCACAGCCTAACGAAAAGGCAAAGCAAGTCATATATGCCCAGAGGCACAAATCTGGAAGAGCAGCTCTTTTTACTATTTTTTGCCTGTTTTTGCCTCCAGATAGCAGTAGGGTAACAGTATTCAGTGGACAACATAAAAAATGTAGAGATGAGAATATTAAGAGAATACTGCAGATTGACAATGCATAACCTGGCTGACCAAAAGGAGAGTAACTTAGAAAGGTTCAAGCATCAGTGTCTGCAAGACTTAACACCAGAGAGTTGGAGATATTGATGAAGATGATATAAAAGGGTTGTATGAAGAATAATGAAAAAAGAATGGGAAAGTGCAGGCAGGTAAAATAATGCAGTTTTGAGAGATGTGTCCTCCAAGTTGGACAAGAGCAGTCTCCTGCAGGCTCCCCCAGCTGGGCTAGCTGCTGGGGCATAGCAGGAGAAGGTAGGTTTAGGGAGGGTGACACCTCTGACATTGCTTGGGAGGCCACGAAATGTCCTTTGGCCAGCTGGTCTCTCTGGGGAGAGGGAGGTTACCCTAGGGTGCATCTTTAGGACCTGGGGGCTTGCACTAGCCCTCCTTTAGCTCCATGAGCTCTCAGACGACCCCAGGGCCCCATGAAACACCAGCTCATGCCTGGGACTGGGGATTTCCCCACAGGCTGAGTCCAGAGTGGGACCTGCCAGTGCCGCGGGGGCTTCCCTGTGCTCCCTTTGGTGCCTGGCTGTCTCCAGGTCCTGGCTGCCAGGCTGGGATGTGTGTTAGCAGATTTTTTCCACGCTGTTTCTCTGGGATCCCTGACAGAGCCCATCAGAGCTGCCTTTTATCAGCACTGCACGCCTTAGTGAGCTTGTCATGACTCACACACAATGTGCTCTGTGCCGGATTAATCCAGCTGGCTTTCATGCTCAGGATGTGGGCGACGGATGGGAGGGGGGGGTGTTGGGGGGGCATGGGGACAGATGCAGGGCTAGTGGGGGCCCAGGAGAGTGGGGATCCCCAGCCTTTTCACTTGCTGAAGTTAAGGACTTGTTTGAGGTCTGTTGAAGGGGACAGGGGAAGAACAAGCCATAAGCAATGAAACAGAAAGATGGAAAGGCAACAGGTGTGTGGGAAAGTGGTAAAGGAGGAGAGATTACAGGTGAATAAATGGACTACAACAAAGACAGAACGTGATGTAAAGGGAGATCTGTGTGCCTTAAAATGTAAGCTCCCTTGTTGATAGACATGACAGGTAGCTATTTCCCATACGTGTAATTACCATGGGACTGCACTCCAGCTAAAGGGATCTTTTCGGTCTTCAGCATTAACGTGGAATGCCTTTAAGATGCCTCCCTGTCTTCACTGTTGTCTGTAAACCCGCAACAACCTACCTCAGATTAAGGGAATCATAAAAAGTGTGAAATCCTGAACACAGTCAAGTCTGTACTGATGAGAATAAGACTCCCATTGACTACTGTAGCACTAGGTTTCAATGCAGAATCTCCACAGAGAAATCTCACATGAGAGGAAACAAACTACTTTTTCCAACAAACTTCTGCCAAGCTAAAAATGAATAGCAGGGGAAAAGGATCAGTAAAAGCTGCCCAACCACTAAAACATCTCACACCCTGCCATGATTTCCAGCTGAAGGTGTGCACACACCAAAAACACCCTCTGATTTTCGAGGAGCTGGGAATGCTGCAGTTTTATGTGCGTACATATGTGAATGCATACACTAACACATTATCTACATTGCATATGTATATATATTTATATATCTCCTCCAATTTGAGATTCACAATGTTCATTTGAAATCATTCTATCTAATGCATCTTACCCATGAAAGCCCTTTTTTCAGAACCTACTGCCCAAGTTCCCATCTCCACTTGGAAGGGTGTTATTTTATAACCCCCTGCCCTGACTATCCGGTGTACATGCATCCTAAAGTTTCCAAATAATTTTCCACTCAGTGACTTGAGTAAGCTTGCCTGCTGCTGAAATGTCACCTTCTCTGGGATAAAACGCAACACCTATCTAATAGCACAGAGCAATGTTGTCACTGCAAAAGATGACAAGCATAGTCCTATTTTTGCATCCTGTCCATCAGGAGAGCACTTGTTAGTATTACTCTGAGACGGATCTTGGCAATGAACCCAAAGGCAGGACACTACCTCTTCCTGCACACAGCAGGTTCATGGTGCTCTTGTATCCAGTCTTAGGACTTCCCACATCCAGCACTGGCAGTGAGGTGTATGGACATGATCACAAATGTGGTTCCATTTGTTTTCACTGCATTAGAAGTTTTAAACTGTAGGACAGTTGTTGCTAAGTTCTGAGGAAGGAAAGCAGGATTTGGGGGGGCAGGGGGAAACTATTTATGTAGAGCATTTCTCTAATCTTCTTACTCAAGCAAAAAGTTTTATCTATTGCATTTGATAATTTCCCATTAACAAAACCTTTTCTTAAAGACCCTGTCCTTCACCCAAAATATTCAGTGTTGCTTTAAAACGCTTGTCAAACACAAGAGGATCTCTCTGGCTGCTTATCCCCGAACATTTTAAGACAAGGAAACAAATGGACCTGAACTGAGTCTTCTCACAGACTTGGGAGCCCACTGACTCTCCAAATATTTCCTATCAATGACCTGATTACAAATAGAATGGTAGTTCTTTACAACATCCCCTGTAGGTAAGTGGCACAGAGCAAAGAAACAGCTGTACCCATATGTAACACATTTTATCCCAATATATCTATCACTGCACAAAAGGAGAACGACACCTTTGTGGGGTTGTTTCTTTTCTATTGTTTTTACCATGTCTGAAATAGGAACTCTACTAATAAAACTACCCCATTGCCAAAGCTAGCACCAGTTCACTGAGATTTATTTGATTTTACATCAGAATATCCCTCTTGTGTGCTTGTTTTGCACATGGGGGGTAACATATATATTTTGAAATAAAAGAAATGTCAGTGAACATACAATATTTCTGCCTGACATCAGGGTGAGCTTGTCACAACCAAGTCTATGTCCCTGACTTGGGCCCTAGTGGTAAAACTAAACTGACATCGAGTTGGTTTAGTTTACACCAGCAGAGATTTCCTAATATAGGCAAGCCCTATCTCTTGTCCTCCCATCCCACCCCCCTCTTTAATTTGGCTGAGTTTTGATGACTGAATCACTTCCCCCTTTGTTTCTCTGATTTCTTTCCTAATCTTCTGCTCCTGAAAGATACTTAGTTCTTGAATCCCTATACAAATACACTTTCCTTTCTAAGCTTCTCACCAGCCAAACAAGGTTTTATTTGTTTATTTAATTTGACATGCTGAGAGAGAAATGATCCCATTTCCTATGGATTATCGAAGTAACAAATAGCTTTACAAGAGGGTAAACAAAGTAAAACTCATGCTGAAACTCCTTTGAACCAGGGGCTTCCCATTCCCATCCCTTTTGTGATGTGAGTCTTTCCCCATCCCTTTACACCACACATAGGATGAATTTCTGGTTGCTTTGGACCACGGCTGCTACCCTAAGATCAGGCCACTGCTGGGACTGAGCTAGTTATCACCTCCCCATCCTTCCTTTCACCAAACTCACCGTGAATTTCCCACAATATGGCCAGAGAGCACTGAACTTACTCTGAGAAGTAGCGTTTTATCCATTTAGTCTTTTCCTTCATAGCCCAATTCCCCTGATCAATTTTTCATTTTCACAAATAGGCAGAGCTAGAGAAGCTTGGGCATGAGCTTGAGAGCCTCCATGGAGGTAGGAATGCTGCAATGCTGCATTGATTTTTGCTAGGAATTTTGCCTAACTCAGGTGGCAGACATGGACATCTGAGAGCATCACTCTGCAACATACCTCCTGCCATATACATTTCTGGAGAAAAATAGACAAAACTCAGGCTTGAATATGGGCTAAAATTCATAAGGACCTGTAGCCAGGGGTGCTGATGAGCTCCTCCCAGGGTGACAGACCCCAGCAGTGTGTAGCTCACATTTTTTTGAGGGGGCTTGGGTTTGGTGGCTCGGGCTTGGCCAGCTCCCCCCGCCCCCAACATCCTCTTCTGTTTATTACTCCTGCCGTAATTGGGAGGCATGTGTGGATGAATTAAACATAGCAGGACAGATGAGAAAACTCTCCCTCTTAGCTGGCTGAATGAGCAAATTTAACTGAGCCTGTTACCCACTGAGTATCATACCGACATGCCAGGGTCCGGTTTCCTTTGAGCTCGCCCTTTCATGCGGAGTCCCTCTGTGCCCCCCGCCTTGCTCCTCACAATATCAAACAGCTGGAGTTTCGCCGGCCCCAGGGAGGAGCCTTTGCATCCAACGGCAGCAGCAGTGGGAATTTTGTCTGGGATCAGAGACAGATGAGGCTGATCCGCACAAGCTCGTAGCTGAGAATCAGGGAGCTCTGGCACTTCCAGAGAGAGACAGTTCCCCCCCACCCTCACCCCCCCCCAGCCACAGGCCATGCCTGGTCAATGCCCAGAGTAAAAGTTTCCTTATGCCTGAGGAAGTGGGGCTAAATGAAAGGAGGTTGGCTTTCACACTGCTTAAACCTTTAGACAGGCCAGTGGCATCCAGAAGTCAGTTCTGGTGGGGAGTTTGATACAGATGGGTGCCAGCCTAGAGCAGGCATTCCCAGCACAGCAATAAGAGAACTTTCTGAAAGTGGGACTGGCACTGGCATGTCCAGGGATGTCAAGAGAATATGGCTGCACAAACCAGCACCCTGCTTCTTCCCAAGGCACTTCTTTCGGGAGGCAGGTGGGAATTGCAGTGTATGAATTGCAGTGTATGAATTGCACCCACCGTTTCCCTTAGCCCCGGGGATAAACAGGGAATGTAATCCTGCAGGGCTGCAATCTTTTTTTCGCCCCCAGCATTAAACAAGCCCCGGGGCACTTCTTTGCAAAAGGTACCTCTAATTCTTCTCCCTCATCTCTTTCTTTCTACCTCTGTAAGCCTAAAACTAGTCAGGACTAATTCAATTCCTGCTTTAATTTAGGAGAGTTTACGACTGCTCTAAATTAGGAAACCACTGTTTTTCAGACAAAGCAGGTGTTAGAGGTCTTAGCACTTGTAAAAATCAGGCCACTTAGTGAGGTGTCTACATATGGATTTAGCACCTGAGGAGTGTGTTACTGAGCAAAACAAGGAAAAACTAGGAATCTTGGAAACAATTCTTTAGAAGATAATTAGCAAAGTTAACATTTCAGAGGCAGGAAGTTCTTGTTCAACCTGATAAGCCTTTGTGTCCAACCTGATAAGCCTACCCATTCAAATGCAAGTTGAAGAAGCCATCGAAACACATTCCCTTGAAACTCAAGAAATCCTGCAGAAAAATCAGTTTTGATCTTATCAGTACCCGTGTCATAAACCAAGTAAGTAAGAAATCAAAATCCAAATAGAAAAAACACCAAATCCTTTGCATCATCCTCATATGTGAGCAATCAGTAATCCAGATCAGACCCTTCCTACAGTGCCAATAAAAGGAGTAACTCTGAAACCTAATGATGACATGATGAAAAACTGCAACTCTTTTTCTTCTTTGAAGACTGAAGGACTTCAGATTCAGAAAGAAACTATAGATTATGTTTGTGATCTACGCTCTGTACGCGGCAAAGTTGTGAGAAACCTATCCTGACCTTTCAGTGACAGCAGATTTGTTTCAAGATAGTCTTTATTGAACGGCCCTGAAAGATGGAAGGTTTCCCAGCACCTCTGTGTAAATTTAAGTTTTGGGGTCATGAATTCATCCTTTGGTGTGGGGAGACCCAGTGAGCAGGAGCTGGTTTGGTTTAACCTCAGGGGAGCGGTGCCATCGCTTTTTCCGAAAAATTCGTGCCCGAGACACTTTCCGTGAGAGCCAGCACCTGCCGGAAAGGGATGGTTGGAGGAAAAGACCTTTTCTTTCTTGTGGTTTTTACTGCAATTGATGGCTACCCCGGGCCCCGCCACAGCCGGGATGAGGCGGGATGGCCGCCCGGGAGGGGCACCCGGGGGCTCCGTGAGCCGCTGGAGCGGCTTCAGTCAGCGGAGCCCCCCCACGACCCCCCGGCGCCCCGGCCTCGCAGCCCCCGCATCCAGCACCCCGGGCGGGCAGGGCCGCCTCCCGCCCTCCGCCCAGCCCCAACTGCATCCCAACTTTCCCGCTTCCGCCTGCCCGGGAGAGCGTGGCGGCGGCGGAGAGCGGCCGGCGGGAGGGGGCGGGAGCGGGGAGAGAGGCTCCCAGTTAGTGTTACTGGGGGGACGGGGATGCTGGGAACAGGGGACGGACGTCGGCCGCTGCCGGGCTTTAGAGAAGGGGTTTTCTTTCGCGTCTTCTCCCTCCTGTGACTCCTCCTCTTCTTCCCTCCTCCTCAGGGGGAGGGGAGGAGGGAGGCTCTGGGGCAGGAGTAGCCGGAGTAGGGAATTGTTTGGGAGTTCAGTCATCCAAAAGCCGTCTCCCGTATGGAGGGTCTGGCTTCCCGCATCCCGGCGTCTCTTCCCTCCTCCTCCTTCTCCTCCTCCTCCCGCCGCGCCTGAGCTCAGCGCGGCCCCCCATCCCCAGCGCCAACCCGCAGAAAAAGCACAACCACCCCCCCCAAAACAAGGGGCCCGCACTTCCCCTTCCCCCCAAAACAGGCTTTCCCCCGCTCTTTTTCTCTCTCCTTTTTTTTTTTTTTTCTTTTATTTCTGTGTGTGTGTGTGTGTGTGTGTAGTGAATTCCCCGCAGATCCGGCCTGGAAGTTCACAGCTCCTGGAGTTAAGCCTCTTTGTTGCTTCCCTTCGTTTGGGGCATCTTTGTGTTTCCCCCCGCCTGCTCCACTGGAGACCGCGGTGAGTGAAGAGAAGGGGGCCTGGGCCTGGTGGCCCTGGCGAGGGGCCGGGAGAGCGGACGGTGGTGGCGGGTGATGGGGCGCAGGGTTTTCCCCCCATCCATCTCCAGGCAGCGGCAGAGTTTGGGAAGTTGGTGCGGGGATGTGAGGAAGGGGGTCTGCGTAGGGATGCGGGAGACGTGACAAGGGAGTAGGGGAGACCTGCTGGTCCCCTCCAGTCCGGGGCTTGTTTTGGCTCAGGCAGGTGAGATGTGGGGGGCTCGGATGTCTCCCTGCAGCTCTTCCTCCTCGGCGGGTCGGCAGCACTAATGGAGGGCCCCAGAGCACGCACACTCACTGCCGTGCTCCAGTGTTTGCCTGAAACTCTTCAAAAGCTTGGTCCTTAAAAAGCGAGGACCTAGCCCCGTCCCCGCTGCAGGCAGTCCGGGAGGGACGGTGAGTAGTGGATGGAGGGAAAGGGAAAAGCTGTCCAAAGTAAACCATTCATCCTCCATTGCTCCAACTCTTGTCAAAAGCCGATGGGAGTTTGGAGGCAAGAGCTGGCTCTGGCAGATGCAAAGGCATTTCAGTTTGTGCTCTGTGAAGGGGCTGCTGCAAAGAAAAGTGGGGGTGGATAGTCTGTTAGTAAAATCTTTTTCTTCCCCAACTGTAGAGTTTTTAACCGTGGCGCAAGGATGAGGAAGGATTTGGGTCAGGGAGAGTAAATTTCTGCCGGGCAGTGGGATGTTGTAGGAATTGTGCACGCGTGCCTCCCTGCTTGGACTGCAACTTTGGCAGGTCCTCTGGATCGTGACTGTAAATAGAAAATGTGTTGGGGAGAAAGTGGGATGCTGAATTTGTAACCATGTCCAAATGAGACTTTTTGAAGTGAAGATACTAATACTTACTTTGAAAAATAATAATCGACTTTAACTAATACCCCTGGCAAAAGGTATTTAATACACATCCCATATCTTTGGGCACTTCCCCAACGAAGTCTGGTATCCCAAGTGTTATTTCACTGGCATTATGCAAAAGGCAGGTCAGGTCTATTAAAGTTTTTTTTTTTTGCCCTTGTTTGTTTTAAAGAAACTCTCTTGACCTCTCTGCAGCATTATGTGAGTAGGATAACAGGAATCCATACACGCACTCAGCACCCGTTTGTAATTCCCAGCATGTCTTAAATGTTTTTCTTGGTGCCCAATTCTTTTTAATTTCTACATTGCTACCACAGTGTCTTTTTGATATGTTCATTTGCAATCTGTCATTTAAGTTTCTTTTCCCATGGGCTAAAAAACTGGAAAATATTAGAAGAATGTGGGCGTTTTGTAAGTAGAATTTTATGTTAGCTTTCTTTTCTTTTGAAACTAACTGACTCAGTGTGCATATGATTAGAGGAGAGTTCTTCCAGATTTATGCCTATATACATGTATGGCAGACACTTTGATTTAATGGGTTGGATGTTGAGGTTCATGGCTCAGGGAGGGATTTCAGCAGAAACACATCATTGGTTTGCAGTGAAGATTTGTTCTGTTTATTTAAGTGACCTAAAGAAATGAAGGTGAAGTAACTTCCCATGCTAATAGGAGTCATCTGGGGATCTTCTGAAGTAAATAGGACAATTAGAGAGATCTGTGAGCTCCCTGCTGGGTGCATGATATTCTTTTGCAAGAAATAAATGGAGTTTTGTTCCATGTCCTTTTCTTAATCCTCCCCTTCAGATAAAATTAGAGGGATTCATCCTGTATATACCATGCAGAAGAGGTCCCAGTAGCTGTTTGCTGTGAGGGTTGAAGTCAGATACTGTGCAGGTCTCCCTGCTTCCCGCTGGGGAGTATGAGCCAGGTTCATCTGAAGGATGCACAAAGGTCCTCTGCAGGTTTGAAAGGCAAGTTCAGCTTTGTCCCTCTCATACACATGCACACCCACAGAACTTTGAGAGATATCTCAGTACAAGTAGCTGAATGCACACACGTTTCCTCTCTGCTTGGAACCAAGAAGTAGTATTAGAGGTGCATGATTCTATATGTATGTGCTAGAAAATCTTCTGGGTGTTCCGCATCCCTGCAGTCTGGAAAGTGCAGCTTTTCTGTACCTTGCACTGACATGGTACACAAGCACAGACCAAGAGGTTCTTTGAGGTTGCAAAGTGAAACACAGTGTCTGGTGTTTGCGGAGGTCTTTCCAGCCCTCTGAGTGTGGGACTCTTGGCTTGGACTTCTGCCCTGTTGAAGGACAGGTGAATCATTGCCCAGTTCACCTCACTCCTTGAAATTCTGCTCTGCCCTCAAAACTAGTAGCAGACAGATTCCTCCAAGCCTCAGTACCAAACTGGCAGTCCTACAATGCTTTCAGGATGCTCGTACAACTCCTTCATTTGACTAGGGCCAGCAGAGTTGCCCCTTCAGGAGCCAGCTGGAGCCTCCTGCCAAGCAAGGAGCATAGCAGGAGGGGCTGTGAAGCAAGCAGCCTGCTTTGTCCCTGTCCTCCCCAGTGATGCAGAGGAGAAACTTCCTTTCCCAAGTAAAGAAAATTCATCCATTTAGGGCAGTTCTGAATTTTTGTACTTTCATGTCATTGTTGCTGAATGACCACACTTGACTGAAACACCACCAAATCCACTCACCACTGTTTCCTGGCCTCTCCCTGAGCCAGATGCCCTTAGGAGCACAAAAACCTTGCAGTCTGATAAGAAGCACAGCATGAAGAAAGAACTATTACTTCTCCTACCTGGGCTGTGGGAGAGAAGATGGGTGATAGGACAGGAAAGACAGTTAAGTTGGAAGCATGTATTTGGATGTGGAGGTGTTTGGGCTCTCTTCAGCCAATGCACATGCCCTGTGTGAGCTTAAATGATTCCCTCTGCTGCCCTGTGCCTTATTGTTCCCATGCAGAAAATGGGGCTAGACCCTGTGCTGATGGGTTGAGCACTGTGACAGGGCAGATAACTGCTTTCCATGTTGACTCCTGCCAGCTGACTGGTACCCACTCTCATGCCGCTCAGAGCAGAGCTCAGGTGTACCGGGGAGGACCCTCTCTGTCATACTGAGCCTCCTCAGGACTGCCACAGGGCTGGAGAGGCACCTCTTTGCCTCCGTAATCGCCCTCTTCCCAGGCTGTTTGCCAATACCCCGCCTTTTGTGCCTCATGAAGAGAGGGAGCAATGACAAGGAAGAGTATGTTGGGGGACCACACTGGTTGTTTTAGCCTAGGTTGGCCTGCAGGTGGGTTTTCAGAGACTTCAAGCTCAGCTGGGCTCAATTCAGTCACTCAGCCTGCAAGATGTTACAACAGCAGTAGGTCAGCGTAACTCCAGGTTAAACAAAGTTCCTTTGACAGTAAATGGTGGTATGTTGTTCGTTTTAGTATCAGGTGCCAAGTACCCCAGACGTATGAGGCACAATTCCCTTGGACTTCTTAAGTGTGCAAAGATGACTTGATAAATTACTGCTGACATGTTACGGACCAAGGCTTGCAAATCTCTAGGTTTAAACGGTTACCTCCTGGGCTAAAAACTTTGCAGTGAGAAGTCTACAGTTAGGATGGGATATCCCACAAGGAAAAGGCTCTCTTGCAAAATCTTTGGAGACTTCCTGTTTCTGATTAGACTGAAAACATCCTGAGGGAAAAACCTGCTGCCATGTATTTGGTGTTCCTGTGGTCAGTCTCAGTTTAAGAGGTTGTTATGTATTCCAGTTCCTAGGCCACAAGAACAATTTAAGGTGAATAATGACTAAATGAATTGCAGGTCCTTAGGCAAAATGGGGGCAAGTGCCATCTTCCAGTTTACTAAATATACTTGGGTAACTGTTCCACAAAAGGTATCAAAAGCATCTTTTTCTATTTCCTGTATTTGGTTTAGTTCCTCTTAGCCCCGAATCATTCGACATCGTATCTTCTGATTCATTGGCTGAACATAGTGCTTGCAGCCAGTTTTCTGGAGAGAATGCTTGCAGGATGGGAAGCTTTCAAAATTTGCTTCGTATGCATGTTTGCGCACAAGAGTGTTTTAAAATCTCTCCACAGGAGCATGTGCTCCAGCAACACAGCTGTAGGAGTGTCCATGAGAAGCTAAGACAAAAGGAGTGTGGATGCAGTGGAAGCAAGTTGGCTGAAAAGCTCAGAAAGATATTTGTTGCAGGGAAAACACCTTTTGGATGCTTACACAGTCCCAAAGCTGCTGCAGGCGGTGCAGGGCTTTCTGTTTAAACAGGGAACAACAGATCCCTGCCCTGAGGATGTTGCATGCTCCTTTTATTAAAATGGCCTCTCTTCCTTGCAAAAGGACAAATGGGATGGGAGGCTCAGCTCTGCCTGGTGGGGGTGTTAGCGGAGCACCTGGCACAGCACAGACAGGGTGCCTGAGAGGGGCTCTCAGGGCTGCCATTGTGTGTTGTAGGAGCTCTTGAGTAAGAGGCAGTGCCAATTTATTTTGGCTCTGGTGGCATTGATGGAGGGAAATGTGCTTCAGGGAGCGTGTGGGACGTGCTCGAGCTTCTTCTCCCTCCTTGTGGGCACTGTGCCAGCACAGAGGTGAGAGCCAAACTTTATCCTTGCTTTCTGCTCAGCTGCTCTTGAGAGGCTGCTGCCCTGTTTCCAAAACCCTTCCCTGAGCTCCCCTTAGATGTGAGGATGGTGACTGCACCTTGTGCCTGTGCAGCTTGTTGGAGGCTTGCTGGGCAAAGTCCAAACCACACCACAGCATGTTGCCCCTGTGAAAACCCACTGTTGTCAAGTTCCCGGAGGTTTTGGGCTGTGGTGTCTGTATATATGTATGCGAGAGCCAGATGGTGTTTTGGAAACAGGTCATTTTTCATTAACTTCTGTGCTCGGCATAGGCAGTAAGTCTTTCACCCTGAGTCCTGAGGTGGCAATGCCGTTTTGGCTCTCTAAGGTCTGCTCTGGCAAGGAGATTAGCCAGCGGGTCATACTCTTGTGAACAGCCATAGCCCTGGGGCTGTGCCAAATGCAAGGGATGCGTTCACTGATTGCAATGTCAGCGAGTCTGAACAAGCTTGTGTGTCTTAAAGACTGTGCATCCGGCCCTTCTGCTGTTCTTTAAATCACGAGTGGAGAGGGAAAGGGTGTAAATATCCCTGTCAGAACTGTGTTGTCAGCTTTCAAATACCAAAATGAGCTTGCTTTTTATTTTTCTTCTAGCTGACAAAAGGACAGGTTAGGCAGAGCCCTGTGAATTAATGTGTTGAGTTTAGCGTGGTTTAGAAAGCCTGTGGTGATGTAAACCTACTGAGGTATCTTTGAGAAATAAACCTCAAATGTGGATATAGTGGCCTGGAACACAGGATTTGTATGCAAAATGCAGCTTCCTCTGATAATGTCACTGTAATTTATTGTGATACTTTTAGGGAGAGCAGCCACCTTGCTTATTGATGCCAGTGCTTTAGGGCTCAAGCATGCGATGATGAGATGCATGTCAGTCTCCACTACACCACAGATTTCCCCCCAGGTTGGGGCAGGTTGCTCTTTGCCTCAGCTCTCCACCTGCAAAACCTGTAAGTGGCACTTCCCTGCCTCCTTGTGGTGTTGAGAATAGGTCTGCTGGAGATCGAGAGAGACCATACATTTGCTGGCCCTTGGAAAACCTGTCAGATAAGGACCACGCTGGTTTCAGCAGAGAGCCTCCTGTGGCATTGAGAGCCCAGTGGGGAGCTCCTGTGGCTGCCTCTGGGGACGTCTGCCCTTGCTTATTGCATGGATATGGGCTCTGTAAGGGCTGTGGGATACTTTTGGTTTGCAGGGTAGGCTGGGTGTGGGGCTGTAGAGGAGCCCCTCTCTGAGTGTGACCCTCGGGGAGTCCAGCCTAGGTAGTAGCACTGCAGCTGCATCGAGTTTCTGGCTCCAGCCAGTGGTGGTACAGAGAGGCCATTGTAATCCTGCGTACTGTACAGTGTACATCTCAACAGGCAAAGTAGCTCCTGGGTTGGTTTCCCCCCCCCCCCTCCTCCTCTCCATCCCTTCAAATCTACTTTATGAAGTTCCTTCCCTTAAATTGCAAATTTGGCCTTATCTTCAAAGAAACCCTTTAGTGCCAAGCTTTTAAAGGTAGGGAGGAGGCGAGAGCAAAAACATCAAATCCATTAGCAGCCCAGTTGCCAGAGAAAATGTTTTTTAAAACATAATCTGAAACCTTAGTGTTTGGGAGCCAAAGCCGAGATTGAATACAAGTATGGGCCTTGTCCCCAGAGAGTCGCAACACTGGGAATACGTTGGCACAAAGACAGGCCATGGAACGAGGATTCTTGTGCATGCACGCACACAAATAGACAATTATTTGGAAGCCAATAGTATTCTGGATGCTGAAGAAACTTAATCTAGTGCCTTCTGTCCCAAGTTGCTCCTTGAGCTGTAGCTGACGTGAAGAGCATTCTCATCGCTCCAGCGCTCTGCAGGATGGCAGTCTCCTCTGGGGCAGGAAAGTTCCTGCTATTCCTTGACCACGGGTAGTAAAAGAACTAGCTGGTTCTGCTTCTTTAGAGCCTGCTGCTGTCAGTGAGAGATTCCTTTGGACCCCCTGAGTGGTGATGGGAATGATTTTTATTTTTATTTCCCCATGAGAAAATTGCTTGTTTAACAAACCCAAGCCCTGTCAGATTGAAGGAGTGGGTTTGAGTCCCAGTGTCAAGAGGTGTTTTCAAAAATGTGATGGATGGGATATTTAAAAAATACCTGGGCTGACTTTAATGTAGTGGTGGAGAGTCAATGAGATTTGTGCATTCAGAGATCAGACAGCTCTCCTCCTCACTTTTAAGTACAGGGTCACACTTGGTGGGTTTGTGGGATGGTCCCATTGTCACCAGTGTAACAGCTGCCCAGATTAGTCCTGACCACCGACTCCTGCATGGAAGTGGACTCTATTTCAGGAGTGGCTGTCTTGGCTTGCAAGCAGTTGAAGTGCAGTTTCTAAGCTAGAGTCATCTGGGTAGAAGGAGGGCAAGATGCCCTGATTATCCAACTGTAATGAGGTTTGAATCCAGTGAGGAGCACCTCATTACTAACTTTCTCTGGGGCCTTGTGGCATGGCCAGTGAGATCACAGCAGAGCTGTGGGACCCTTGCAGGAGGAGGGCTTGTTATCTACTAGCTCTTGAGTCCCTGTGGGGACTTCCCTTCACCTTGGCTGGCCAAGCAGGGTATCTGGCTTGTAGCTGTTAGCTGGGGGCTGGAGCTGGGGGCCTGTAGGGTGAGACAGGGCTGTGAAAAGGGGGCACATGGAGAGCTCCTCAGAGGGCCGTGCCAGCTGCTCTGGATGTGTCCATCATCACTGTTTTATCACTTTTGGGGTATCTGCGACTGGCCTAAAGAGAAAAGGTCTTTGCTTTCCAGGTGGAGAGGAGTAGAACTCCTGTTTGCATGTGCAGCTTGTGCCTGAACACCTCTGTAATGCTACAGAGAGAGTCCAGGGCAGCACAAGGGCTTAGATGCCTTTGAGGACCTTGCTCTTCTGTGTGCCTGAGCTGCTGTGAAGGTTGCAAAAGTAGTTTAGCACATTGTCACCCCAGCTCCAGACCCTGCCAGAGATGGCTGCCCAGCCAGCAAAGAGGGAGAAAGTCTTGGGATCGTGGTCAACTGTGCTTGATAACCATGCAGCCCATTAGCTCGATGATGGATACTGGGAAAGATAAGGCATAGAGCTGGAGCCTGGGTGTGTGTTTGCTGACCCTACTCCCCTCTTGGCAGGGAGGTGTGCAGCCAGTTTCAGGAAGCATTAGGGAAGAGGGATGGTTTACATGGGTACAGCAAGATAAGCCAGCCCTGTGTCTCATAGGACAGGCACTGGTCTACTTGTATTCTCACCAGAGCTGTGCTTGCCTGGTGTGCAAATGTGCAGTACAAGCTGTGGGATCCTGCCGATGGCATCAGGAAGCCTGTGGTCTTTTGTGGGAGCAAGGGTCAGCTCCTTGCATCATGTAGCAATTTAGGCAGGAACATACTTGCTAAATATACAGTTGTCCGGTTTTCTACACAATTGCATGGAGTTCAGATTTGTGGAGGAGGGAATAGGAGCACAAAGAGAGCAACATGAAGAGCAAGTGGCAAGCTGTGTTTACCATTGATGCCTGACCCTATAATCTGTCTCCCTGGGGATAGCTTTGGACATCCCCAACCTCTGAGCCACTTGAAAGAACCACCTTTAAAAAAAATTCCAAAACTAGTGACCAAGCAAACAAGCACACATTTCATTGGCCACAAAAATGTGAGCAAAACCCAGTTTTTGCATAGCTCCAGCACTGAAGATAAGTAGAGGTTTCTTGACTCTCTGGATGAAGGCCTGAGAAGGGTCTGCTATGCCATCTTCTGCCATCACCATATTCCAAAACCTAAATTATTATTTGTATTATGGTTGCGTCTACAAGTTTTAACCAAGGCCGGGACCCAGCTGTGATAGGTACCATGTTAACTTGTAGTTGGAGATGGTTCCTACATCCCCATTCAAACCAGCAAGGCTCTTTGCAGAAAAGAAGATTAAAAAAGAGCCTGAAAAGGACACTTGTGCCTTGGAGGTCAGGACTAGAGCTTAGTACAGCCCCCATGTTGGCTGATGCTCAGTCTTGTGCTCCTTCCTCCACCTTTCCCAGCTTGACAGAAGGGGAGATCAAAGTTGAGCATCACTATAGGGTTTGACTGAAGGTTGTCTGCCTTGAAGCTGAGAGTTGCCCATAGAAGAGCCTCATCTTCCTATGCCCAGCTGACATCAGTCAGTAGGGTGACGTGGCTACATGTGCTCCAGGGAGTGGTTTCCCACATGCGGCACACGGCACTGCAGGTGTTGCTGGTGACATCTTGCCTCTGTGACAGGCCTTACATTGGGGTGGGCAGCTGGTCTTGGGGAGCTGGGGGGTGGCAGGTGGAAAGCAAGAGTGTGTGGCTAAAGGGGAAGGAAAGGCGCCAATTATGTCTTTAATTCTCTCCTGTCAGCTAGTTTTCAGTTATGGCATCATGCTTTGAAAGATAGCTGGAAGAGCAGAGAGCCAGTGTAATGAAAGTGTTTTGCTTGCAGCGTGCAATCTCAAGTAAAACAATATCATTACATAAATATTGTGTGCCTTCTTGCCACGGGGGGTCTGGGACTGTGCTCCTCCTGCTCTGCAGGCATTGCATTACAGTGCACAAGCCAAGGATAAACTCTAACAGATGCTGCTAAGGCCAAGTCCGTGGCTTGCACTGTGCCCAGATGCAAGAGGAGATGTTCACGTCTCCATGGTCAGCACAGAGGTACCTTACACTGGAAGGAACAGGGATGAGGGACAGCTGGTTACCAAGAGCTGCTCTTCCTGAGAGCTGCCAGCCATACTGAGGGTATGTCTGGGGACACCCAGGGCTACCTGAATGCTAATCTGACCCCTGCAGGCACAGCTAGGCCAGGATGGAAGAGCTGTGGGGACACCGGTGGCAGGACATGAGCAAAAGCTGGCTTGATGGGTTAACTGGGATCTATTGCTCTAGAATGGTAGGAGTGCTTCAGTGAAACTTGGGCAGGTTCCTTCACCACTCCTTTCTTGTCTGACTTAGAGCACTGTTTGGGGGAGCATCCTCTTCTGGTACCTATTTGTTTGCAGAAAGCTGTGGGCAAACTCTCCTGAGGGGCTGCTCATGGCCGTACCCTGCTGCTGTCTGAGTAACAGCCTGAACTGCAGCTGGAGGCTTTTTGCTCAGAGGAATGCTTTTAAGCGTACTGTTTTTAATGGCACTGTGTTGTCCTTGCCTCTTTGTGTCTGGGTGAAGAGATGACTCCATGCTCTGCTCTGCAGGGACAGGAGCCCATCTGAAGCAGGACTCCTCCATTTTGTGAGTGGGTTTGATCTGCCTTCTGCAAGCTAAATAATTGAATTACAGAAGAGATCTTAGATGAGGTATTTGTGCCATTACAAGGCTCAGTCAGTGCCGTGGGAGTGGAAGAGTGGTGGGAGATGTCAGACAGCTGCAAGGTTATGGCTTTTTCTTTCTCTGTTGATCCCAGGTCACTCCCTGTGAATGAAAGACTGCGAAGAGGCTGTTGCCTTCACTTCTGTCCAGCTGAACTAGACAGGGTGTGGGATGGAGAAGGTGTCAAAAAATGGGTTTGTGCCACCCATGCCTCCTCATGCTTTCAGAAAATAATCTCTTCCTCTCTCCCAGCACACACACCCCTTCCAGTTTTGCCTCAGACCCCCGAGAGAACAGGATTGCAGCTGAGGCTTCTAGAGTGCCCCTGTTCCCTACATGTGTGCTGCCTCCTAAAAGATGTGGGTGCTGCTGCCAGGTCCTTGCACCCTCCTTTCCCCTCCTTTTCTGTCTTTATTTTCCCCTCCTCTGCCTGAGGTCCCTGTGCTGCCAGCAGCAGTTGCCGGGGCTGAGAAAGGCTTGTTGGGCCATATCCTGGATGCCCCTGCCCTTACTTGTTTTGGGGAAGGCTGATAAGGAACAACTAGAGGTGCCTCCCCAGGCGCCATCCCACTGCCGGAGAGGTGCTCCCAGCCCTTTCCAACTGGAGGCGAGTGCCGAGCGCTGGCATGTCAGAGCGGGCCTGGGGAGCCCTTGCCCGGGCAGAGTGTCTGCCTGCAGACACAGGCAGGGCTGCTGCCTCCCCAGAGGTTATTCTGGAGAAACACCGTCCTTGAAACGAGAGCCATGTCTCCCCTGCCCTTCTTTCCCCCCAGCTGATGGACTGGGGCTTGAGGGTTCAAAGGCAACATTTTCCAGTCTCCGCCAGCGTTTGCGATCTCACAGGGTTTTGCGGGCTGGGAGGGTTTTATGCTGGCCTGTCTCCTCATGGGCAGTCAGAGAAGCAGCTCAGTGGGGCTGGCGGACGTGGCATGCGCTGAGGTGCCAGCATCTGCACGGGGCATGTAGGCACGGGGCCAGACGGGCTCAGTGAGCTGTTAATGAGCCACAGATGGTCAGCTTCATCTGGGAGCCTGCCGACTTGGGCTTCTAGAGCTTTCTGCTCAAGAAATACATGAGTAAAAGCTGATGGTAGGTAAGGGCTGGGAAGGAAGACCCTAAAATAAAGATCCTTCCGAAGGCATATCTGGGGGACCTCAAGAGATCACCTCTGCTAGAGGCTCATTGTGTTTTTTCTGAAGGTCTCCTTAACTACTTGTGAGCTGCAAAAATAAAAAGCAATTTTCCGTGTAAGAATTTTGTAGTTGATGGGTGAGACCAGCAGAGGTTTATCTGTGGCTTCTACAGAGGAGGGTCTCCAGAGGCTCTGCTGGGGTACAAAACCCCGAAGGCTGTGATGGTTGCATTCCGCTCTTGCACGAGAAAGGACGCTCCCAACAGATGTTTGTTATCAGAAGAGCAAAGCAGAGAAACAGAAAAACTTCAGTTGGCCAGAAATGCAGAGGGAAATTGTCATTGTTCCCCTGTTGGGCTTGCAGAGGGAATTCTTGAAGCTGCTTTCTGTCCCATTGTAACATTTTATGTTTATATAGCTTATCTCTTTCATGAGGGACTATTAAATCCTGCAGCATATTGTGGATGTGACTATATGAAAATAGCTTTTTTTACCCATCCCAGGGCAGAGTGTGCCAGCTGCACAACTGGATCTAAAATCGTGGAGCAGCGTTTTCTCAAAACTGAGTGCTTTTTTTCCTGAAAGAGGTTATGGTATTTCCCAAATTAAGAAATGGTCAATTGGTTCCCTAATGGTCAGTCTGAAATTGTGTTTTCCTTAGATAGCTGAGTTTTCCCCAGTTGCTAGGGAGAGGGGGAAGACCTTACTCCTTTCCACTTCTAATATCTGTAACAAGTGACAGTATTTAATGTAACATTTAACTGTGGAGGGTAGGTGCTGCCTGAGCTGGTCTACAAATAACTTTACACTGAACAGTTAAAGTTTCTTCTAGGGGTATTTCATGCTATGGGACAGTCACAGACTTCCCTTCTCAAAGAAAGCGTTGACAGTCCCTGTAAGCAATTAGAGATAAATGTCCTTGAGGCAGAGGATGGCTTTCCTAAAGCACCTAATACTGAGGTTTTAAAGGAGTCTCTGTAAAATAAGGCAATCCTTATGTTCTTTTACTGGACAGTAATGTAAGGATCTTTGGAAGATCCAGATGTAGCTTTAGATTCTTTTTTCCTGCTGGACAAGCAAATATTAGGGTTTTGCCATGTTTTCCCAGACCACTTCTGGTGAGTCTTTGGAGAGTGTGATCTGATTTTTCCTGTGAAATGCATACAAACACCTCTCAAGCAAAGGTGATTTTTGCATCAAAAAGGATTTCTAAATTGATAAAGCAATTCTCGACACAAAAATGTCTTAGTCCTTTGACACAGAAGGAGAAGTAGACTTCTTGGATTAGACTATTAGTCTATTAGATTTAGGCTTTTAAGAATATTTTGGGCTGAACAGAATAGGTTGAGAGATACAGAACAGATTAGAATCTCCTATTGTCACCCCCCAAAACCTAGGAGCTGGTGTCACTGTTTATTCTTGGTCTCTTTGCTGCTTACAGTTTTCTCCAAAAGTGACTAAACATATAAAAAAAGGTTTGGGTTTGGGGTTTGAGGTTTCTTTTTTTTCTTCCCAAATTCTAGGCCAGACTTTGACCACAGTCATGTAGTTGTTTTTTCTCCCTTACTTCCAAATGCAGTCACATAACAATAGCCTGGAAAAAAAGTACTGGAAGTGATTTGTTCATGAATTTGTGTCCTTTTTTGGGCTTCAGGGAGTGGGTTAGCATTTGGGTAAAAAGGCTGGGAGCTCCAAGCCATCTCTTTCAAGGTTGAAGGGGGTTTAAATGGGAATCATCCTGGTAAAATGAGACGTACTGTAGAGAGGCAGCCTGTCCTAGGCAAGCATTTCCACTGCTTCATGTGCAGAGCCTCATGCTCGGGACACCTTTTCTCAGCAGAACACAGGATTTTATTTGCTATTTATGTAATAGCAGAGTCTTGTACAGACGCTACTTAACAGGCTTTGTCTGCCACAGGCAGGCAGGGACGGACTAGAAGAGAAATGCTCCTCCTGTATTAAGGCTTCTTCAGAAGTGGGTGATTGTTTGCTTTCCTTAACAATCTGCTAATGGGAGGTAGTGGGTGGTGTTGTCCTTCTTATTTATTTTATGTAGGATGTCATGACAGATGGCGATTTTGACTGTTGTCCACAGCTGTAGAAACTGATTACTTCCTAAACCGAGTTGACTAGGATGGGGACATGGTAGCTGAAGAGATGTGGGATCATCTGTGAAAGAGGAAGACCAGTCAGTCCCAGTTGGCTGTGTTCAGTCATCTCTCTCCTGAGGAGCAGGAAAAGAAGTGTTTTGCAGACAGGGTTAGGGAATACATTTTTAGTGTCTGGATTTTTGGGTCTTGTGAAGTGATACCTCCGATTACAAAGAAAATGAAAGGTCACCACGTGGGACAAAAATGAATATGGGATTGCTGTGCTGGTCAGGAGGGTGTTTGTTGAAATATCAAACAGTACAAACAGTGAAATCTTCACATTTTATTGATGTTTCAGTGGATTTGGTCCCTATAGGAGAGAAAGCAGAAGCAAGTGAAGCCTGTGCATATTGGCAAGAGAATATAATCTGATAAAGGCTAGACCAGTCAGTAAAGTTTTCAAATCGCAGGAAATTTCCTCAAAGTATTTATTTATTTATGGCTTTGCTGAAAAATTTTCAACCAGCTGTGTTTAAAAATATAACAGTAATGAGATACTTAAAAAAGGAGTTAATCTCTCCCTCTCTTTGACGTGCTGCAGAGTGCCAGCTGTAGCACAAGCAAGCCCTGGGGAATCCCAGTGGCCTAACCCTGCAGCCTGCGAGCCAAAGTCACACCTTGAGAAGCCAAACCCCATAGGGAAGCACGGCCTGTGACAGCTCATAGGGATGCTGGAAGGGTGACCATCCTCCAGGGGCAGCAGGTTTAGCCTGCCCAGCTCTTCCGCTCTCCGAATCTCCCCAGTTCTTACAGACCCTGGCCACTTGTCCTCAGGGCAGCAAGCCCCAGTTTTGTCTGAACTGCTGGGAGGCCTTGAACTGTCTCTGACACCCCCAATGGGGAAATGCTGGAATGAGGAGGAGGGGAAACCAAGGGCTTTTGTGCCGAGGGAACAAAAAACATGCTCTGCATGTCCCTGGGTTCAGCTTTTACAGACTACAAACTGGAGTGGGTTTTTTTTTTGGCTTTTAAATGCTTCTTTGGCCAATGTGCTTTTTTTAAATTTTTTTTTTTTTTTTTTTGTCTGGAGGATGTCTTTCTGTGAGACAGAGGCAGTCTGGGACTCTTCATTTGGCCCATCCAGCTTATCCATCTTCTCCAGGCTCATTTCCTCCAGGATTCCCTATGGCTTTGCAATGGCTAAGCCTTTGTGTTTGATATCGAAGACAGAAAGGCCATCAAGGGCAGGCCAGCTGTGCTCTGTCCTCCAGCACTGTGCCAATAGGGCTCAGTGCAGGGTGGGGAAACTCTGAGAGATCTACAGCTGTGAGAGCGGTGAAAAATGTGTGTGGTGATTGGCAGAAATTGTTTTGAGGAAGAAGACGCCTCTTCTGACGATGATGGGGTGGCACATGGTGGATGGGAAAGGAAAGCAAGTTAGTTTTGGTCGTAGGTGGAGGACTGTGTGGAGAAGTCCTGTTTCCTCTGGGCCTACAGCTTTCAGCTTTAAGATGCATATCACAACAGAAAAATCTCCTCTCCTCTCTGTCCTTTTTCTACCAGTGGTAGCTAATCAAGATTCAGTTTTAATGACTTCCCTCTACTCTCTCTGCTTCCTCTCCCCCTGCCCCACACATGCCTTTTTTATATTTTTTAATGCATTTTTTTGGCAGAAGTTTAGACGCAAGAAGCGCTTGGACCGAGATGAAAACAGTGGAGGAGAATGTTGGGCAGTTCAGTGCTTTGTTCTGAGTTCAGGGGGAGAAGAGGGGGAAGCGAGGGGGGACGGATGTCATTTCCCAGATGGGGACCCTGCCAAAGATGTTCTTGCTGCAGAAAGCACAGAACGATTTTTGAGGTTATACCAGGTTTAACTCTTTGTTGACCCGATTCTGCCATGCAGGGAAACACCAGACTCCTGGACCTAAAATAGGACTGTTGTGTGGCCCAGGTGACCTGAATGGTCTCAAGCCAAAGTCTACTGTTGTGACTAAATGCCAGCAACAGTCCAAAGTTTTTATTGGAAACCCTAATGAGGGTATGAGCAATGTGCACTTGTTTATGAGTGAGGGTCCCACACTGGTGCAGTTGCTGTTGAAAGACCAGCATGTTCCTTACAGGGGATCAGGACTGCTATGCTATCTCCTGTCCTGCCAGAAGCACCTGGTGGGAGCTGGGATGTTGCTGAACTCTGCCTCAGCTGTTCCCATTGCGGGGTAGGGAACTTCTGCCTCCTGATGCTCGGAAAACACCTTGTCCTTTGACCAAAAGAGCCCTGTGCTGCTGGGACTGCGGCGGCAGCAAGCCCCAGCCCCTGGTAGCTCATGGTTGTGTTGGGGACCACTGGGAGGTCACAGCATTGGTTCCTCCTCTCTGGTTTGAGCCAGTGTCTCATGTGAGAAAAATGTGGGTTTAGAGGGCATGAGGGGTGGAAAACCTCCATAGGCATGTGCTGCTGCTATATATGTGTCTGCCTTGGGCCATAAATATTGCATGGTGTGTAGGCTGCTGATTTAATTGCCCCACGGCTGTTGTGCAGTAGCAAACTAAGGGTGAGGATACAGAAAGGGAGCAAAGAAAGAAAAGTTAAGGCAACTTTGTCGCTTCATTAAGATCTCTTCCAGGTTATAAATACTTGGACCACTCATGTCAGGACCCCAGAGGAGTTCATTTATCTCCTGATTAAAAAAGTCAAGGGTTTTTCTCTATGGTACTGGACTGTTTCTTGGTATGGAGGTCCAACCTCTTCAATCTGAGTGGGATTCTCCTGGGAAAGACTATCCTCTCCCCTCAGAGTTGGAGCAGACCAGTGCTGTATGCATAAAATGCATAAAGTCCCTTTGTGTAAACTCAGATAGAGTCACTGTTTGCCAGAACCAAACCTGCAAGCCTCTTCTTTGTGGAGACCAGCAGTTTCTCTGGCCCTTTGATCTCTCAGTCCTTTTTCTCTGGCCCAGGGGGATAACAGCTTCCCTAATCCCCCCATGAACCTCTTGAACATAAACACAATCTTCTGCTACAAAGAAGGTGTCAGTAACTTTGGGCTGCGGGCCACAAACTTCGTCTTCGCAGCAGCTTTGGCTGCAACACGTAAATTTTTGATCACTTGTGCAGATTGCTGAGGGCTGCAAACATGACAAGGGGTGGTTATAGCAGCACTGCTGTGGGTGCATCCCTGGCCTGTGACTAACAGAGAAGTGGTACATCTAGTGCTGGCCTTGAAACACGCCTTGTGTCTTGCACACTTCTTTCTAGACTGCCAAGAGAGGTCTGATCTGTAGGAAATGAATATAACGGCACTCTGGTGTCACCTGTTGGGATGCAGCAGGGAAGAATAAGGGCATGTGGATAAAAGACACATGTGCGGGATTGCCTGTGATGGGTTTCAGCTTTATTTTGGATGTGCAATTCTGAACGCTTTCCCATGGAAGTCAGCAGACCTGGTTGGAAATTTCATGTGTGAAACTCGCTGCACAGCATGTCTGAACTTGCATATTTTCCATCCCTTTTCTTGGACCCTGTAAGTCATCCAGGTGCCCTTTTCAGCAGCCTTGTGAACCATGGGTGGGAAGCACTGACCGATGGACAGGCACTTGGGTGGGAAGCAGAAGGCCAGTGTTTCCCTTCACTTGCTCAGTGCCCCTGAGCTGGGATCAGCTGGCTTGCCCTTAGATCTGTGGTGTGTTTGGCCCTGGTCTCTGGCTCCTTCTAGGCACAGCAACTGCCACCACAGGTTTCTAGGTAAAGTGGGACTTAAATGCATGAGACCAGTAGCTGTTGGGTATTGCTCGCTGTCTTTGAGGACTCTCTTCAGCCTAGAGGTTTTGCCTTCCTTTCACTTGCCCAGGTGGCTGGTTGTGTGTGGTGCAGGAAAGTGTCCACTGAACCCACACAGACTGTTGGACCCATACCTGCCCAGGTCTGCAGTTCCTGTTCATTTTGAAGGCATGAATTGCTCCTTGTTTGTCCAGCCTGGTGGTGGGTCCTCCTGCAGTAGCTCAGCCCCTTGGCTTCACTAGTGCCTGCTGATGGGCTCAGTTGGCCTGTGACTGCTGATCATGGGGTATTTGCAAATGGTGCCACATTGGCTCTGCTGCTGCTCCTTCTCTGTTTACTTAGTTCTTGGCAGCTGCATGTTTGAATGTTTGCTTGACAAACACTTTCCCTGCAGTCTGTGATTACAGAAAGTTTAGTCTGACAAACACCACTGAATTATCCAGTTCTCTGTTGTCAATAATATCTTGGTTGCTGTCTCCCTTAACCAAAATATTTTGTGTGTGGTGCATATTCATATTTTTCCCCTTGTTGCAATCAGCTTGCCCCTCCCTGCTTGGTTCAGTTACTGAGGCAGTATCCTCAGGATGCTGACATCTGTATTTTACTAATCCAAAAATCCTGGGGCTACCAGGAAGCAGTACAGATAATAACACTACATACCTGTCTAGCACCTTTCATCTGAGAATCTGAAATTGTCTGACTCATGTTCATCTGGTTACAGCTTGTACCAGCTGGGCTTTGTTATTCCTGTTTTTGCAGCCTGGAAAGCTGAGACACAAGGTAGGGATATGTTTTGTCCAGTAGAGGAAGCAAATCCAGAAATGTGGCGTCATAACTTCCAAGACTGTGAGTTTCTGTCCCTCTGTGTCTTGCAGTACCTAATTTGCCTCCAAAAGGGAAAGAGATCGGAGTGGGATGATTGTTTTTGAGCAATGCTTTGTTTGCAGTGATCCATGGCTTTTTTTGGCAACTCAGTAAATTCCACCTAAGAGCAAAAAGGCAATTGCAAGGTTTCTCCAAGGTAAGTTACCTTCCTTGACTGTGATCAAAGGTCCATAATGCAGTTCCCAAGAAGAGCACAATAAAAATATTGCCTCTTGTTGTCAGTTGGGTGGTTTGGAGCGATGCTGAGGGACAAGTGTTCGTGGCTGACCCAGAGAGGGTAAAGATCTTACTGTGTTTCAGGGGTGGTAACGAGACTGGTGAAAATATGTCTGCAGGTGGCTGGGTGGTCAGACTGGGCTGTTAATCTGTCCAGCTGATGGCCTGTTTTGGATGAGATCCAAGACCAGGTAGGACACTGCTGCTTTTCTTACAGCCTCCAAACACAGCTGAGGACCTTTCAGGCAAACCTGGGCTGGTTTATGGGTTTGGGTGGAAACCACAAGCAAACCACGTCAAATCGCTGGATTCTACCCCAAACCAGGCAGAGTGCCTAGGCTTCTGTTTCTTTTTGTATGGAGATGACTGGGAGAGGTGGGAGAGTGAGGAAAACTACGTGCATCCAGTGTTGATGTAAGGCCATGGGTGATCCATTCCTAAAGCCTGCAAGTGCAATTCCCTTGGCTGGACCAGACTGGTGAGGCCAGAATAATAAATAATACCTGAGCTGACATCTCCTGGGAACTTGGGTTTGAGAGGAGGGTTATTTTGCCTGAAACCCTTCCAGAAAGGGATAGTTGGGAGGGGGATTAGTGTAAATGTGTGCCGTCAACATCTGTAATCTCAGCCGAGGTGATGGGGCACTTGGGTCAGGGTTTCCTGTGGTGTGGGGCCCTGGAGCATAGTGTGCATCAGAAGTAAGAAACTCTAAGAAAGAAAGGGGGAGAATTGCACACCCCGAGAGGTAGAAGTGTATTTATTTTTCATGTGTTGCATCAGAACACAGTAATTTTACCTGAGAGGGAGGACAAGCGCATGCAAAAACAGTTCATCTCACTAGGAAAGGGAGTGGGGAAGTGTGATGCCAAATAGCTGGGGTAATGTGGCTGTAGGGCTGTCTCTCCCCTCCACATCCACGCAGGGCACAAGATCAGCACCCATACGTAGAGACCTTCCTTCAGGCATGTGCCAGGGCTTTGTAACGGAGTCACGCTCTCCCATTGAGGCCAGGGCACCCTCAGTCCTCACTCTATCCCCCTTTCTCCCCTTCCCTCTTCTCCCATGTGCTTTGATTCCTTCTGCAAACAGTGTATGCCAAATCCAACTTCACAGCTGGCTCTGCTCCACGTGTTTGTTTTCTATGCCTGCGCAGCACTCGCCAGCTCCGCTTGCGCCACGGCTCAGAGGTGGAGGCGGCGGGGGGAGAGCAGGGGTGGTAGGGAGAGAAACAGGAGCAGGCTGCTGCTTGCCAAGCCCTTATTTGTTTAAAGCTTAAGCCTGTTTGAGAGAGCCTTTTTGGAGTGAGGGGTAAGTGGCAGGGGTGGGATGCGGGGGAATGGAGAAAGTAAACTGTGCGTCAAGGAAAGCAAACTTTACAGCTGGAATTGCTGCTGATGCTTGTTGTGTGAAAGGCCTGGGGAGGTGCCTTCGGCTCTGTGCTCCTGCTTTTAATGTGGGTACAAGTGCGGATGGGCAAGGGTGAAAAGTGGGGAGCCGGGGGCAGGTCTGTGCTATGCCCAGTCATCATGGGTGCTGCTGCTTGGCCAGCACTGGCCATGCCACTTGCCAGTGTGTCCTAATATCTGGCTGAGGCATGGGCAGGTGAGTCTCCCTTCCCAGGCCCTGAGGCATCAGCGTTTTGGCACCTTTTTGTTATGGAGCATCATCTTGTTGACAGGGAGAAACCCTATGCTGGCCCTGCCTATCTGTCTCTGCAGGGCAACGTGAGGTCTTGCTCCATCTCCTGCCGTGTTTGGCTCACAGTCCTCAACACGACCATTATTTTTGGAGAGGTATATTTATTGTTGGGGTGATAAATGAGGCAAATCACATGCAGACACAATCTTTAAAAAAGCCCAAACGATGCTACCCTGTCCGTACCTGGGACTGGGGAAATCTGTCACCCATCCCAGGATGCTACAGTGAGTGCTTCCCCATCATTTTTCACCTCTGTGTGGTTTTTGAGCAGTGTGGCAGCTGCTGGTCATGGCACAAATGCGGGCTGTGGCTCAGCCCATCTGGGTACTCACACCCCACCTGGGTGTTTGGCACCAGATGGAGCATTTTCTGTGGGCAGTCATTTCTGTCCCTTTGTTTTGGTAGCCTTGAGCTTCCTCTTATGTTTTTTTGAGTAGTGACATGTCTTCCAGGGGAAATTTATCCCATCAGAGAGTTCTAGAGGCTTTTGACCTGCTCCCATAAACAAAATTATTATTGCTAGTGAAAAGCAGTTAAGTGACAGCTATGGAGAGTAAAAATTTCCATTTATTCGCAAATTTATAAAAGAAATCTTCAAAGGACAAGAAAAATGGGCTTGTGCTCTTTTGCATCCCAGCAACAAGTCATTGGTGAAAGGAGTGCAAACTAGAAGGCAGTTTCTCTTTATGGTGGTGATGGGGATGTCTCTAAAGCCAGCCATCTGGGGATTAAACTTTGTATTGACGTTACTGGCAAGTACTTTGTCCTGTCTCTTTTGTATGCTCTTCTGGATTTTGATGTCAACGGTGTTAAACTAGCCTTGCACTTGTTAATGCAGTTTCTGGGCCTGCTCCCATTGAAGTCATGGCAAAGATCAGGCTGATTTTGGTGGCAGCAGAATCAAGTCCTCTGTTATGATCCAGAGGATGCATTGTTTTAGCAGGCATTTCTTCTGTGCCACTGGCTTATATTTAAGATAAGTTTGGTCAGTTTTTTACTACAGCTGTTGGAAACATCCCTGCTCTTCAAATACACACTGGAAGAAAGTTCAAAAGCTAGGAAAACTATCCAGGTCTTTGCTCTGCTCCAACAGGAAAATTTCCCCATAGCAGCTTCCTCCAAGGAGGGTTTAACAGTGTCGCTGGCAGTTTCTGTGGACTTTTCTGGTTTGTGGGGGAGGGGTTGTTGGTGTATTTGTTTCATTCTATTTTGTTTCTGGTTGGACGTGGACAAGATTTTTCTATTGTCCCCAGACAAAGATGATTTTGATTATTTATTTTTTTTTAATTTGGTACTCAAAAGTAGGCTTATGCTTAAGGATATGAGGACATGGACTGCTCTCAAAAAGCATCCATAGCTGCTCTCTCTCTGGCTTGTGATCCACTCTGTGAACAAGAGCATCCAGGTCTCAGTTCAGAGGTAGCCATAGCTGACAGACACGCTGAAATGCTCCTTCCTCCCTGAGCACTCCTGCTGTGCTTCATGCAGATGCTGACTGGTGTGTCTGGTATACCATTCCTCTGTGCTGTGGTTTATGTTATACAGAGAGGGGAGTGTTTCCACTGGTGGTTACCAGCATGAATGGGTGCTGTGATATTTATTGTCTGTCCTGTGCAAGCTTGACCCCATCATGTGACAAACAATAAAACAGAGATGGGTCTTTTCAGGGCAGCTCCATGTCACACCTTTGCCATGATTTGTGGTCCTTCTTCTCATTCGTTACCATTGGTCCAGCTACATGTAGGATGATTTTAGATAGCCTAGGATTCGGGGTTTGTAGCGTTGCTGCCACATCAGTGGCGAAATAGTTGTTCTGGTCAATATGTCGGTGTCCTGTGGTTGGAGAGTGAGAGTTGGCTGGGTGTGTGTGCTCCCTAAAAGCTGCTGGGGGAAGTGACACAGAGCAGAGCTGAGCAAAAACACCTTTGGAGGAGAGCATCCTGCTTTCCCATGGGAAAATGCTGTTTTGCTGGGACCAGAGCACACTGTGGAAGTGCATCTATTGATTAAACTTTTGTCTTGGAGCAGCATGGAGTTTCTGGTGAGAGCAGGAGTGGTTTTTCTGCTATTGTAAGTAAGCCACGTTTAAGCAAAGTGGAAGAGTGGCAGCTGGGAGAGAGGTGATAATCCCAGGTGGCAGCCCATGCTTGGAGGAAGGCAGGGCAAGGACTTGAACCTGGATGCACACATGGCAGTTGAGCTGTGAATTTGCCTGCTCCTTGCCTGACCAAGCTCGGAAGCAATGGGGACGAAAGCAACATAAAGAAATCGGCCAAAATCCCAACTTCCCCATTTCTTAGTCTTTCCTGATCCTCTCATCTCAATTTAATTTTCTTGCCTTTTCCTTTCTGCCATCTTTATTCCCCACTTATCTTTAGTATCTCAGAGGGCTTTTGCCCAGCATCACTTTCCCTGCATCTGCTGGGGCTGCCTTCTCTCTGACCTCTCCCTGACCCAGGAGGCAATTAAAGCCTCAACATCAGACTTCAAGGTTTGGGGGTTTTTTTGTTTGAAAAGGATGAGAAGGGAAAAACAAAAGCAGTGCCCTGAGTAATGTAAACTAGCCACAGACACATCTGTGCCTGTTCGATGACAGCTCCTGGTGGGAACTGCCTGTCCCTCCCAGCGCTCTCCTCCACTGCAGTTGCTGACAGGGAGGGGAACAACCTGACGCCCAGCTCCTGTTGATGTGGGATTTGGCATAGTGGAGCCCAGACCAGAGACAGCTGTGTGGCCTGGTGCTCTCCACTCATCCTGTGTGTCCCGCAGCATTAGGCCCCAGCAGAGCCATCCCCTGGGCTTTCCCTGTCCAGGTGCACACTCTTCCTCATTCCTAGCTCTTTGTTACGCACTTTGCCTCTCGGCCCAAACAGGAAAAGGTTGTATATAGATAAATTTTGTTACTGCTTGTAGCAAGTGAACCTTCATACCCAGTGGTGTGAAGTCTGCAGGACATAGGATGGTTCTTACTCCGTGTTTAGTACAGCATCTGCCTGCAGCTCTGGGTGAATTGATGCTGATCTCTGGCTTTGCTTGTGATGGGAATGATAAAGTGGGTATTGTTTTCATATGGCAAGAGAGAGGATGCTTCAGGCAAGTAATACTGCACAGTAAATCCCTTGCTTCTAAGACTGAAGGCCTGTTTTCACATCATACTTGTGTCAGTGGGGAACCCCTTTCCTGCTGCCTCCTCTGAAGTGTTTCTCACGGTGAAGATCCAACGTTGTCCCATTGCAAAGCCTCAGATAAGTGAGACTTTGTTGCTGCACCAGGAGCTGAGTTTGTAGCAGGTGTGAGCAAACTGAAAACACTCCAGAGTAGGTAATTTGTCATAAGTGTGTGACTACACTGATGTGGTTCTCGAGGGGATCCTGACCCTTTTTGTCTGACACCAACCTTGGCAAGAGAGTAGGTTGAGCTGCACCCCTGTGGGGTCAGGGTCACACAGGACCTTGATACTAGTGATTCTGCTAATTCTATGACATTTGATGATCAAGGCCCTGAATACACACCCTGCACCCCTTGGTAAGTGCTGCAGATGTACACCCTCTTTGGGATTCCTTAGCTGGGAGGCTGGAGAGCCTACAGGTGGATCAAGGATGAGGAGGATGGGGAGTGCAGAGAAAAAGTAGGTCTAAAACTATGGTAGCTCTCTCAGGTTGGGAGTGAAGTTGAACTGAAAGGTTTTGACCAGAGAGGCATCCTGTCCCAGCCACGGGGGCAGCCCCGGCAACTGCTGCGGGGCCGTTTTCTCCCCTCGCGTGCTTGGGAGAAGGAGACGGAGAGCAGCCAGCAGTTCTGAGCTTGTTGCTGCAACAACATCTGTTTCCTAGGTGCACTTTGTTTCTGAAGAGGCTGTGCAGCACGCTCCATCTGCGCCCTTCTCTTTTTTTTCTTTTTTTTTTTTCCTTTTTTTTTTTTTTGCTTGTGCCGCATTCGGCAGACAAGAACGGAGGCTCTTAGGAGAGGCAAGTGCTTCCCGGGAGGACCCCGCGCCAGCCTCTGTGCCAGCACTGGCTGCTGGGCTCTTTGCACCCAAAGCAGTATTGTCAGCATCTTGACAGCTGGCTGGCTGCATGCTTATTAGTTACTACTTTCCTCTTGCCCTCCACCTCTCCTTCGCCTCCCTAACCACCTCTACCCTCTTGCTTCCCCCTTCCCGCTCCTGCCCCATGGGCTGGCCAGCCCTTCGGGGAGCCCCCCAGCCTCTCCAGATTAGAGCTCTCCAGGGACTTGGTCGTTTTGAAAGGAATAAAAAAAAAAAAAAAAAAAAAAAAAAAGGGAAGGAAAAAGAGAAAAAGAAAAATAAAATGGAAAAAGAAAACAGGAAAAAAAGAGACAGAAAAAGAAAAAAAAAAAAAGGAGAGAGAGAGAGAAAAGAAAGAGGGGGAACAGAAGAATGAAAACAGACCCAAGGGGCAATAGTCCCTCGAGCCATTTCACTGCATTACAATGAATATGGACTCTATTAAGCTCCGTTCTGCCTGTTAGTGTTTCCCAGGGCAACACAGCTCCCATATGGCAAGCATGCAGCAGATTAGGGTAGGCCTCCGGGCTTCATTGAGGGCCCGAGGCTTGACTGGCAGTTGAACCCCATCCTTCCCCCCCCCACTTCTCACACTTGACACTGCCTGTGTTTATCTAAAGCAAAAAGGGCTGGGGTGGGAGAAGGGGGCATTTGGGGGGTTATTGTCCCGGGCAATGGGAGAGGGCAGGGAGAGGGATGGGGGGGTGATGAGGGAGGGAGGTGGGATGGAGGAGAAAGGGGGTGGGGGGGTGCAGCCCCTCATACATATTCAGGAGGGGTCTTGAATGGGCAGAGGAGAAATAAAGCAGATGGAATTCATGTTAAAGAACAGCCACAATCGCCCTCCAAAAACAAGGAGAGAAAAGCGGGCAGCCTTAAAGGAGCGTAGGGAGCAGCGTTTATCCAATTAGCAGGGTTGTCAAATTGAATTTACTCAGAATGGAGGGGGAAGCTGGGGGGGAGAAGGAGGGAAATTAAGTGTCTAGGGCATGGGGGGAGCATGATATTGAAGAAAGGACGTGAGTTTTCTTTCTTTCTTATGCTTTAGCCTTGTCTTTTCAAGGACTGGAGCTGTTTTCAGGGCACGCCAAGGGGCAGCAAAAGCCAGCATGCATACTCTGTTTTAGCACAGGGCTCCTCTCCTGGTAAGCTGTGGAAAAAGGGAGGCGTATCCTGCGGGGCAAGGCCATCCCTGCATCCCTGGCCTGCCTGTATTAGGGCTGTCCCAGGCTGGTGGGTCCAGCCACCCTGGGACCACCATGCTGCAGGCAGCGCCCAAGGCAAACCCCATTCGTTGCGGTGTCACCACCGTGGTGACACTGTGGAGCCTGTAGTCCGTATGAGGGTGGGATTTCGTCCTTCAAGCAGCCTCATGCTTGCTGGCTGACGAAATGCCAACGTGAAGGGGTTTGGTGGGGCTCAGTGAAGTCAGCCTGATCAGTGCCAGCTGGAAAGTGGCACTCAGTTCAGAGGAACCGTCAGATGGAGAGGTGCCAGAAACTGCAGGCATTGGTTCTTCTGGGATATGAGCAAAACTCAGACAGGCTTTGCATCCTGTTGCTAATTCGAAGCCAGCATGCCCAGTCCTCTCCCTGGTGATGCTGCAGGCTGTTGTAGAAAGGAACTGTTCAGGAAAGTAGCTTTGTCTAGAGGAAGACAAAAAAAAGTCACAAAGATTGTTGAATGTTTGGTTTAATTTGGTTTGTTGCCGGTTTGGTTTGCGTGAGCAGTTCGGTTCAAGGCAAAAGAGCTGTTCCACGTGGAAGTTTTGTTTATTTTTTAGAGAGGTGTCTGTTGCTGCTGAATTCCTCAGAACTTGCTTGAATTAAAACTGTGGCTCTGCTTTAGGGTCACTCAGTGTTCAAGTGGGATTTGCAGGTCTCAGGCAAACTCACTGATTTGCATGGTGGTTGTGCCATGCCAGGTTTTACTGTGGATATTTTCCTTCTCCTGACTATAAGCATGAATTTATCCCAGGCCTTCTCTGTTGTGGCTTCTTGATGGCCTCTGAGCTCACAAGAAGCCAGTAAGAGAGTCTTTTTTTGCCTAATCACATTAAAAGAGAGAGGAGGGGAACTCCTCATACAGTTAGTCAAGGGCTGTGTTAAAAGAGCTAATACACTCTCAGTGCTAGAGGGAAAAATAGGCAAGCTTTTATCCCTGTTTGCACATACTCTGTGTTACCTCCTTGACTTCAAACACGGTGGTGTAACATTGGATTCTGCCTCTTTGCCCATTCCTGATACCAGCCGCTTCCTATTGAGGATCCTGCCTCTCCATATGGCATCTGCACCCTCATCCCCATGCTGTTACATGGAAGGGGGAGCGTCTCTCCTTTTCCAAACCCTCCAAACCCAAACCTCTCCTGTCCTTTTCCAAACCCTTTCAGGCATAATGAGTACAACTTAACAGCATGAACGTAATACTTTGAAATGAGGATTGGGGGTGGGGAGAAGTTAATTTTGTCCTGTGGGATGCTACTGTCCGGTGGGTTTGGGAAAAGCAATCAGGGGTGCCCAGATTGCTGTCCATGCCCAGGAATCATGCAGGAACTTTGCAGCTGACCTGCTCAGGTATGTCAGCTGGACAGTATTTTTTTAAACTAGAGGATTTACAGTTCTATACTATCATTTTTCAGATGGGATGCAAAAGATATGGGATCCAAGAGTAACTTGCCTGATGGGATGGAGGTACCAGTCAGAGAGCTTTTGATTTAGAGCGTGATGCCAGTAACACCAAAGCTGAAGGTTTGATCCCCATATGGGCCATTCACTTAAGAGCTGGACTTGATGAGCTTTGTGGGTCTCTTCCAACTCAGAATATTCTGTGAATCTGATTTCTAGCCCTGCCACTGATTTACTGTGTAACCCTGGGCCAGGTTGGCTTTCTCTTCTAGCCCTCAGATTCCCTAATTTGTAAAACAAAAGGGTACTGTGGCTCATTTGTATTTTCTTTTTCAGTGGTTTATACTCTGTGGAAAAAAAATACTGTCTTGTATTAAAAACTAATGATTACAAGTAAAATTGGCACACAGTACTGTGTAAGACATTGCTTTTTCTGAAGAGCTCAAGTCTCAATGTATAAAACAGAGAACTGGGAGTATCATTGTCCCTACTTGACCCGCTGGTAACAGAGACCATCTGCAGTGAATTCTCCAGAGTCACCCAGGGTGTCCCCAGCTGGTAGCTGGACCGAAGTTGCTGCAGCCTTTCCTTTAGTGCAGAGCAGCCCCTTCCCCTTCCTGCCGTTCATCCATTGCTCGAGGTCCGGCCGCCTGACACGACCCCAAACCACCCTCACGTGCATCAGTGAGTTTTCCGCAGGTCCCAGTCTGCCTCTGCATTCCCGCGGATGAGCTGGGATGTGTGTGCGGGGATGCTGCCCCGGAGCCGGGATGGAGGCTGGTTCCTATTTGGGAGGCTTGTAAATTACAGGCAGTGTGGCAGTAACAAGGGCTGCTCGGCTGGCCCTTGTTAAGCAGGAGGGGGCTTGGGGCTGTGAGCAGCATTTCCTCAGTAAAACCTTCAGTTTCTAATCAGCAAACACCTCTCCTGCTGCCTGTGCTTAATTCAGATCCCTTTTTCCTTTCGAGCTTTGTTGCCCCCCCCGCACACGCGCGCGCCTTTCTTCCCTTTTATATCTTCACCTCTGGTTTTCCTTTCTTGCTGGGCTGCCTTTGCAGTGCCCTCCATGGCCGCGGCGAAGCTGGGGCTGCTCGCAGGGGCCTCGCTGGGCTTAGGTGTGTGGCGGGAAGCCGAGCCGACAGATTTTACACCCCTACCACCCCTCCAGAGCTGATGAAGCTCTCGTTAATTTTGTTCTCTTAATGGCCCCTCCTTTGATTTACTGGTCTGTCTGAAAGGGACTTAGGGCTCCACCGACAGGAAATTGTTATTTTAACCTGGCAGGAAAGAATTTAAAATAAACAAATAATTTTTGTTTTCCCTCCCCCTTGAAGCACTTTAAATTACTTTAACTCTTTCTTTTCCTAGATAGCAATTAAGCCGGAGGTCTTGAGGCCAGTGGTGTCGGTGGCTGCAGAAGTGTCAGCAGCTAGGGGCAACTCACAGGGTACCTGCCCTGGGGAGAGGACGCAGCAGAGCAGGACATTGTCATGCAGCAGCCTGGCAGCTCCCAGTGCAACCCCCTTCCTGGGACCACCACCTCTGGGAATTCAGCTGGAGTGCCCGAGGCCTCCTTCAGTCCCCACCTCTGCCGCCTGTCCCACTGCAGCCCACTCTGGTGCCGCTTGCAGGGACACCAGACAGATCGAAAGCTGCCTGATTAATAAAGTTCCATGCTTTGCACTATTGCAGGCTGCTTAAGGGCAGCATTTTCAAAAGAGGTCAGCTCCCATTTAGGCATCGAAATTAAGTTGGTTGCCTATTCAGGAGAGCTCAGCATGTCAAGAACTGAATGCTTTTGAAAATCTGGCTTCAATTGTGGAAGCTGAGAATTTCAAAATCTGGCCCTGGATCCTAATAGTTCTTTTGGAATTGATGTTTTCATTCATTTTCCTCATTATTTTTATGCTGGCTATTTAGTTTTTGTACTTCACTCAGCTGTGAAAGAAATGGCCACATGTCCCTATTTAGAGCTCGTACTCTTGCCTGGAGGTTTGGGGAGGTACTATACACTTGTTGCAACACACCTTCTCTCCTCACTCTGCTCAATACTGTTCAATCTGCCCAGTGCCGTGGCCAAATTTTTTGAGCTCCCCTTTTTTCTCCCCACCTATTGCTCTTCATCTTTTTACAGACCTGGGAGCAGCCAGTTTAGTCCTTGCATCGATGTGCCTGGGTGGTCCCAGCTCACGAAGGGTCTAGTGCACATTTCTGCTCCTTTGGCTTTGCCCTTCTGGCCAGAGGCTCCGTGAGATGCAGAGCTGCAGGGAGGTCTGGTTGGGAACGTCTTTGCCTACCCCCTCCTTCAGCATGGGCTCCAAGGAGCAACTCTTTTCCATCCAACATTTTTCCATCCTGCTGCCAAACCCATCCAGACAGGGGGAATGAGTCAGCTCTGTAGACTTCCAGCACTGAGGAACAGGAGGTTAAGTCCTACCCCAAAATGTTCCTTCTACATCAGTGTAAGGCTTTCTATCTCCAGTAGACATTAGAGTATGAGATGTCTTTAAGCCTAAACTAACTCAAAGTCTTTTCCAGATGAGTGTAAATAGTGGGACATTAACTTGTGCATCAGCAGTGGTGTCAACAGTGCATGTTCTGGTACAGACAGACCTAGGGCACTTTTACAGGCATTGCCAGTGGTGACTTGCCCAGCTGGCTCTAGTATAGTGAAGGGTGCTTTGGTGGCTCTCTTAAATGAAGAAACGGACTTGAGTAACTCAGGTACTCTCCAAGTCAATCACTACAGTATCTTCTACAACAGTGTGTGCTGGTTGGTGGGGGAAATTGTCGAGACTCTCTTCTTAGGTGAGGAAAGCGAATATCAAGAAGGTTGAGTGTGTGGGAGGGACGTTCCTGTCCTGTTGCTTTGGCACTGGAGGTTGCCCACAGAGATTTTTCCCATGTATAAGGGCTGTGGTCTGCAGTAGGTAGACAATGAGCCTACCTGTTCTGTGGGTGCCTTCAGAATATGCCCATCGTCTGAGCTCTGTCCATGCTCCTAGATGCCTGGAAGCCACGTCGGGCCATGCCAAGCTTGACCTAATTTACCCTGCCTCTCAGCAAGGCTTGTCATCTTGGCCTCACAGCCATGCTAACCATGACTGTGTGACTCCCAGGAAAGAGCTGCCTTGCAAGGAGCCCACTGGGCCAGCCAGCCAGCCAGCTGAGCTCACATTGGCCAGCAGAGTGCCATGTAAAGATGCCCTTTGTGGCATTTGCAAAGCTCTAGGGGCAGGTCACTTTACTTGGCGTTGATTCCTTTTGAAATCACCTGCTCAGGGGAGGCTTTTGTTTTTCTTATATCTTCTCAACTTTATATGAATGTCTCCTCCATGACTTCTACCCCAGGCAGTGCTCTGGGGCATGGTGGGGACAAAGGGGACAGCTTGGGCTGCCAGAGGGACAGCCCAGTTTGCAGGAATGCCTATGCCTGCCGCCTGCAAGCCAGCTAGCTGGATTCTTGCTATCACAACATGGACCTCAGCATGGTTGGCCATGGACATTGCCCCATGCTGCACTCTTGCACCTTTGCTGTAACCAGAGGCCAAGCAAAGTCATTTGAGAGTAGCTCACATTTCCCCAAATGCTGTAGTTCCTTGCTAGGAGTAATCAGCCTGGCCTTGAACAACTCGCCAAGCATCTTGAGGGGAGTCTGGGTCAGTCCTTACTTCAGGAGTTAGGAGGTTTAATTTGGGAGGTTATACTGGAAGGGACTTGTCTCTTCCCTTTAATGAGATGGTTGTGGAAAGGGCATGTTCAAACAGTTGATGGCTCAAGCAGCGGTAAAAGCAGGAAATACTGTTCTGCAGAGTCCAGGTGTTCTTGGGGATGGTGATTGCAGCTAATGAGCTCATTGTGTATCTGCAGGGGGAGCAGGCAATATAACTGCTTCTTGGGCTGGCTGCCACAGCTGCTTTGGTCTTGGGCTTCTCCCTGTAGATATGCCATAGGAGCAATTCTGCAATGCCTTTGAGACTTGCAGGTCACCTTAGTGCTGCAACTTGAGGGAGCTCAGAATCCTGTAACTGAATTACAATGTCTGTAGAGGGAGGTCTCCTCTTGACTTCAGTCCATTGCCTTTGGTTAAAGCTGAACTCAGTCTGACATCTGAGGTGTCTCTTGGGGCAGCCGCTAAGGTCTTTAATCCCCCTGACCTGGCTTGTCTGCCTTAGCTTGAGTTTATGAGTCTGCCCAAAGCAGATGCTGCAGTGTGCAGCTCTTCACAGCAGCCTGGGTGGTGACAAGTGGCCTTGCACTTCTAGTTTTTTGGAGGTAGTTGATGCTTTCAGATATGGACCTGGTGGTTTGTCCAGACAAGGTAGTTCTACTCAAAATAGGCAGTGTATTTCAGGCAGAACGGTTAATCTGAAATCTTTTCATAGATTGAGCCTCTTTGTTTAGAATAAAGATGTATTTTGCTGAATTAGTGTAATCTGCCCTCAGCTTACTGCATTGAGTTTAAACAAATTTAGAACTGGGCATTTCTTTATCCTGAAGAAAAAGTGCCCCCTTCACTTCAGAATAATCCCTTTCAGAGATCCCCTGAAAAACTTCTGTATCTCCTAAGGAGTTCCATCTGGATTGAAACATAGGTGTGCCCAGTAGCTACATGGCCAGCGCCTCAGGAAGAGAATATAAAACTGCAGGATCACCTCTGTTTTCATGTGGCTTGGGACTTGTACTACTCATTTACGTTTGTGTTCAAGATAGAATATATTCCAGACACAGCCAAGAAGTGGCAGCAACACTTACTACATATCTTCAGTGACGCTTTGTTGGATTGCGTTTTTCTCCTGAAAATTGCCTGGTGTGCATTGCTCTCATTGACTGTGCCAAGTTGGAAATGGGGAAGGGGAGTGTGTGTCTGTGTACACACGTGTGCCAAGGGCTGAGGGTGGGATGTCTTGGGAGACTCACAACCATGCCTGGGGGAGAGGCTGGAGGAGAGGAGTGCTTGTGTTAGGGTCTGTATCCTCCTCAGGCCACTGGCTCAGTGAATCTGTGGCAGTTTAGGGATGTTGGTAGAGAAGCCAGACAGGGCTGGAAAGCAGAGGGAATTCTGAGGGTTTCATCCATGATATCTCTTGTCATCCACAGGAATCTGCTGCCGCACATCCACTGCAGCATCCATCCTGAGGCAGCTTATGGGACCCTTCCCTGGGCACCCCAGGTCACACTGCATGGGATGGCAATGACACGTGGAAAGAAGAGGCCCATGTTCCCCATCCCTTGCCTCATGCTTGCAGCTGCTACCTGTTTTGCCAGACTGAGTGAGTTCCTATTCTCACCCATTTGTTCAATTTCGTTTTGCCTTGTTGCTGTTTAGTGTAGCCATGCCTCAAGCACAAAGTGGTTTCCTCTCTCCACTACTTCCTCAGTAGCCTTGGCCAAAGATCAAACACTCCTTCAGAGGAGAAGGAGATACATTTGGAGATACATTGTCTGGCAGTGCCAAGAAGAAATGGGACTGCTGTGCATCTTCAAGCACTAGAGCGGGTGTGTGGGGAGCTAGGGTGAAGGTGCAGCACAAGCAGAAGTGATGGGGAATGCAAAATGTACAGCACTGCAGCTTTTTCCTCTGTCTTTTCTTTTGCTGAGTCTCACAGAGCTTTCTTATTCCCATTTTTTCCCTCTGTGCAGGTGAATCTCTGCAAGTCACAGTGCAACCTGCTTCCATTGTCCAAAAACTTGGGGGTCCAGTCAGCCTGGGGTGTGTGGTGGACCCCCCCAGAGTGAACCTCACGTGGAGACTGAACGGGAGGGAGCTGGCTGGATCGGACGAGGTGCTGGGTATCCACGTGGAGCGAGGGAAACTCGTCATCACGGCTCTCAACAACCACACCGTGGGGCGGTACCAGTGCATTGCCCGTGTGCCCGAGGGAGTCATTGCCAGTGTCCCTGCAGTGGTCACATTAGCCAGTGAGTAGCTTTAGTCCTCTGCCAATCTCCTGCTTTGCTTGGGCCATCCCTCATGCTTCCTGGGAGGCTCATCCATACCTGAGTGTTCACACTGGCATCGAGGAAGGGCTCCTTTGGCTCAGGTAATTTTGTAGCATTTTTGATCGCGGACTAGCTGTCGTGTTGTGGCCCAGCCTTGGCTCAAGAAGTTCTCCTCCTGTGGGGTAGGCTGCAGGCCTGTCCTGCAGTGACAAGTTTTTGCAAGAGCAGGAAATACCTGAGCTGTGGGGTTTGTGTGTGTGGTTGGTTTCCCGAGTGTCATGCTGCCTCCTCTAGTTGCTGACTTCTTGGCTGAGTTTACAGATAGTACCTGCTGGTGCTGATGGCCAAACTGCTGCCTGGGCTGCTGTGGGACTGCTGCCGGCGCAGGGAGAGTGTGTGCTAAGTTTTACTGCCTTCCTGAGACACAGCTCTGAGTGAGGGACTTCACTTCTATGCCTGAACCTACATGCTCCTCACTGCTGCCCCCTGGCACTGGTGACAGACCAAGACCTGTGCGAGGGAGCGTTGTCTCAGAGTGGGCAACTTTTTTTACAAGCACCTGGTTTTGGCCAGATGTTATACTCAAATGTGATAAAGTGCTATATTTGGAGGTGTCTGAGAAAGAGCAGTGGGGAGCCAAACCTTCTCAGAAACCCACACAGTTTTTGGTGTGTGCAGAGGAGACTGACATCCCCTGGCAGTGACAGCCCCTGAGTGTAGAAAGGGCTTCATCTTCTGGACAAGGGAGAGTTTGGGGCTGTCTTACGAAAATGAAAAAGTGAAGATGTTTGTGTGAAGTGGGAGCTGGCTTTGCTTTAAAGCCAAGAGCTATTGGCTTGTCACTGATACATTAATCAGGAGTGAAATGTTTAGGCCAGGCTGGGTGGGAGGAGGAGGCCAGGGAAAGCGAGGAGAGAGTTGCTGAACTCTGAGGCGGGTGGGAGGGGGTTGTCACGGGGCCGAATCTGTCGGGGGATTTGGCCTGAGCCCCATGCTGAGATTAAGTTTCGTAGAACACATTCCACAGCAGAAAGGGGGCTGTGTGTGCTGGTGGCCTGATAGAGGGAAGGAGAGGAGGGGAGAGGTGGATGGGATTACCAAGGGCATGGTTTGCATTTAGGAGAGCAGGGTGTGCACAGCTTCTCAGCCTGATCAGTTCCTTCTTAGGCTGATCCTCTTTTCTTTTTTTACTCTCACCCCAACCCACCACCACTAGCTCTGTCTCCTGGGACAAAATATGTCTGATCCATCTGCTTTGGTCAGTGGTGGTTTGTTCAGCGTCAGTGGTGTATAAGAGACAGGTCCTAGAGCACCAGAAGGTCCCACCTTGTCCTTCGGGAACAAATCAAAGCCACAACTGAGTAGCCCATCAGCTCTCTCCAGGAACCAAATCACCTTTACCTACTGGATTGCAGCTGGGAATGTGGGTGCAAAAGAGGAGGACTTGGCCATTGCTTTGGTCCCTTCCATTGCAAAGGCACTACTGCTGAGGGGAGGTCAGGAGCACCATTCAGTGACGCTCACAAAAGTGGAGCCAGAGGTTGGATGATCATGCAACTAATGGAGCACCGCTGTGCTGTCCTGCATTGCTCCGTTTTCCTCAAGGGGAGCTGGGGGTGGCAGGGGCCATATCCCATGCACCCAGACAGCGTTGGGCAAGAGAGAGCCCCCAGGTGGGTAGACTTGGCAGTCAGTGAGTGAAGAAAGAGAGTTGACATCCCAGGAAAGCCATGGGACTGAAGGTGTAGGAGAGACGTTCTGGAGGGGTTCAAATAACTGGTTTCATGTTCATGAGCTGGAGGTTGCTTGTAACAGCGGCTTTGCAGTAGTCTGAAATAACAGGGAGCATGGATTGGTGGTGGGACTGAGTTGGAAAGCTGTGGTAGCAGATGGCGTCACAGGCTCTCACTCGTGGTCCAGATCTCCTCTACAGGACCTTGTTTGGAGCTGATTCAGTGCCAACCATGGTCCTGGAAGTGAGAGGGAAGTTCCTGGCAGGTCGGCATTGCAGTTGATACTTCTCTTCTAGATCAACTTCTGGACTGCAAGAAAACTCTCTGAAAGTCTTAGCTCCATCCAAAAATTATTTTGGGGTGGCAGGGGGAGAGTGAAAATGGAATGTGAATGAAAGCTCTGGCTTTGGGGGTAGGAGGGTGATAATGGAAATATTTTCAAGGTTTAGGTTTATTTTGGAAGATGACCTGGAGTCGTTGGAAAAAGTGACTTGCTAGGTTAGAAGGGGTGTAGATAACTTCATCTGGCCAACTTCTAGGCTATTTCCACTCCTTTCTCTTCACCTCCTTTGGAAGAACCACTCCTGAGTGCTCCAGGCTGTGTGTGCCCACTCCCTTGGGGTCTTGCTGTGCTTTGCTGACAGTCTGCAAGCAGATAACCATCGCTGCAGTGCTGGCAGCCACAGCCTAGCCCCAGGACTGATACCTCCTTCTCCCATCTGTGGCACAGTGAAGCCACGTCCATCTCTGTCCTCCCTGGCTCAGAGAGCTGCTTGAAACTTAACATTTAATTCCTCCAGCAGAGATAAAACAGCTATTGTATAGCTGAGGGGTGGAGGGAGGAGAGATTTGCAGAAAGGGCAAGATTTTGTAATGTAACAAAAGGACCAGCACTTCAGGCATTACTTGGACACTTTTGGGTCCAGTTAGAGCTGACCTGGTGCTCTACACTCAAACTTGGCAGCCTGGGGCATATTGGTGCAGATACACACCTGCTGATCACTGCTGGCCTAACCGTGGTGGGCTGCAGTCTGGGACAGCTTGAATAGATGAGACAGGGATATTCTTGGTTTTCCAAGCCAGGCCTTAAGCCTTTGTATGGCTGACAGCTGCAAGGAAGAGAAAGATACTTTCTGTGCCTGATTCTAGGTAGCAAAGCAGCCATCAGGCCAGAAGCCCTGCCCCGGCACTTCTCCTGGGTAGAGGTGCTGTGTGTAAAAGGTACAGCTGCAGTGCGATCTGGTGGGGCCGGATAAATCCACAGGGACACAAATGTGCTGCAGTGGGGCTGGTTCTGTGACAGCAAAAGGCTTGGAAGGGGTCAAGAGCTCTCGGTGGAGCTCACAGAGCAACTGAAGTGCAGTGCTGGAGCAAAGCTAGTGAGCAGAGGTGGCAAGAGCTGTGTAACTCCCAGCATTCAGTTGCATGCATGGAAAATGAGTGCAGCAAACACAACAGCAAGCCTGACCTGGAGAGATGTGACATTTAAAAACAAAACAAGAAAATAGATGAGGGGTGCAGCAAAGAAATTCCACCTGCTCTGGTGTATCCCCTGTGGCCAGGGACACAGGAGTGCAGGGCACCTGTGTCCCAGGGATGCTGTGGAACAAGGGAGGCTCATTGCCCTGTGGCCCTCCATCGGTGCCACTGGCAAAGTCAGTCCTCAGCTTTCTGGCAGCACATGTGGGAAGCTGGGCCTCAGTGCATGGAGCTCATGGGCAGTGACCCTGCACCAGGTCGGGCTGGGCATCCCCCAGGAATTTGCAGCTGCTTTCTGAAGACAGCCCCATTCATTTTCCTCTGCCTGGGCCTCTCCTCTGATACTCCCCAGAGGCGGTAGCAAGAGGGAGGGAGGGAAGGGGGTAGCTGCCTGTTGGAAAAGCATTTGCTGAGCAGGCACGGGGGCTCTGGGCCCGGGGGCAGAGGTGGTGTGAGGAGGGGAGAGAAGGAAAACACAGGTGGTGTTTCATGAGCCAGCAGAACTGTGACATGAGGAGTGTGAGGTGGGCCCAGGGTGGAATAGTGGAGCTGAGGCAGTTGGGGGGATGTGCTGGCGGGGGTGTGAGTAGGCAGGAGTCTGGGGGGCTGTGCCTGTCCCAGCAGGGTGGGAAGAATCTGGTGGTGACAGCACCAGTGCCCAGGCTCCTGCAGTGCTGCCTGGGTGGGGGGAGAGAACCAGGCTGCTCTGACAGGCAAGGGGATTAATGAAAGGTGCCTGCCCCCATGCTGGGGACCCCCATCCATGCCTATTCCCCTTTTTGGGCTCCCTCCTTTCCCTCTTTCTCCCTTCCCTACAGCAGGGAGGGCTTTTACCTTGAGGGCTATCATTTTATTTACTACTGCTTCTTCTCCGAAGTTATTTATGGTCTCCCATTCATTTAATCCAGTCTGTCTCGCCTGCCTCGTTGCTTGGCCCCCAGCCCTGGGATTCAGCTGGTTTCCCTCCCCGATGACAGCGACACAGCCAGCTGCAGGGCTAACCCTCCCCGGCTCGCCCCATCACGCCTCGGATCCGGGTGCAGATGAACACAAGCAGTGGCCTTTGGTTGCACCCCCTCCTAAACAAAAAAAAGGGAAAAACAGGAAAAAAATAAGCCCTGTTATCCCAGCACGGCTGGGATTGGCAGTGGTCTGTCTGTCCGCAGCACCTCCCGGATGGTGGCTGGTGGATGAGGACTTGCTGCTTCACTGTGGTCAGGCATGTCTTTTAAGGACAAGGACATGGGCTGGCGTGCTGGGTGCTGCCATATGAGAAGGAAAACCCAACCAGCGAGAGGGGATGTGGTTTCTCCCAGCTGCAGTGGATGTTGGGCTGGGGGTACAAATTGCATGTTAGACGTGGGGCATGGCTGCTGCCGGCTGGGCAGCCAAAGGGGCGAGTGCTGCTTCGCCCTGGTGCTGACCCTCTCCTCCTCTCCCCCTGCCCTGCACTGCCTGGTGGGGAAAGCAACTCGGGAGCAGCTTGTTTGAAGCCCCCAGAACACAGCTGGCTGTCCCAGCCCGGCATGCCACCCTCTGTTTTGCTGTGCCAGATGCAATAGGATGTGTGACGGGGAGCTCATCCCATGCACAGAAGGGGAGAGGGTTGCCCCCGACCACCCCTCACCAGCCCTGGCTGACCCACTGGCATTAACAGATGGCTTTATGTGCCCATACCAGCAGGGAGCAGGGTGGTTGAGGCTGCCCATGGCCAAAATCCACTGGCAAACAAACGAGTTTTTTTCTCTGTGGGGGAGCAGGAATTTAGAGGAGTAGTTTGGCAGGAAGTTCATACACTTGCATCTTGGAAAGTAGATTGTCCTGGTGCCCACCTGATGTTTTTCCCCTCTCCCCTGCCGGTTTTTCTCTACTTCTCCAGAGGCACCTGGTTCTTGCTCCTGCAGCCACCTCAGATCCCTTTCCTCTGTTCTTTCCCCCTCTGTCCTCAGTTTCACCCCTCATCTCCCAGAGCTGGGCTGAGGGAAAGCCAGGAAGAGCTGGAGGCCCTGCTCCCCACCGTGGGGCTGCAGCACTCCCAGCTGTGAGAGAGGTGGGCTGAGCTGCCGTCTGGGGGGGCTGCACGTGAGGGGTCCCCATGTCTGCCCAGCCTAGAGTCATTCTGGGGGTCCCCTGGCACAGGGTCATCATTTTCCATCTCCAAGATGGCTCTGCCTGGCAGGACCATGGGTCTGCTCTTCCTCTGGGCTCCTGGGCCCCTTCTTCTCTTTGGGGTCTATGTGTGCATGTACACGTGCATATGTGTGTGTGTGGAGATCCCTGCCAGCAGTACTGAAGCCTATGCCTTGGCTCCAAAATCTTAATTTGGCTGTGATGAATCCAGACCACCAAGGCGCACATTAATTTTCCTGATGCTCGTTTATATTTTGTTGATCGGAGAAATATGCATGATGTGGGCAAGCAGACACTGGGCTTTTGCCACTTCTCCACCTCTTTCCATTTCTGTGGCTCTTACTGTTTTATTCCTTGATCAAGTACAAAAAGCAAAGAGGAGAAAATATCCAGCATCCTTCCCCTCCCCAGCAGTAACTTTCGTTAGAGGAGGAGCGCGAGGCACTACCAGCTTTTCACAACTTAAGAGTTAACTTTCATCTGGCTTTAATATCCAGTGGAAACATGGCTCCCCTCCTCAGCTTGTCTTAAAGGATTAATCACATTTCTGAAGTTCACCCGTATCCCTTCTTTTTATTATTTTTTTTTTTTAAATTGAACAATGCCAAGAAATTCCAGAAGTATTAAGCATGTTCACTGCAAATCATTTTTATGACATTGCAAAACCTCCCCTTTTCTTTTCAACCTCCTCCCCTTCCCTCAGATCTGGGCCCGGGAACGCTGGCTCCCCCGGCAGCCCCTCCGCGCCGCGCTCGGGGAGGCTTTCTCGACGCCTTGCCAAGAGAGCTGTTTTTTATTTAAACTCCATAAAGGATCTTGCTTTAATCAGAAAGTCTGCTTGAGAAATTTCATGTCACTTTTCCATGACTGTGGGTGGGAGAAGCTTGGAGCCAGAGTTGTCTTTTGCTCTTGGAGCGCTGCTGCATTTCCCAGAGAACAAAAACACATTTTTCTGCTGGCTGGGGCTGCCAGGGGAGGCTGCCTGCTGTCCGCCCGCCGCCAGCCCTCCTGCTTCTCCCCGGCTCTCCGAACTGCCCGAGGTCGCGGGTGCCACGTCCCGGGGTGGGCTTCTAGGGGCGAGGGAGCTGTCGGCAGCACGTGGCTGTGTCGTGGCGACAGATGCGACGTGCTGCCTGAGCGTGGGGTTTCGAAAGGGAAGTGCGGTTCTCATCCAGATTTAGCAGCAGTGCCGCTTGGGAGTGTGTTCATGCTGGGTCCCGGGAAGATGCACTGACCTGGGCCTTGATGTGACAGTGTGACCTATGACCAACTGGTGCATGTGCAGTTGTCACTAGTGGTCTCCTGGGCTGGTGCGTGGCACTGTAAAAATGCATGTGAGGGATGTTTTTCCTGGCACAAAACCCTCTGCTTCCCACTACAGGGTGTCTGAGACAAGCTTGGAGCTTGCGGTGCCCTGCAAGATTTGCCATCGTGCTCAGGGAGAGTGGAAACCAGTTTTCTCCCTGGAAAGCTTGGTGGGGCCAGGCTGGCATGCTACCTGTCCTGCCAGATCTGTGGGGTTTTGCTGCAGTGCTCTGCTCCTGCTTTGAAAAACAGGGAAAAGAAAACAAAAAGTCGGCACCCCTTCCTCCTCACCCCTGTGCTTCCAATCCCGCTGCCCTCATCAACTTGGCCAGGGTGGGACACCCCATCACACCCTGGTAGGGAGACAGGTGGTGGGACGGGGTTTTCACGGCTGCTTTAGCAGGGGAAGCGGCTGTGCTGTGTAGAGGAGGAATAGTTTTTCCTTGCAAGTCCGTGTTCTTTTCACTGGAGCATGGGCACTGCTTGGGCCCATGTGAAGTGTCATGGTTAACCAGCCTTCGGCTGTGAGATATTTGATGGGAGCGAGAGTGCCCAGAGCAGAAATTGCTCAGGCATTGGAGGACCTCAGGGAAGCTCTGGGAGCATCTAGCACTCAAACACTTTCTCCCACCTGTTGTCTTACACCCCCAAAGTATGCTGGGCTCCCTGCATTGTGACTACAAAGTTAGCTTCTCAGTAGCAGGACAGCAGCTCTGTTTGAAATAGCAGGCGTCAGAAGGACCTTTTTTGGCCGCCCTTCAGTGCTGCAATAAGTTGGCTCACTTTTTACTCTCAGGCCAGGATTTTTCACACCCAGTTTCCCAGCCCTGGAGCACGCGGTTTCTGCAGAAGCTGTGTTTTAAGTTATTCATTTTGTAGGAAGGGGGAGGAGAAAAAAAATAAAGCTGTGAGACCAGACCAGTTTCCCTAGCTGCTGGTGTCAGAGCAGTCCTCTGCCAGCACCACAGTGAAACAGTCCTGAGTCCACATGGAGAGGGCGAGCTGACACTGAGATGCTTAGCCAGCCACTGAAATGCCCTGTCTTTTGCTCTCTTTGCAGATCTCAAAGATTTCAAGTTTGACGGCCAGCACGTGATCGAGGTGGATGAAGGGAACACGGCTGTGATCGCCTGCGACCTGCCTGAAAGTCACCCCAAGGCTCAGGTCCGCTACAGTGTGAAGCAGGAGTGGCTGGAGGCCTCCCGAGGTGAGTGCACAGGGGTCTGTCCTCCTGGGTCTCCTCCTAGAACCCTCAGTTTTACCTTTCCTTGCCTGCAGTAGCTTTCTCTGCTTGCTGCCTCCTCACTGGCCCTTTGCCACCTGTCTGAGCACAAGTTAGTTTAGGGTCCCTGGCAGGTTTCCCTGATGTCCCTGCTGCTTGGGACTGGGGAGCTATGTCTAACACTTTTGCAAAAAAGCAAAAGGAAGCAGAATTAGGTGAGGCAAATCACTCTCTATTGGGCATATCCTTGTGTCCATTAAGAATTCTTTCAGCCCAGCTTGGATAAAGGTGACTTTTAATTTGTTGAAATTTTTAAGATTTAGGCCTAAATTTAGTAGCTTCATTCCATTTGCTGCATGTACTTGTGACAAGCTAGCTTCACTTGAAGCTCTGTTCCTTCCATCATTGCATGATTGCTCCCCTTGATATTTGAACTAGAAGGGGTCATTTTACTGCAGTCGGTGTTGCCATGTTGTTTTTAGCTTTCCCACTTGTCCACCTTTTCTTTAGGACACTGCGTGTCTCCCAGGAGGCTGGACAGGAGCATATTTTGTGACCACCTGCCACCTTCTCTTCTCTCCCTACAGACAATTACCTTATTATGCCATCTGGGAACCTTCAGATTGTCAATGCCAGCCAAGAGGATGAGGGGACTTACAAATGTGCTGCCTACAACCCTGTGACACAGGAGGTGAAAACTTCGGTCTCCAGTGAGAGGCTCCGTGTGAGACGTAAGCCACTCTCCCTCCACTGCATATCTCCGTAGCACTTCCAGCTCTGGCAGCACGTACCAATGCTAACACAGCTGTTTTTCTGCGTGAACCAACGTTACCAATTCCTGTGAAAACACCTTTCTGGCAGCAGAAGGCCCCAAGGTCTGCACCTGGAGTATGTGTGTGCAGCCCTGGGATTGCCATACTTCCTTAGGATTTGTTCTTGGTCATGGGCAAGCAAAGGCCCTTAGGCCTTTAGCAAGGCTGCTTGCTGCATGCATTCCCTTAAGGAATGTCCCTCTTGGCCTGTGCTGCCATTTAGCTGCCCCAGCACAGGGAAACAGTGTACTAGCCCTGCCACTGATTCTACCTACCCACTTCACAGGGTGCTTTCCCACCCTCCACCTTTCTTCCCACCCACTTCCTTACTCCCTCTCTCTGCCCCAGGCTCTACAGCAGAGGCAGCCCGGATAATCTACCCTCCTGAAGCCCAGACCATCATTGTCACCAAGGGCCAAAGCCTCATCCTGGAGTGTGTGGCCAGCGGGATCCCCCCGCCGCGAGTCACCTGGGCCAAAGACGGCTCCGGTGTCTCGGCATACAACAAGACACGCTTCCTGCTCAGCAACCTCCTGATTGACCCCACGAGTGAGGAGGACTCGGGCACCTACAGCTGCACGGCTGACAACGGGGTTGGGGAGGCCGGAGCTGCGTTCATCTTCTACAATGTGCAGGTGTTTGGTGAGTAGCCTGCTGTAGCCATTGTTTCAGGAAGGGCTTGGACTTTTTCCACTGCTTTTAGGGGAAAATACTAGCACTGATGTACTTTTCCTCTCCCTGGACAAACCACAATGTAATGCAAACCCTTGCTTGCGGTTCCAGTTTCTAGGAGACCAGATGGAATTCTTTCTTGAGGGTGGTAGTTCCCGCTTCATGGATTCCACCATGGGCTGGAGATGGGGGAGCCTCCCTTCCTCTGCAGAAGCTCTTCTCTTGTCATTTGTGGCACTGTTTTTGTTCTAACACTTTCTAGTGGAGGACTGGCTGCTCTTTAGACATTTGACATTGGCATAGGGAAGGCATCAGTGTCTTGCTTTTTGCTCTGTTCTGTAGCGCAGCTCTCTGTGGGGTGGGAAATGTAAGGGATACTACCTACACCTTATATATTTCTACCATGCATCTCGCCCTTTTCACAATCACTAGGGAGGCTAAGCCTCTTTTATGGATTGCGTTTCATCCAGGTGCCGATGTGTTGTTGCGGCACAAGCACAGCCTTTGCAGAGTAGCATTTCAGCTCAGCAAAGTGGGACTTGTAGGTGGCTGCTATCATCTGAGAGGGGCGGATGGCTTTGGGCCACCTCTTTTTGTGGATTATGTGGATGTGGAAGGGGAGGTGCACTGAAGCAGACCAGTGTGGGCCCCCACAAAGGGAGTGGGACTTGAGGGTTTGAAGGTTTCATTACTTCTTCACTACTCTTCCCTCATCCCTGCCAGAGAGGAAAGTGCAAAGCCGTGACTGTGCCAAGCTCCCAGCCAAGTGGCACTCAGCAGTTGTGGCTTTTCCCCACACAGAGCCCCCGGAGGTCACCATGGAGCTGTCCCAGCAGATCATTCCCTGGGGCCAGAGCGCCAAGTTCACCTGCGAGGTGCGAGGGAACCCCCAGCCCTCTGTCATGTGGCTGCGCAATGCTGTCCCCCTGTCCGCCAGCCACCGGCTCCGGCTGTCCCGCCGGGCGCTGCGCCTGGTCAGCGTGGGGCCCGAGGACGACGGGATATACCAGTGCATGGCGGAGAACGAGGTCGGAAGCGCTCAAGCCATGGTGCAGCTGCGGACAGCCCGGCCAGGTGAGTCCCTCTTTCCGAGCTTGTGACCATCCAGTCACAGAGCCTAACACACAGGGAAGGAGCAGGGTGGGGAACAGGAGAAGGAAGTTGGTGTGTAGCCCTCCTGCTTGTGTTTGATCTGCCTTGCTCTTCCCTTCTTTTTAACCTACGCTTCGACTACTGTTTTGACTGGGATCTCTGGATCTCCCTGTAGGAACAGATGACAGCAGAGCAGTTTTGCTTCTAAGAGCAGGACCATGTGTGCATATTTCAGTGATCTCTATATGAGAGAGACAAAAGATTCTGGGTGTAGTGCCTTGCCCCTTGGCTTAGCTTTGCCTCTGAGCTTGGGCACGATCATAAATACTGATGTGGGTGGATTCACCTGGGGTAAGAGAGAGACCACCTGATTCCTTGGACCATGTTGAGCTTCTCCAGGGTAAGAGTGGCCTCAGAGAGGCAGGAAGCCCCATGTGGCCAAGGCCTGTTCTCAGAGAGGCCCCAGCGAGACATGCTAGGTTTAGAGCAGGGGAAGGAGAGATTGTTGCCAACAACTTTTTCAGTGGCACTGCAGGCAGCACTGCACAAGGGTCTCATAGCTCTGCCATCACCACAGACTGGGATGGACATTTACCCTGCCTGGACACCTTGTCTTTCAGGAGCTTCACTCAACCCTGCGCGAGATGCGCAGCTGGGCTCAGCTCAGCCTCCAACACCACCTTCCAGGGAAAGTGCCCTAAAGCTGCCCTTGGATAAAACTGGGCTGCCAAAGCTTGAGACAACTCCGCTGACAGCGTCTCCACAGTGTGCAGCCAACAGGGAACTGGTGGCTCCAGCCGAGGCTCCCATCATCCTCAGTTCTCCCCGGACATCCAAGACGGACAGCTACGACCTGGTGTGGAGACCCCGTCCTGACAGCAGAGCCCCCATCCTCTATTACGTGGTGAAGCATCGCAAGGTATCGCTGTTCTGCCCTGCTCCCATCTCTCCTCTGCGCCGTTCCACGGCCAGGCTGGTGGCCTCACCGTGCATTTTCACACCTTGTGAGCAGGTGTGTTGGGGCACTGCTCACTGGTGGCACTGGTTGGTGGGACCTCCTGAGCTGCAGCCTCAGCCTGCTTAGGTGTGACGAGTACAGGCTGCGAGAAGAGGTTTGCTGAGCTGTCCAGGAAGAGCCCATAGCAGTGCCTGTCTGCCTCAGTATGCAGAAGGCATATGCACATACATGTGTTTCCAGTAGATTCCACTTAAAATTCCCAGTTGCATGCTTGCACAAGTAGGAGTTCCTGAGGGCAGATTGCGCATGACTTGCTCTGGAATGCTTTTGTCTTGGCGAAACCCACAGGGACACCTCTGCCTTGAAAGGCTTGGGCTGCAGGACACTGAGCAGCAGCTGCATGTACCTGCCGTGCTCAGCAGCTCCAAAGTGCCCATGCTCACTGAGTGTGACAAGCCAGCAGAGAGCCCTCATAGCCATGCTAAATCCTCTGGGAAGGTCCTTAACCACCAGTTTTATTCTGGAAGTTGAAAGGCAGTGCAGTGTTGAGTATGTCTCTTGCCAGTGGCACGTGGTGCGGTGCCCAGTCCTGCTTGAGTCCAAGGGCTCCCTCCCTCTGCGGCGCTTCTCAGCACCACAGGCACACTGCAGGCAGAGCTGTAGCCCAGCAGTTTCTTTAAATAGCGAAGTATTGTTGAGGGAGATATTCTGCATTTGAGATGTAAGGTGTCGCTTTCCATTTTGCTGGGGTTAAGTGGAAGAAAGTGGAAGAAAGGCTTAAATTGATCTGTTTGCTGCTTGTCTTTTTTGGTAGTCAGGGAGTTGCAGAAGAGAGGCAGGTTTTTCCTCAAACCCCAAAGGGTTTGAGTATATTCCAAAAACATGCCAGATTGAGTGTTTTGGATTCCCAGCCACTGCAAGGGACTGTTTTCAAGTACATGTCAATATATGTATCTGTTTTCCTGGAATTGTTTGATTTTTGTAAAAACATATTGTAGGCTGTTATAATCCATGGTTTCTCTCTAAACAAAACTTTAGCTGAAGATTTCAGCTAACTGTCTCTTTAAAGAGCCCTTTAAAACAAAGGCAGAAGATGCCAACACAAGAACACAATAGGGCAAGCTTAAATAAAAAACAAAGATGCCAAAAGCCTCACCAGACTATTGGCTCTGGTTGTCTGCCAAGAAGAGATTTGTTCCCCAATGGTGTATCACATAACTACCAATTCTGCATGTGATCTTAACTTGCAGGCTTGGAGTTTGTCCATATTTGATTTGTTTTTCAGCGCTTCACCTGGAAGGGGCCATAGGGCAGTGGAGGTCACCATGGGTCACTGCAGTTTTCAGTAATATGTTTTCAGTGTAGTCCAAATTCTCAGCTGGAGACTCTTTCTTGGCATGCTTAAGGATTGTGTGGAAAGGAATTAGTCCCAATAACCCTTAAACTTGTTTAGAAAGAGTCTTTCCATCTGAGATCCTTAGGATCAGGTTATATAATGATCTGGTTTTGACATTTCTGACTGGAAAAGCATGTGTGCGGAGAGGGAAGAAATCAATTCAACAACAAAAGAAAAGGCTCTTTGTGTAAAAGATGGCTGAAAGGAAAGTTAAACCTACAGACAGGAGACTTACATTTGTACTGGGCAAGAGTCTGCTTCTTCTCTGGAAAATATCTGTGGATGTCTCTTTTTTCTCCCTATTCTGTCCCTAAATTCTCAGCAGCTTGCAAGCAGTCAGATGCCACACAGCCCTTGTTTTTGTTTCAATATTAGCAGCCTTTAGGGCTTCCCTCCCTGGCCCCACAACTTCGCGGGTTCAGGAATAAAAATAAAACGAGGCAGGCATTAATCAGTCAGTGTCAAACGCTTGGAGAAGATGAATGATACAGCAGAGTCTTGGCATTTCCGTTTTGTTGCGTTGCCTGCATTACTAATGCTCCTTTTGGCACCGGGTCACTTCAGTGTCCTGCCTATTTGCCTGCAAAAATATTATCCTTGCAGCTGGGAAGAAGGAGGAAGGTCCCACCTTCCCTCCCCCTCCGCATGGGGCATCAGGGCATCACTGAAAAACAAACTGTTTCCAAGCCTTTCTCGGGGCCATGGCCATGCACGGTCTCTTCCCTACAGAAACCTGTGCTCCAGCATTATGGTTCTTCATTTCAGCCTGAAAGTGCCAGTGGCGAGGCTGGATAAAACTAGATAAAAAGCCATTGGTCAAATGATTGAGATCTGGATGACCAAAGTTGTGTCTGGGTACCTCATGCTGTGGAAATGGCCAGTGTCTAAATGAGCAGCTCAGCAGCCGGACTGCAGGAGAAATTGGCTCCTAAAGCAGCTCAGTCCTCTGGCTAATGCTGCTTTTTGTGGGCCATGCCTGCTCTAGGGCTTTACATCCATTGAGGGGCTGTGGTATCAGAGGGGTGGTATCAGAGCAGACAGAACAGGGCTGAGTGAACCTCTGGGGTCAAGACAACACGGTGGTGCTTGGGTGACTATTCCCACATACACCTGAATCCCTCAGCTTTTCAAAATCAGGCTGGAAACATCTCCCTCCTTTGCAGACAGGAAACTGGCCTCCAGGCAGGGGAGGTAGCCCTGGTTGGTACACAGCCTGTTGTGAAAGTTTCTGAGCTCAGTGCCTACAAGAAGCCTAGCTTGCCCCCCGCTTTGAAATGCCTGTGTTGGTCTCTCAGCAGGTCACCAATGCCTCGGACAGCTGGGCAGTGAAGGATGTCCCAGCCTCACAGCACCGCCTGACCCTCTCCAGGCTGGACCCTGGGAGCCTCTATGAGGTGGAGATGGCTGCTCACAACTGTGCTGGAGAGGGACAGACGGCCATGGTGACCTTCCGGACTGGTAAAGGTCAAACCTTTCCCTGGGTGTTTTGCTCTGAGTCAGGGGAGGGCCCCTCGGAGACACCCTGTCCCAGCCCTGAGGCACAGGCACCAGGCTTAGGACAAAAGGGCTGTTTCTGCTTTGGAAATCCATCTGCCCTGAGCTTAGAGTGACTGTCAGAGCAAAAGTGGAAGGTAGGATGGGGAAAATTGGGTCTTCCCCTGTGTATGGGTTGAAACAAGTCCCTTCCTCCCTTTCAGTTGAACACCTGCAGAACTGTAGCAAATGGGTCTAGCAGGGATGTCAAGAGGTTTAATCCATCCTCTGGCTGGAGACACCATCAGCCTGTGGGGATTGTTTCCAACAGGTGTTCGTCTAATCTGTCTTTAAAAGCTTCTCCTGTGCTAAAGGAAACTTCCAGCTTTCCCATACAGTATGCTGGGTGCTGCACTGTCTTCCACTGAAAGGATATTCCAAATATCCACTCTAAGTCCCCCTGTCCTGGCTGTTTATCTTGTCTCCAGCACATATGGGGAATGGCATTCCCTTTGTAGCAACCTTCCCCATGGTGGTGGGCTCGCTCACATCTCCCCTCAGACACCCATCTTGTGCTAATTACTACCTTCTCAAGGCAGAAATCTAGCAACATTTCAAGAAAACCAATTAAAAGTTGTAGAAAATTAAATATGAGGGAGACTTTAGCTTCAGTTCTTGCCTGCAGGCTGAGTGCTTTGAACCCCTTGAACCCCTAGGGCGTAGAGTCCATAAAGTACTTATCTCTGCATCCTGGCTGGGAATATTTCCTTTCCTTATCACATTAAAAATTAACTCTGAGCTGCATCTCCATGTCAGCGATGCCACCTCTCCCTTCTGCACAGGTCGGCGCCCAAAACCAGAGATTGTTGCCAGCAAAGAGCAGCAAATCCAGAGGGATGACCCCGGCACGAGCACTCAGAGCAGTAACCAGTCTGACAACAGCCGTCTGTCCCGTAAGGCGCTCCCGGAACGGGGCAAGGAGGGAGGGTGAGGGGTGCTGGATCTCTTGTGGGTGGCAGTGGCCAGGCCATGTGGGGTTGAAGTCTCCACTGGGTAAATCAAGACCGTGCAATGCTGAATGGGTGGTTTCTACCTCCTGACAAGAAGAGGTCCTTCTTGGACACCCCTGCTACTGCCCTTGGCAGACTGTCTTAGGAGAGCAGGGAGATCCTACTGCCTGGCCCAACTTTAATGCAAGGACTTCTCAGAAACTCTCTGTCGCTTGCTGAGTTTCAAGCGGAGGGTTCAGAAAGTCTTGCCATGAAGTCTGTGAATGAGCAGGGCACAGGAACAACAAACTGCAATGCACTGGTGGGTGCTGGGGGAGTGTGAGGGAGGAAAGGGGACCAAGTCACTGCATGTGGTGGCATCCTCCCCTCAGTCAAGGCCTGCCAAGGGGCAGTTAGTGCCTATTTAGGGGTGCAGGGTGCTCTCTTTGGGTATTTTGCTGCACTGGAGAAACATCAGATCCCTACTGATTACTCCAGTTTATTGTTTCCCACCTTGTGTCTGCCATTACTATTGCCACTATAATGTCTGTGAAATTCTCTCCCTCAGTCTATATCTTGTCTGTGAAGTCCCATCCTTCAGCCTCCCCCCCAAGCAGTCATGTATTGCCTTTTCTTTCATGTTCACAGATTTGTTCATCTCTCTCCCGTCTTTTGATGGTTTTCCTATCAAATTGTATTTCCCCAATTTAGAACTTTTCCATATTTCCTCCTCAGCTGTTTCTTCTCAATCTCTCGTTTTCATCTCCTACACTTCTTTGTCCCCCTGCTCACAGCCAGGCTTTTTGCTCCATCTCCAGCCCTGCATCTACACTTCTCACTGCTCTCCCTCCCATGATGGGTGTACACACCTCAAACCTTGTCTCATCCTACTTAAGCTGGGAGCGGGAAAGGAGCAAGATGCAAGCAGGAGTAAAAGATGTTTGCAGGTACAAACTGAAAGGAGTGAGGATTTGGGGGTGCCAGCTCTAATGAAGAGATGGAGGGAAGAGAGCATTCAGGATTTAAAGAGCATGTGGGTGGGTACAGTGCAGGTCATCCTTCACCCACATACCTTTGAGCTACAGGATCCCCCAGACAGGGCAAGAAGAATATGTTTCATGACCTTCTGTGCCTTTTGCAGCACCAGAGGCACCAGACCGTCCAACCATCTCTATGGCATCAGAGACATCTGTGTACGTGACCTGGATCCCCCGTGGGAATGGCGGGTTCCCCATCCAGTCTTTCCGTGTGGAATACAAGAAATTGAAGAAGTTGGGAGACTGGGTCCTGGCCACCAGTGACATTCCTCCCTCTCGCCTCTCTGTAGAAATCCCAGGCCTGGAGAAAGGTAGGCAGGTGTTTTCCCCTCTCTGCTTCCTGGAGGTCTGCAGGAAGGCTGCACAGTCCCTGTAGGATGGTTATCCATCTGTCACATCATGCTAAGCCCCAGCATGTGTGAACAGAACAAAGCCTCCCCAGCTCCCGCCTTAGGTGCATGGGGAAAAGCTGCAGATGCTTCTCCAATTTCTCCAGCTGCAAAGACCAGTGTAGGTCTGACCTCCCTCAGGGAGGCTTAAACATGCTTTTCTGCATTACAGGATATAGTTACTAAAGGCATTTGGTTTTGCCATTTACTAGACAGGACACAACTTTCCTTAGCCACAGGCAAGACAGATGGGCACACAATTCCCATTGCACTTCACATAAGAAAAGATTTCATCACTGAGGTGGACAGCTGAAAAGGAGACATAACTATCCCAACTTAAAGACCAGTAAAATGATGTTTGGGTAAAAATTACTTAGGCTTTGAGCTTTTAACTGATCTTTGTGTACTTAAGTCACATGGAGTAGAGAAAGAACACCTTTCCATAGCTGCTTGCAGGTCAGGATATCCTTTCAGGCATCTCTTAACCGTCACACAAATCCAAAACTGCTCCCTGACCTTTAGACCATCCAGACAGGAATTGGGGAAAGCAAATAAAAACAGGGTCCATCAAGAACATGGCTGAAATGTGGCCATTCAGTGTTTATACCTCAATCACAAATTCCCTGCAGGCTTTTTGCCTTCTGGACAAGATATAGCCTCTCCTCACAGACAGGCCTGTGATGGCAGTAGAAGTCTTGGAAGACTCCTATCTCTGCAACTTTTTTATTTCCCATTTTGCCCCTAGGCACATCCTATAAATTCCGTGTCCGGGCACTGAACATCCTGGGAGAGAGTGAGCCCAGTGCAGCGTCTCGGCCATATGTGGTGTCTGGGTACAGCAACCGGGTCTACGAGCGCCCTGTGGCCGGGCCATACATCACCTTCACAGATGCCATCAACGAGACCACCATCATGCTGAAGTGGATGGTAAGGTTTGTAGGGGCCAAGACCTCTGCATGTGCAGAGTGTGGGAGCTACTTGCCCAGCTTACACCTCTTCCAGGTTACCACAGTAGAGCTTGTCACCAGCACAAATAGATCAGGGATTCAGTAGCTGCCTCCACCAAAGGAAGACTGGGTTTGGGCCCCATAGAAGGGCAGGAAGTCAGAGGGTCTAGGAAACCCTTGAATCCAACATTGTATACAGGAAGATTTCAGTGGGTAACCTCAGGGTCTTGACCATTTTGATCAACAAGCACAGTTCAACAATACATGGGGTGGCTGCTTGCTCTCCTGGCCGAATTCCTGGAATCCATTAGCACTTAGTAGTTTCCAGTGGATATGTCCTTCACTCACACTTGCTGGAGTAAGAGTCCTAGGACTTAGCAGTCCTAAGTTCTAAAAATCATTTACAGCAGTCCATCTCAGAGGATTTTTCGGAGTGGGCACGATCTTTTGGATCACAAGCCCAGCTCCAAGTGTTTTCAAATAGCTTAGAGCTTATTCAGAGAGATGCATTGCCCTCCTCTCTCCTAGTTGCTTCTAGCCAGAAATTGCTACAGGGCAGAATGGGCACTGCTGTTCATTTCAACACAAACAGTAGCTGATAAAATACTGTATGAAAGACAGCAAGAACACGTGAAGCTGGGACAGTACTGCCCTGGGTGGGAGGGAGGAAGAGAGATGTCTTTAGAAACACAAGACTCCTGCAGTCACCAGTTCATGGCAAGACATAGTTTGTCTAGAAGCCATGAGCCTACTGGAGTCAAGATGAAGGTGTGCTTGCCCATGCCCAGCTCAGTCACTGTTGAGGAATTTTTTCTCTGAATCATTGGCTGTGGCTGCTGAGGGGGAGCAGAGCACTGGATGCTTGGGGTGACAGGCCCAGACTCATGGCTTTTCTGTTACCTGAGAGAAGCGAAGTGTGAGAGTATAAAATAGCAGCTCTTGTAAAGAAACCCTTACTGCGCAACACAAAGAAGATCCCTCTCCTAGGTTTTCTTCCTGTCCCATCACACTTATCCAAACTGCTCCTCACCTAGAACCATATGGAGCACAGACATCTCTGCTAATTTCTGCTCTCCCTCCCATTCTCTGCAGTATATCCCAGCCAGCAACAACAACACTCCCATTCATGGATTTTACATCTATTACCGCCCCACTGACAGTGACAATGACAGCGACTACAAGAAGGACGTGGTGGAAGGTAGGAGAAATTAAGAGACTGGTCCCAGGTGTTGGTTTCTTCTGGAAGATGACACAGCCAGAAGGAGCCCTTCTGCACAAAAGGCGGCGGGTGTCTGGGCCTACTCTTCCTAGCACTGCTGCAGAGCTGGGCCAGCTGTGTGTTCCTTGAGGAAGCTAACGGCACATGTGTTTGTTCCCTCCTCAGGAGATCGGTACTGGCACTCCATCAGCCACCTGCAGCCAGAGACCTCGTATGACATTAAGATGCAGTGCTTCAATGAGGGTGGCGAAAGCGAATTCAGCAACGTGATGATCTGTGAAACCAAAGGTAACCAGCTTCACAGGGCAGCTCTGGGAGTGCAGCCCTGCTGCCTTCCCTGCCTGCAGCTGTCAGAGCACAGCACGGGAGGTACCATCCCTTCCTGACTGTGCGTCATCAAAGCTCAGGCAAGATGATGGAGGCAGCACTGGGGAGAAGAGGAACATAGGGTCGTTCCTGCTGTTGATCAGTATGTGTATGTACCCACAGCAGTACTCACAGACCCCTTGTGCAGAGTCCATCACTGTCCCTCAGAGTTGTAGTTAGCTTTTGTTTTCCTAGATGGTGACTTGAACCAGGATTAGCTTTCTCTTGTTGTGCCAAACTCCTGTACTGGGTTAGAAGCAGGTCCCGATGTTGTCTTCCAAGCAGCTGCACTGTCGTGATAGGAACAGCATTGAGTCCAAGTGTGTGTATTGGAGAAGCTGTTTTCATTTTTGCTTTTGCTTTAGCAGTCCACAAGCAGGTCTGGCAAAGTTGTAAACGAAGCACAGAGGGCTTGTCTGTATTGCAATATGCATCAGCCTAGGAAATCCTGTCATCCAGGGGTGCTTCTTTAAAGCCACCATAGCCTGCCCCCTCCACAGCAGCATAAAAATGCCTGGAATGGGATGCTATTCCATCTGCCGTGTCTGTGTCTAACGCTCACTCTCTCTTCCCTTCACAGCTCGGAAGTCTCTTGGCCTGCCTGGTCGTCTTCCACCCTCCACGCTGCCCCCCCAGCAGCATCCCCCACTCAGTGGTGGGCACAGTGGCCTGGGGACAGGAGCCATGATGGCCCGTTCCAGTGACTTGCCATACTTGATTGTAGGCGTTGTGCTGGGCTCTATTGTACTCCTCATCGTGGCTTTCATCCCATTTTGCCTTTGGAGAGCCTGGTCCAAGCAGAGTAAGGGTTCTTTCTTGAGGGCTAATTTAGAAGATATGCTTTGCCTGTGGATTAGATCTGACTCTGTGTGTAGTTGGGTCAAACACCCAAAATGTGAGGGCTGCACATTCTGGGAAGCAGGGAAAGGGTGGGCAGAGGGCAAGTCTTGGATGCTCTGTGGAACCCCATAGAGACAAAGGCCACTGTTTGTCCCTTGTCCTGCTTACCTTGTTGAAAAGGAACATCGGGGACTAGGGGCAAAGGGGCACTCCATTGCCAGTTGTGTAGGGCCCCTTTCCACCATTTGGCTTCAAAGGTGCTTTGGGTGCCAAAACAGCTTCCTGATAGGATAGCCTAACCCTCATCCCTGATGAGCTTCAAGAAGCTCAACTTTACCTCTGATTTTTCCCTCAGACTTCCTTTTTCTTCCCTCTGCAGAGCAAACCATCGACATGGGCTTTCCAGGAGCTGGGCTGCTGGTCTCATCCTGCCAGTACACCATGGTGCCACTGAGGGGCATCTCTGCTCCTCGTGCCAATGGACACCCCTACGTTAATGGGCAGCCCTACACCAACAGGGCACATTTGAATGGCATCTGCCCCTCCTCAGGAGTGGGGTATGCAAGCACCAAGCCCCGAGATTACAGCCCAGATGAAGTGCCACCGGTATGTCCACACCTGTGTTTAAGAGCTGGTTTGACATGAGCTGGAGACCATGGTTGCAGTGGGAGGGCTTCTCCAGACGTAGCTGCCACACTTTGCAGCGTGTAGAAGTGACAACACTGGCTCTCTAAAAGAGATTTCCCCTTTGCAGTGGAGCCTGAGAAATGGGGGGGAACAGAAGGTCTCCAAAACACTGGTGAATGGGTGGTTTCTTGGGGCAGTGGCTCTTAAGCTTGGAGGGGGTTCCTGTTTCTCCTGAGTGAAGCTCACAGGGACTGACAATGCTGAGGACTCCGTATGTAAAGAGTAACACAGGCCAACGCCATGCCACAGCAGAGACTATAAATTAGTTATTGTTCCCCATTGATTCAGCAGTAAGTGTGAAGTGAGTTTTTCAGTGCTCGGTTTGACTGTCCTCTGTAGCAAAATAAACAGTTTCAGCTTTCTCTGCCTTCTGCCATAAGAGCCTCACCAATTTGCCCCAGGGTTCCAACTCCCAGATCACAGCACCTGCTTCTTAATGTGCTATTGCTCCAAGAATCCTTCTCTGTCCTTCCAGACACATGAGGAGACCAACGCCTTGCTGCAGGCAAGAGTGCTGCAAAATGGGAATGCCCAGCAAGACTACCAGCCCTCCAGGTTAGTCCTGGCTTGTGGAGGGGATGGATGGAACACTGGGACCCACAAGACTACATGCTCACAAAAGATTGCCCTCAATACCTTCCCATCTGTCCCAACTCATTTGGGAAACAAATCCATGCTCCAGCACTAGGCCTTCTCGGTCCAAATTCTCTTGTAAAGCTCATTCCTGTCATGATTTCAGGGAGGAATAATTTAATTGTAGAGGTGGCCAAGACCTACTTCCCCTGCCCCCTTTTCCTCCTCCTGCTCCTAAATGGGAGAGTGAAAAGCAGGACAATAGAAGAAAACAGCTATGACTGGATGCTGATAAACAGCTGCCCCAGAATCTGCCTGGGTTTCATTTGGGGGTGCTTTGTGTCTCACTGTTCAGGTATCTTTATTACCATGTTCCCTGTGAGGCACTACTTCTCCCAGCTCCTGTGGCACTCACTAGCTGTTGGATCAGGGATACCAGGTCGCATCACCTCATTCCCATCTCACAAGTAGATTCCCATTTCTTCCCCTCACTTAGGAATGCTGTGTGTCACTGCATTGATGCAGCTGGCTGTTAGACAGGTAATCTCTCTCAAGGAGGAAAGATCTGTTAACAGCACCAAACCTCCTTGCCTGCCTCCCCAGATTGCCCAGCTCAAGAACAGAAGACAGCTCTTTCCTCTACAGTCTTCCAGATGACTCCACCCACCATCTTCTTCAGCAACAAGATGACTGTCCTCACCTTCAAGAGCATTTTGTTGGCCTCCATCATCCAGTAATGGGAAACAAAGTGGGATGCCCTAGCCTGGATCCTCGACGGGACACCTTGTTCCACCAAGGTCAGTTGTGGAACACTTTGGAAAAGTCCATGCCTCCTTCATCTCATCATTTGAAGCTGAAGGGAAATCTCACTGTAAAGCATTTCTGATTGTTCATGTTCAAATTATGTGAATCCATCTCCTTAGGACCTGATCCATTGATCGACACCTGTAGTATGGATCTGACTTGTTTTGTGCAGTAATGGGATTGAATTGCCATATAGATTTTCAGAATGTACATATTCCTCTTTCATCTGAGTACCTCTCCTTATAAAGCGAACTTTTAACTAAAAACCTCCCATCTCATCTCTCATTTCATCATGCACTGTAATTATTTCTTTCTCCTTTCTCTTTCAGGAAGCCCTTGCTGCCTAGGCCTAGTGCCAGTTGAAGAGGTAGAAAGACTAGAGTGCTGCCAGTCTAGAGGAGATCTCCATTCCCAGAACCCAGTGATCACATCTTTGGGTCAGGATCTACCAAGACACCTGAACAGCAGCCCGCCACCACTGAGACCCTTAGAGACTCACCCTCCCTCCAGCTAGGGACCAAGCTGCCTTTTGCAAAAGACTTATTCTAAAGAGAGAAAGAGAAAGGGTATTTATTTTTGTATAACACCCCTATTTATATATTTATGCACTTGTATATAGATGTATATGTGCCTTTTATAATGCTATGGAGACAGAAGGCATCCTCAGCAAGGTCACAGGAGGACCCAGGAAACAAAGCAGCAGCTCTCCGTGGCACCGGCTGTTCATCAGAGCACAGGATTGCAACAGCTGGACAGGAGACACTGCGGGACACGGGTCCAAACAGAGCTGCCACCGCCAAGGTCGAGCACCCTCTTGCAGCAAGGGCTTCACAAAAGGTCTTTTCCTGTCCCCTACAGGAAGGTTTGTTCCAGGAACACACTCCTGTGAATGGACTGGAGTTACGCACTCTGCCTAATCAACTTAAACAACCCTTCACATACACGCCATCTGCAGCCGCCTATCTGTAAAGACAAACCACGCTTTAACATCTCAAATAAAGGCTTTAGTCTTTGCTGTGCCTGGCTTTATGCTAATTCCTCACACAGAATGAGCCTTCTCTTTTTTTTCACTTGCAGCCATATAGCAAGCAGGACACCTGGGGAATGGTGACATTTTCCTGCAGTTAGAGTTTTGCAAATAGCCACCAAGGCAAAATCTCTTTAATGCAGAGCTCGGAAGAGGGACAGCTCCTACCTGTCCCAGTTAAGTGACATGAAACTTCTAGTGAGGAGCATAGCTTGGGGACTTGCAACTGGATTAGTTGCATGGGTTTGGTAAATGGAGGGAGGCAGCCTGACACTCAAATCTCTGCTAGTCTTGCCTCCTTTACCCCCACCCGCTATCCTGTGGCTTTCCAGCTTCAGGAACTTTCAGCATGTGGAGAAGGGTGACTTTTCCCTTAAGGAAACATGGGATGCTCAGCAGCTCCAAAGGGACTGTTAAGGAAACTTTCCTCTCTGAGCATCCAGGAGCCACTCTGGCAGCCACGCTCCCAAGTGTTAGTCACCCAAGACTTTAACTACTGGGACCGAAGCCTCTTCACAGTAGGCAGCTCCAGTGAGGCAGCAGGTGCCCCTCTTGACTCTCTGCCCACTCCCCACTCACACAGTCAGACAAGTTTCCCTTACTGGCTCAACCCTGGATTACCCAAAGCCAAGTCTCAGATGTTTGGTTCCTTAAAGTAATTTAGTTGTGGTGCAACAATGCCATGACAGCTCAAGTGGGTGCCTTCCAGAAGGGACCCTGAACAAAGGAACCAGATGGAGATGCAAAGACCAGTGGCAAAAGGCAGGGAGCAGGAAGGAACAGCAAGATTAGCTTGTCAATAGATTGACAATAGGTTAGCAACAACCCCAAAGTGTTCCCATGCACCCTCAGAAGCCTTGCACTGGAAGACCTGTGCAGCACAACCCCTTTGCCCCGGGGGTGAAGAAGTTTTCTCAGTAAGGGTAAGTGCTGTAAATGATCGCATGCTGTCACCATACTAAATGAAAGGGGCAAAAAAGAGTAAGACCTGAAAACAGACTGAGCTTGGATCTCTCACTCTGATCAGGCAGCTGCAAGTGGAGTTACAGGCTGACTTTACATTTGCTGTACCCTCCTCATGCCAGGTAAATGTGACATCCTGCACTGCAGTGCAGTTTTTCACTCCTCCATACCCTTCTGAGCACCACAGGCCCTGAGGGAAAAAAGCTCCCCTTTGCTTTCTCCCAGTAAATAGCACTTAACTAACCAGCTCAGTTAGCAGAGCAATGCCATTCCTGCTGGGATGCTCAGCAATAACAAATGCACACTCTTTCACCAAATGCAGACCTCTTTCACCATTTTTGAGAACTAGGTACCAAAGCTGTATTTTCCCACGTGAAACTCTGATCTGGCTTTCCACAGCCACTTCTTTGAAGAGCAGACATAAACATAAGGCACACACGCACACACAGGGCACCTGTCCAGTGCAAGTCTCTCCAATGGACTGATAACAATAGTTCTATTTGCAATTTTTTTATTCCATATCTGTTGCTGCAGTCATATTTTGATAGAGGAAACAAATGTAACCCTTTACAGCTAACCCCTGTAGAGCCAAAACAATTCCTCACTCCAGGCATGACCGCTGCCACAGTTAATTTTAAGGTCGACTTGGATTGCTAGTTACCATTGCTGGTGTAAGAACAAGGAATGCTTCAGTTAGAGTCTCACAGTCCTGTGGTAAAAGGTGTAGAAAGAGGCACCCACCTTTCCTGCTATGGAAAGCAGGTTCTTCTTTTCAGAACCCACTTTTTCTGCCCAGATTGATCTCCTCTTTCAGAAGGGCGACGTCATGAGCCATGCGCAGGAGCCGTGACTCCAGCCTGCCTCTCTCTTTCATGTCTGTAGTTTGGGTGCCCTGAAATTCTGCTCCCTGTATGGAGAGGAAAGAAATGGCTCTTATAAAACATGGGGATGAATAGTGGAAATTTATTTCACGGGGGAAAAGTGAACCTTTCCAAGAAGCAGAACATCTCCATGACTTCTCCATTCTATAGTGAGAACTACTTGAAAGGTAAGAGTGAGGGACCACTAACTGAGGCTGTCACAGATGGCTGCCTTATTCCCTAGTATAGAGCAATAAACCCACTTTTCATTGGAACATTTTGTTACATAAGTGTTTCCACATAACAAAGGAATATTTTTTAATTCCTGAAAGGCATATTTTAATTAGAAATAAGATGAATTTGTTTCAGTCTTAGAAAGCAGCTAAGCAAGAAATTGCAGAAATGCCAAGGTATGGTTTCTTCAGGATCAGCTCATTCCTCTCCCTTTCTACAAGACCTCGAGCAGCCATTCTTCCTGTCCCACTGTTAGCCCAAATGGCAGAGCAGGATGCAAGACCAGACAGCTGCTGAGTGCCAGATGATCCCTTACCCATTTCTGAACAGTCCCAAACCTGCATGTAGTACAGTGGCTAATAGGCTTACCAGATCATTTGGTAGTGAATCCAGCTTAGTTTCAAGTTGATGCTTTTCCCGGCAAAACTTGTCCAGCTGCAACAGCTTGGTGGTGTTTTCCTTTGTCACCTTCATTAGCTGCTGCTGTAGTTCTAAGATTCTTTCCTGGAAAGATGTAAAATGTTGAGTGGGGATGAGAGAGGACAAAAAGTGTGAGGTGGGAAAGAAGTGTTAAGCACAATGTTAAGTGTCACAGAAGACATGTAAACAACAGACTGATCCTGCACCCACCACCTGATCCCACAGTATCTTTAGTGCAATCTGTCATTTATATATATATATATATATCAAATGCCTAAGTAACTAAAGCAGTTAGGCAAAAGTGTGGAAAAGAGAAAGCCATTAGGTACATAGTACTCCTGTACCCTTCTATGCCCTTCTGTAAGGGCAGCAAAAGTATGTTGCCTGCTTGCAGCACAGTAGCTGAGCCTTAGGCCCCCCCAGATAGAGATAGGAACTTTCCAAACTGCACAGACTGGCATCCCAGGCATGAGCCAGGGCTTGCCCTGAACTCAAAACAGTTTGTTGCCAAACTGGCAGTGGGAGAAGGCTGTAGGTGCTGAATGCCACCTGAAAACCAAAGAAAAGCACTCTGGAAGAACTTCACACGGGGACTGAAGCAGAAAAATGCATTTGAGGAAAGTAAAACAAAGAGATCATCGACTACGTCCGTGAGAAAATAGGATGTGCATCAGCAACTGGAGCAGAGGTAGGAAAGATGATGAGAAATTGGATATTATAGTCTACTAATGACAAGTGAAAAAAAATCAAACATGAGCATGTTCACAAAAGATTTTAGTGTAACTATTCAGCCCCGGGGAAATGAAGCCTTAACTGATCATTACAACACATATCTTCCTCATTTCCCTCCTCCTTACCTCCCACTTTTTAAGATCCAGGTAATGTTCATATTCTTTCTCCATTATTTTCACTTTCATGTCCTCCATGGGTATGTTAACAGAGTGTGCCTGAACTGCTTCAAAATCAACCAGCCGACCAAACTTCTCCATCATCAGATGATTGCACTTCTCTTCCAGTCCTAACGGAGTGGCACAAATGACACAGCACTGCTGGTTAATAAGAATTTCTGCCTTACCCTAGCTTTTTGTCTGAGCTCTTTGGTATTTGTTTTGTAATAAATAATTCACACAAAACCACACAAAGCTCACAATTGAGTATTGCCGTTTGTCCTTGCCCATGATCATGCCTGTGTGGTCACCAAGCCACACTCTTAAGCCAGTTCTAGTGAGCCAATCCCACACCACAGACTATATAGGGCCTCCACAGGTCTGGTGGCACTAGACACAGCTTTGGGTTTGATTCTTGGAAAAGTGTTTTGAATAGGGCTTGTTTCATTCTTCTGATGTTACACAGAGGAGGAAATTGCCAAAAAAAAAGCTTACATAGCTTTGGGGAAGCAACTTTCTTCCTAGGAGTTTTGGTTTACAACCAGAAATAGCAATCATGTATCCAGACTTCCAGTGTCTCATCTCAGTCAACTCTACTTATACTAACCTCACAAATTATTTCGCACAGCCTGTGCAAGTATAGAGACAGACACGTGGTGAGCTGTCCCAGTGAGGGTGACAGAATGAGCATTAGCATGCTGTGTAGTTCAGAGTCTCTGTTACTCACGTTGAATCTCTGTCTCCATCTCCTTTTTGTCCTGGACAAGCTGCCTGTGTTTCTCCCGGGCCTTCTTATAATGCTCCCTTTGCATTATCTTCTCATTACGTAAGTCCACAACTCTCTTCTGCAGGTACTCCAAGGACTGACTGGTAAATACCAAAGCCTGGGAGAAGTCACTGGGCATCTCCCCATCAACCAAGCACTGTACCTGCAAGAAGCAGCCACAAATAAGCAAGGCTGACTTTACTTATTAAGGTGACTTCCCTTATTAAGTGTGCTGGTGATCTTTCTGGGTAATTAATGTGTGAGCAATAGAGAACTAATGAAAGAGATAATAGTAAGTGTGGGCACAACTCATGTTCTGGGCCAGGGAATTGTTACCACTCAGAAAAGCTGAAAGACCACTTAGATCTACCACAACAGCCTACGCATAAAGCTGTCTCCCTTTCAATGGCCCCTGGAACAAAGGGGGAGTGAGGCACTCCCTGTCAGCTGTAATTTTGAATTATCTGGGAGCTGCAGGATTGCACAGTCAGGCCTTAGACTCTTCTGCCTTTATTATCAACCTTTTAATGATGGGAGATCGAACAAATGGAGAGATCTTGCCTCAGAAGTACACAGGCACTAACAGGCAGAGGCCTATCTTCTCTCTCTGAGGACATGATTCAGCCCAGATGAAATAACAGTATTGTCATTAGTTTTCCTCTTAATTTGCTACTTATCTTCCCTGTGCCCATAGCTGTATAAATGAATGCAGTGTATCCAATCCAACATTATTGAATTGGGCAGAACTCACATGAGTTTAATAATTTTGGGGCTTTTTTGGCTTGGTTTTTTTGGGGGTGGGTTTTGGTTATTTTTCCAGGAGAATATCAGTAGGTAAGGACCTGAAGGAAAATGCCATGGCAAACCTATAAAGCACCTGAAGACTATGCACATTTCAGCAATGGACCAACCTGCCTATCCTTACCTCATTTCTGTCAGTCCAGGAGAAGGGAAAAAAAGAATTCTAGAGAAAATAGCAGCATGAAGTTCAATTAATGGCATTTCACTCCCAGGAGAGTGAAGAACTAAGGGCCCCAAAGAACAGTAACACCATTGTTTAGAGGTACACAAGCCATTCTGCACCTGCAGATGCACAACATCTTGAATTACCTGATGGAGTTTCAAAGGCACAACTACATATAGCTCATTCAGTCTCTGCAGCTTTTCCCACTGAAAGATCTCCAGATCCCTCTTTGTTGTGTCCAGACTGGTTTCCACTTCTTTTGCCTGCAGAAAGACAAATCGTGGACAACAAAATCCTGTAGTACTCAAAATATACAAGCTCGCAAGGTTCTGTTAGAGTTCCTCATCCAAAGTGAAAGAAATATAGAAAAAAATGCTCTTTTTCTTTTTTTCATTACATATGATAGGTGAGTTTCCTACACAAGCACGAGGCTCATCTATATGTTCAAGCAGTACTCTAACCTGAAGACATCTGTACACATGTGCACCCATAAATGTCTCCTTAGAGAAGCCCTGTATATATCAAGAGACAGCTGCTTTGTTTAACATCTAAAATACTTGTAGATCAACAGAGCCTGCAAGATAATTTTTATTGTGTTATGCCTGGAAATGCTTATTGATTCTGCATGAGAAAGAAACAATTCAGACTCAAATGTCAGACCCCAGGGTGAATATGTGGCAGCTGGCACTTAGGAAAGCCTTTAAAAACTAAACAAAAAATGTTGTAAGTTAAGCATATTTGATGGAACATTTTTGAGACACAATAAAAGAAAGACTTGCATAATATTATTTTGGTGACACTCTCTATCCTGGATAACCCTTCAAATGAAGATATTTTTGACTTAAATTTAATTCAAATGTCTTAGTGAATGCAGGAGTTCAAAAAAGCTATAAGGAAAATTTGCATCAAAAGAGTTTATTCAGTGATTACCTGTGACAAAGAGCAAAAGAAAATAACTAAAAGCAAAATAAATAAATAGAACAATAGCAGTTTTATGCATTTATTTTAACCTACATTTGTGTTACAATAAGTATTCTTCAATCTCTCCATCCCCATACACATGCACAAGAGGATGGGCCAGGCTACACCAGGTGTTTCACCTGGCCCAGAGAATCCAGCTTTTGCTGCTGCCATGATGGCTGAACAGCTGGGAAGGGACTGGACCTAAAACCTGGATCCAGCCTCCTAGGAGCTAAGCTTGGACCACCTCGATTCCCTCTTTTCAGGAGAACAGGTGACCCATGTTGAGGTGCCTCCTGCCTCTGTGCTACCACAGACACCTCTACCCAAACTGAGGCCTCTCAAAGGCTTAGGATTTTCTTTATAAACCTTAGCCAAAATCACTTGCGCAACATTTTCAGTGGAGCATGCTAATGCTTGCTGAGAAAACACTACAATACCTTTTCGGCCAAGGCAATATATTTCTTTCTGAGCTCAGCAGCAATTTTCTTCTCCTCTGCTAAAGCTTTCTCAATGTCTAACCGCTGCTGCCGGAGCTGGAGGGTGTTTAGGAAGAGTGCCTCGTCGCAGTCTGAGGAGGAAACAGCCAAAGAATAGCTTAGTTCCATTATGACTGCACTACAGTTACTGGCTGGAACTGGTACCTTCTCCTACTGTGCACATTGCCCAGTGTTCCCCTTAATACGATCAGGGTTTTAGTTTCCTAGAGCTTTCTCAACCATAAACCCCGTGGGCCAAATTCCTCCATGAGGTGGTGAAGGTCTTGGATGGATCTTCTTTTCTTTATATTCATTAAGTTTGTTTTCAGAAGTCAGATTAAATGCATCAAAGCCAGCATTAAAGCCAAATGCTCAAAAATTAGCTTTTTTAAGCAATGCAGTCCCAGTAATTAATACACCTTACACTAAACTCTTCAATTATGTAAACACATAGTTTTTTATCCATAGCACCCTTCTCTATAAATTATGAACTTTGCTGTAGAATTCAGTTGTATATAAATTCTATTTGTAAACAAAGCTGTGGTTCACGGGACCTGTTTCATTTGTTTCATGGTAAGGAAGACCTGTGAATTTCTATATAACACTGTGATTTCAGTCATACTAATCAAGTGCATAATTATGCCCAAATCAGCAGGCAAAGTAATAAAAAAGAGGCAAATAATAAAGGCCAAAAAAATGACTCATGAATAGACAAGTATGCAGAGGCTAATGCAACATGTAATTTCCCTGTTAAATTAGCAAGTTGGACTTTTAAAGTAAAAATAAAAATCTTCATTTCTTCCCAACATTTCACTGAAAAATGAGATGAATGAGGAGTTAATAAAAAATTCTATTTGTGGAAATGCTATTAAAATCCAATTAATAAAAAAAAAGTAAGGTGAACAGTTAGTAAGTTCTAATTCAAAAATGAAGCAGTGTTGTTACATGGTCATTGACATATCAATTAAAGATTTTTTTAAAATACAACACCCTAAATTAGTTAAACTCCTACAAAAGAAAAAGGGGGGCAGAAGTTGCTTGCCTTTTTTGAATGCACGAATGAGGAGGATTTTGCAAAGTAAAGCTCCTGACTTTTCAGATACCCTTACGAGAGCAGCCTAGCAAGAGGCAATTGCTACATAAATCCACGAGGTGGTAACAAAGAGCTTCAATTAACAGCATGGTAGAGTCACCTCAGAAGTTCCCTGAACAGGGAAGGATCCAGCTAGGCCAGGCAGCAGGTTTCAGAGAGCAGCTACAGCCTTGCTACAGCTCCACTCCTGATAGGAGACTTTTTTTCTCCACAAAACAGCCATGAAATGGTGGTAATTCATTCTTAGTGCTTAGCTAAGTTAAGTTTTATTTTTCCAAAATTTTTAATTAGAGTACCCTACGCTACCAGCTGTTTCATTATCTTCACTGAGATTTTGTGGGGAGAAACGCTGCACTCAGGAGGTGCACACACATTCCAGCCCTTCATGGCTTTAATATGCAGTGAATAATGAAAAATTCTGTGTTTTCTTTTTAAATACACAATACTGTCCCTAAAGCTAAACAATTAGTCAATGCAAGGAAATAATGGCTTAGATACCATCCGGGCAAACAGAGTCATCAAAGACTTCATCATCAGATCCAGAATTTTCTTCATCAGGCCTCAAGTCAGACTCTTCATCATCCTCCTCTTCATTTTCATCTTCTTCACCTGAAAGAAACAGATAGTAATGCTGGCTTGCAAATCACCTCCAGACCCACCAGCTGTGCATTATGCCACTGTGCTAGTTAACACAATCCCAATAATCCATGAAAGATCATCCCGGTAATGGATGAATCCAGGCGCCTTGTGCCTATTGCACTGATCTGATGATTTCACAGAAAAGGAAAAAGAGGGGAAAAGGAAGAAGGAGAGAGATCACCTAGTAGTGGCAAAGGCACAAACACAGGCATATTTTTGGGACTTCCTTCAATGTTTCCTCTCTGTACATGCCATGAATTTAAACCTTGTGGATTTAGCATTCTACTACAGAGACTAATCAACCAAGCAAAATATGGAGGCACAAATCTATTACAAAAGCATCACTGTAGTCTGCACTTTTTGCTAATCATGTCCCACTTAAAATCAAAAGCCAAGTCAGGAAGAGCACAAGTATTTTAGCTCATAAGGCTGCCTAGCCTTAACAGTGTAAAACTGAGACACTAAGACAAATTAAATCCTTTTGTAATATGTTTAGTCCTGTGACTAATAGGTGATTGCAGATTAGGTTTATGATCTCTCATTAGTCAATGGACAGATTAAAGGAGAATGTCATGAATGTGACAGACTAATCACTTATCCATAGCTACCATTGGTACAGCATAGGAAGTACCTATTTAAAGCTTTGCCTCTTCTTCTTACCAATTATCAGTCATCAATATTGACATACAGGAAGTAAACTGCAGGACCTATCATCAGACCAACTCTAGTCATGTTAGAAACTGGATTACAGCATGTTATCATTCAGGATGGTTGCCATAGAACATGTTGTCAGTATACAAACCAATCTGGGTAGGTCTGATCTATGGGTTTTCAAACTGACTTGAGTGCTGCATGTACTCAGGGCCCCAGATAGACTGAGAGACACTTACTTGACCACACAGACATAAAACAAAAAGAACAGAATCTCCAACCTGCTTCTCTTCCTACTTCTTTTTTTTCCACACACTCGATTTTCTTCTTCAGGACCTTGGTAAGAAAATGGGCAAATTCATTGTCTTCTCCAAGGGATGCTTGGAAGTTGGCATAAAGAGCTTTCTTACATTCCCGAAGCTTTAAAATCTCACACTTTTTATCCTCCATTTCTGCAAGGTAGCTGTTCAAAGCTTGCTAAAGAAACAAAAAAACCTACTTCAGTTAACAGGTACACCCATGCCTATGTATAAATGATGCATCTGTGAAGATCTGGATATGCAAAACTCATCTTTCTTTCTTTAAACCCACGATTCAATCAAGCAACACCTAGGAGCATGTTCTGAAAGCATATGATTTGTCACTTATGCCACATCATGAAGTACCTATTAAAATGCAAATGTTAAGATTATGAAAAGATTAAGTATTTGAAGTTAAATGTGACCATCCCAGGTTGATCATTAAGAGTTTCTTGGTTTTCAAATCTGCACTAGACACTGGATCAGCGCTAAAACAAAACAAAAGCATGCCACTATTTACTTTATGGCTTGCTTTTGTTTCAACCCATGTATTAACGGAACCATTAAATCTAGAGAAACGTGGACTATTTACTTGTGTGGCCTCCTGTTCACTGATGAGGGAGTAAATTCGCTCCTGGAGAAGGTTCTCATGCTTCTCAAGTTTCTTCAGGATAAGCAGCTCTTCACAGCACGTGATACAGCGCAGGTCAGCATTTTTCATCTGCACATCCATCTTCAGCTTCTTGTGCCGCAAAAGGCGAAGTTCAGCATCAAAGTTGATCACCAGCATGTTGATCTGGACCACACGAGTCAAACCAGGAACAGGAAAAGTATTATGAGTGGAGCTAGACATGCAAATCTAAAGAAAAGAGCAGAAGGGGAAAATTCTCTCTGCCAAATCAACAACTCAGGTGTGCTATTTCCTATGGATTACTGAAGCACTTAGAAAGACAAGGTTAACCCCAAATGTTTCTTTCGTTCTCAGCTTTATAGTAAAACAATCACTAGGGATTCACAGGAATCTTTCACTGCATTCCACTCTACCCCAAAAATATTTTACTCTTCATAGAATGCTTTACAGTAGTCTGTAGTTTACAGTAGTCTATGTAGCAATAAATAAGTCTTCTGCCTTGACAGACTTCTTTTGGAATACGTGCCAGCTCTTCCTTAAACATTTACAGTTAAATCAGTACTAGCAGCAGCCAACATTAACTTACATATATGTGATGGTCACAGCAGAATTTGGATATTCCCTCAAAACATTCATATGCATAAACACAACAGTGTCTGTGTTGGGGAGGACCAAAGAACCAATGGCCAGTAGCAGAAGTTAGAGAAAAGACAGCAAGAAATGGAGCAAATGGATGCACCTCTGGTACACTCCTCTCCAAACCCTCCTAAGCTCCGACTGGGGGACATCCTGAGCTTGAAGCAGTATGCTTGTGTTCAACAGCTTTGAATGGATTTTTCTTCCAAAGTTTATCAAATTGTGGCTTCCCCCACATCCTAACACTGAGTTTCAAAGCTTAGCTACTGTTGGATAGGAAAACTATTTCCATTTGCATGCTTCAAGCTTTATATGTGACCATTTGATTTCTCTTCTTCTTTTAAGAGATGATTCCCACTCTCCTTTTCTATGCTATTCATAATTTTATTGCATCTCTACCACTGTTTCAGTTGCCCTTTTTGCAGGCCAGAGATATTTTATCCATTTAGATGTACCTTTAAAAGATGCTTTTCCATGACTAATCATTTTGGCTACTCTTTCGCACCTTTTCTAATCCTATCAAATAATTATTGAGACCAAAGAGTTGGGACTACAGTTATTTAAGATGAGAACATCATGAATCTACGAAGTTGTAGTGATGCTCCTTTTTTAACTCTTCATAATTTTTCAAGTACTGTCTAACATTTTACTTCAGTTTTTTTGCCCATAGTTTCATAGAACAATCAATAAGAAATCTCAGATCTGTTTTTCAAGTTATAATAGTCAGCCCACAGGTCATACTTATGGATTTATACTCATTTACACTCCAAATTTGCAACAGATATCTTTTTTTTTGTAACTTCAGAAAGCAGAAAGGTAAGAATAGCTGCAATGCTGAGACAGAAAGGGATTTGGTTTTGGTTTTGATCCGGGGGCTTGTTTAATCTGACAAAAATAGCTTTTGATTTCCTACCTTTTTAATCAAGGTCTCCTGCAAGTATAGATTTTTTATCTTCTCCCTCTTTAAAATTTCCAGTTCCATTTCTGTTGGCTCTGCTTTCTCAATCTCAAACATCTTCTGCTGCTCTGTGTCCACAGACGATGTTGGGTTCACTGGGTGTGTATCTGCAGCCTGTGCCGTGGGGTCAATCTCCTCCGCTGAAGGAGCTGGAATAAACCCACGCCTGAATGCACGAAATGAGGCAGACCCTTCCAGCTCTTCCTGGGGCTTTGCCTTGGCCTGCTCCTCTTTGAACCTCTGAAGGATATCACTGTTGCACTCATACTTTTTTTCAGGAACCTCATCTGGGTGTAGCTGAGGGATGAGGGGAAGAGGGAGACGTTCTGACAAATCCAAGGTTGCCTGTATGGATTTCAATTCCTTCACTAAACGCTTGATTTCATCAATAATAGAAACCTTGAGGTCCCGCAAAGACATGATCTCTTTGTTCATATTCGCTTTCTTCCTATGGATCTGCAACAGAAAAACAATTTTAGTAGGATTCCCCAGGAATACTTATGTAGTAAGAAGTCTTCCCCAACATAAGAAGACTAACATTATCCTGGACTGTGTCAGGGAGTCACACGTCAAGAGACATGATCCCTCCTCAGCAGTGGAAAGGTCACATCTAGAGTTCTGTGTCCAGTTCTGGGCTCCCCAGTACAAGAGAGAAATAGTGCTACTGGAGACAGTCCAGTGAAGATTAGGGAACTGGAGCATCTCTTCTCTGAGGAAAGGCTGGGAGAGCAGGGACTGCTCAGCCTGGAGAAAAGAAGGCTTGGAGTGGATGCCATCAATGTATATAAATACCTGAAGGTATCTGAGTTTGCAAAGAGGATGGGGCCAGGCTCTTTTAAGTGGTGCCCACTGACTGGCTAGAGAAGATGGGCACAAACTCAAACCCAGGTGGTTCCCTCTGAACATCAGGAAACACTTTTTTACTGTGAGGGTGACTGAACACTGGCACAGGTTGCCTAGCGAGGTTGCAAGGTCTCAATCCTTGGAGATATTGGAAAGCCATCTGAACATGGTCCTGGGCAACCTCTTCTACATAGTCTTGCTGGAACAGAGGGTTTGGACTAGATTACCATCAGAAGCATCTTCCTATTTCAGTCATTCTGTGATAAGGAAATGCTGTATTAGTTGACCCTTTTCATATGAAATAATAATTGAACATGATCTATCAATAATAGATTTGGCAAAAACTTCTCTGATCTTTATAAAAGATAATAAGCCTATACACCAGCCACCTGGAGTATCTGGAATTCTTCATCTGTACAAACCTGGAATTCATGACAAACTCTGTTCCCTTTGTTTGTGTTGCTTGTCCTGATGAGTTAGGTTAATCACTGGGTATCTGGTAGCATCAGCACTACAATGAAGTGCTGAAGCCCAAGCATGAGACTAAAAGGATCCATCAGACATCCTGAGACTGTAGCATTGATTCTGTAATGCTTAGACCTCACTGCCAAAATCATCCGGCATACAGAGTGCCTGAGATTAGGCAATTAGGGTTCATGAGGATAAGGCTGGAGAAGACTCAGGGCCACTTCACCAAGCAAAGAGAAACCATGCAGCAAAGAGGCTCCTCTATCAGTAAGAAGGGCAAGAAAGAAGCCTTCCTACCAAAAAGCAACTAGGCAGTTCCAAGTGCAATAGATGTATTTCTTCACTGTTCTTTCAGATAAAGAAAGTGTCACTCTTTTGCACTCCAGCAAAATAAAATGAAAAAAAGGTTCCTATGAGAAGACCGGGGGAAAGAAGTCACAAGGAAAGCAACAAAGATACTGCACAACATTTGAGCTTATTGTATATTTGTGGTTAAAAGATGTGTGGTAGCTGTAGGAGTCCTATCGCAGCAAGGTGGCTCCAAAAGACCTGATTTTTCAGGAAGATTCCAATGCTTAGCACACAGAATCGGTGATAGCTGAAGTGCAAATATGGAGAGGCCACACTAGAAACACTCATCCTTGCTCACATCTCTGTTTTTGTAAAGGTATTTTATGGAGGCAGATGTATTTATTTCAGTTTTTTACTACATGATAAGACTTTCTGAAGAATTCAAAAAGGTGGGTGTTCCTACTGAAATATTAGTAAAGGTAAATTCTCTTTCTCATTTATAAAGAGCCATCTGAAGATTCTCCTGGACTGAAGGTGAAGCACTAACAGTTCACAAGAAAAAGGCTGATTTGTAACTAAAGCTGACTCAACACAGCAGTCTGTCCTTCAAGGCCTATTCCTATATCCACTTTGATTTCCTTTCAAAAAATTTCTTCAGTGACTAATGCCCTATCCTCCCTTCCCTCCCCAACGAAAGGGGAAATATACACAGCAACAAATCAGTTTACATACCAACTCTTTCAGGGATGCAAGCTGCATGGTCTTCTTCTTAGTGTTCACATACTCGTGTTCAGGGAGTTTGTAGTCAGAGGCAGTCTTGAGCTTATAACATCCCATATTCTCCCGTTCTTCTTTGATCTCCTCAGCATCTTTGGGATTCTTGTCATCGTTGCGAGGTTTGCTCTTGTATCTAGTAGGTACAAAATAAAGCTGAACTTTAAAACAGAGAGCATACAGATGAACAAATGGGGTGATTTCATACCTTCTGATTTGTGCAGCAAGGTTTGGAAAGTGAATGAGGGATCAAGAATGATAAGGTTCTTTCAGAAAAGAATGGCTACTTTAGGAAGAATATTCTTGCATACTTGAATGAAAACCTCAGATTATTTTTCCCCCCTAAGATAAAACATAGTTCTGCTATGGGACAGTTTAAACCTTCACACTCAGACTGAGTCCGAGTAAGTAGACGCTGCTCTCAATTTCAGGGAGCCACGTGCCAACAGTCTACCACGCCTGTAGCACAGAACACCTTATCCTATTCTACATTGTTAAACACTCGATAACCTTAGAAGCCTTGTACTCTGACTCACATTGGTCCCATTCCCTGTCGTTCATCTCCTAATGAAGAACTTTTGTACTTCCATGAGCACAGAATCATAGAATGCTTTGGGTTGGAAGGAACCTTAATGATCATCTAGTTCCAATCCCTGCACCTTCCACTAGACCAGGTTGATCAAAGCCCCATCCAACCTGGCTTTGAAAAAGAGTTATTCAAAGATAATAGTTAGGTAAAATATTAGGGAAAGGTTTTTCACTGTTACAGTGGTTGAGCACTATAACAGGCTCCTCAAAGAAATGGTCACAGCACCAAGCCTGACAGAGTTCAATAAGCATTTGGACAATGCTCTCAGATACATGGTGCGATTCTTGGGGCAGTCCTGTGCAGGGCCAGCAGATGGACGCCAATGATCCCTGTGGGTGCCTTCCAACTTGTGATATCCTATGATTCTGCGAAAGATGTCCTGCCACCCTTTCTTGCCTCTCAAAGACCATCATGGAGCATGAAGGCCTATTACAAACACTGACATAATGGCTGTAATGTTCACACCACTGACCTAACCCACCTGTTACAGTACCTGCTCCATGGGGTGCTGGCAGGATCAACTGAGAGTTGACTGTAATAGCCCAGCTGTCTCTCAGTCGTGATCAGTTTAGACACATTTTACTGCCCATGTGAAAATGCAGCTACCTAGCTGAATTCAAATTTGTTAATATCTTAGAAGAACCATAGAAACTAACTGAAATATTTTAATGCTCTCTTGAGACTCAGAGATACATGAAAATTCATCTATTTTAATTATAGCCCTTAGGAATATTAAAAACCTAAGCAGAGAGATTATAGTGCCATATGACAGCTATATAGCATTATTTGACCTCAGACAAGAAGCACAACTAAAAGGGCACAGAGAGAGTCCAGTTCAAGACTCACAATTCATCCCACTGTGCCTTCCTCTTCATGATCTTGGCTTTAATTCTGTCAGATTTCTCAACAATTCTTCTGATTTTCTCACGTTTCATTTCTATATAAGGTGCAGTCGGCTTTTGGACCTCTTGCATCTTCAGCTCTTCAGCCTCATCCATAAAAACTCTAATATCTGGACCAAAAAATAACTATGTGAAGTTGTAAATACCAGGCAGCACAGTGCAGTTCCAACTACTGGAAACACCCTGGGACAACTCCTGTAGAGCTGATGTAAATCAGTACAGTTACAGTGTAGTGGAGGTTCTGAAAGTATTCAGGTTCTTTGACCTGACTCTTAGTCACATTCTACCCATGGGGCTGACAAACAATTTGTGACATTGACCTAAACATGGAAAACTATGTATGAGTGTTACTGTGTATGTAGGTACTGAAAAAACACACCACACTGTATTTCTTTACCTGCACTTACACACATTATTTCTTTAGCTTGGACTCAAGGAAACAGAGATGAAAGACAGACACCATATTACTGCAACATTTAAATAGTTGTCATTACCACTACGTATATCCCTTGTCTCTGTGGTGATCTCCGTTTCTTTTGCTTCTTCTGCCTGTTTAAGTGCTCTCCACTTGTCTTTAAGTACTTTCCACTTGCTGCCCACTTGTTCCTTATCTTGGCTGTATTTCTCAGTCACTGGTAGAAGTCTGTAGGTGGAAATCTGATGATTGCTTTGAATAGCGTGAACAACAACAATAAATTCCAGTGAGTCCCGAAACCTGAAAAGCCAAATTAGAAAAAATTGTCAGTAAAAATTTAGTCAGTAGGCACAACATGCCCTTTTGCCTTGACTGAAAGGACATGATTAGTGTAGTTATTGCATATGCAATCATTACATGAAAATTCACAAGTAATAAGTAATATATAAGGGCTATAAGTATTACAGCATATGCTATTACAGCATAACATCTGACACTATCTACTGACATTTATCCAATCTAAGAATGGAGATGCTCAAGAATAAACGCATTAAGACCTCTCCCAACATTGAAACTTACACCAGGTTCTTCATGAGAATAACTTTCATCTTCCATTAAGGAATTATTAAGAACATGCTCATTCAAGCCTTTTTCCCAGTCACACATTTTGTGTGCCTAAAGTCTCTAAATTATGTATTATTTATGTTGTGTATTATTTATATTGCTTATTTATTTTTAGGGATTCATCTTTTGCTAGATACTTAGATCTACAAAAAACAACTCAAAATGCACCTCATGTTTAAACTTGTGTTCTTGAGGAAGTTTGTTTCATAACTTTAAATTGTATAGAGAACACTGTGTTAGCAATGACATTAAAATATCTGACAGACACGCAAATATCTGACATCTGAAAAAGAGGCGTTTATTTCACTCAATAAGAGTTCTGGGCTCTGAAGTGAACTTAGAGGTAAAACTCCAGGCAAACAGTCTCAAACAGCTTTCTTGAGACAGAAGTGAATCAGAATGAAGCTTTTTCTTTCATTTGACTATCTGAATTTTTACCAAAGATTCAGAAGAACTAATTTCATACAAATATTAGTATGTACTCTCATGTATGTTCCAAATAAAGCAAGAAGAGAATCAAAACAGAACAGATGAAATATTGACTATATGAGGGAGAAAAAACATCACATTCTTTTTCCTTGTTGAAGGTACAATGTCTTAAACAATAAGCCCCATGCAAGGTCAGAGGGAGAAGTAAAAGTGGTACTTAATGGTTTCGTAGTTTCTGCAGTCCAATCAACTGTTTCTCATGCTCCCAAGCCAGCTCCTTTTGCACTGACTGGATTCTCTGTGCTTTCTGCCTATCCAGCTCCTCAAAGATCCTGTGGTCCATCTCATAGTCCTGCAGAAAGATGGAAAACCCAGCATCACATTATCTTGGCTACTAGGTCTTGATAATAAATATTTTTTTGCAGGTGCTTTAGTTCCATGCACATCAGCACAATCCTTTATTTCAGAAGCTACTTGGATCTGCACAGAGAACCACATTTTTCTCCTATACTTCTTAATTAGCACAAATCATCAGCTGTGATTCAGAAGTTCCAGCAACTTAATCCAAAGGGTTGGACATCTTTGGCCCCAACATGATGGGCAGCAACATTTTAGAAGAAGGGGCCTCTAAAGTTAAATGACCCTCATAAACCCCAGATGTACCTCTCTGCGCAGCTGCATGTGCTTGGGCAACTCCTGATTCTTTTGAAGGAGAAAAACAAAGTCATGTCTCAGTGCAATTATCTCCTCTCTTTTCTTGTTTTTCTTCTCTTCAGCTTCCTTCCTTATCCGTTCAGATTCCTTTTTCTGCTGGACTTCTTCAATACTGAAAATGAATGAAAAAGGAAATAGTGTTATCTTAATGAAAGACAGGAAAGATCACAGTTTATGTGACCTTTTAGATTTCCTTGACAGTCTTAAATTCCCAGTGAACTCAATGACTCTTAACGTAACTTAGAAAGGAATAATCTTCCTTTATACCTGTATATTCCTAGCATCAAGGGGCTTTGACCCTGTGTTGTCACTGTAGCCTGAAGTTAAGTAAGTCTCACAGTACCATATTTGAATTACTGCCACAGAAAAGTATGGAGGGAAAGGATGAAAGAATTTCATGCATAACAAAGAAATGACCCAAATTCAGGTCAACTTCTCTCTCATCCAAGTAGGATAAAAGAAATACATGGTGTGAGGAAAAAGCTACGAACACTTGAAAACCTCTTTCCTCATCATCTAAGCAACTCTTACTTGTAGGCATCAGGGTCCTCAATGTCTTCAGCAGCCTTCTCCTTCTCAAGACCACTCTGGAATAAAAATGTTGTCTTGTCTATAAACATGCAGTAATAGCTTCAACAGACAATAAGGCTTTTATAAACATTAAGACAGAGCTCCCATTGCCTCTCACAAAACCAAAAGAAACCTACATGTTCAATATTACTACATGGGCCTTAAATATAATGTTTTAATGTTTCAAGAAGAAAAAGCAATGAATCTGTCTTTTATATGTAAAAGAACTAATGAAACACAGTTCTTAGGGACAGAGAACACAAATCCTATATCCTCTCCTTCAACATTAACCATTTACATCATTGATTGTCCTAACTTCCCTCTGTCCCATAACATCTTTGGTTCTCCCAGACCCAATTCTCTTGTCTCCCCTCACTGCCACACTGACAGGAGTCAACATATCCTGGGCTAATTCCAAGTTACATGTGTAATTAATCTGGTTTGCTTTTGCTGACTGCTTAATGGGTTCATAATTATTAGTTGTGAAGAATGACAGATGGACGGACACTGCAGTCGCACAAACCTCATTTCCCTAGGCAATCATGCTCTAAAAAAAGAGGGGGCCTATCACCCAACAGTTTAGTTGTACTAAATTGATCTGTAATTTAACTCAATTAGTTTCAGATGATTTGTATTTGATTCTCTAAGAATCTCATTTAGTTTAATGAAGATAGAATTTCTAAAATCTTCCACATGACTTAAAACTAGAATAGATACTTAATAAAAAATATACTTTGAAAAGGGAAAAACTCCATCAGGATGGTCATTAAACAACGTTGCTAGCCTGAGTAATAGAAATTGAGCATAAGCATCTTTATATAGAGCTACTTACATATTCAAAATTATAAAGCTGTATATATGCTTTATAATTGTATATTAATGACTTCTTGTAGTACTGGAGCTAGCAATACTCTGGTATCAAAGATTCCAGTCATTCACCTATAGGAAATAACTTTGAGTCTATTCTCAATGCTTATATTCTTGTCATACTGGTAAAGAATTCCAATTAGTCATGAATAATGTGGCTGAATGACCAAAATCACAATTTCCTCATTCTCCACTGTCAAGCATCCTTCAAAATGTAGTTACCAACTAGTATTTACAATATTTATAAGCTGAATTTGTTTCATGTTGACACTTCCAAGATTTTTAAACTGCACTGAATGTATATCTACTGGAATGTTAATTGCATGATGGCACTGCTTTACTCAACAGGTCTCACTGCTTCTTTCAAGATATATTTATTTAATTCAAATACTCCAGAGATTTTTTTAAAAATTCAACAAAGTCTGAAAATTTTCAGTGGGAGAGTTGACATCTCTTTTCTTGTGTATTATCAATACAGCTGTTATTCCAGTGTCATCTGTTCAAATGTGCTAGAGATGATGAGCTCTACAGTGATTACACCTCTAAACTCATTACTGCTAATACTGTCCAAGAGCGAAAGAGCAACGAGATCAGCATCATGCTTTGCTATTTTGCAAGTAGAAAAAATCCAACTTGTGAATTTTAGATGAAGGATACTAGATGCATGGAGAAACTACACATTTGGTATTCTCCAACATTATTTCTAGAATCCCCATCCAGAGCAGAATCATACTTTATTGGAATTAAACCTTAAAAAGTATGAAGTATGACAAATCCTTGTGGTCCTTGCATTCTAGGAATATGCATGATTACACCTCTGAGTGGGAAAACACTGGTAGAATATTACATATGAACAACATATACCATGTTTATCTGGAGAAAACCAAAAAATATTGAGAAGAAACAACACAGTCATAGTGCATGTTTATTAGGGAACGTTTTGCAAGAGCTATTCTTTTCAATGCTTTGGAAAACCTCAGCTTTTGCTATGAAAGACCTATGATGCCAAATAATTGAACTTCGTTTTGCCCATCTACAGTACTTTCATACCAAAGAGGCCTAATTTAGTGAAAGGGGGTAGCAACTTACCCTTGGAGAGGGGATTTCGGCTTTTCGCTCTTGGGGAACATCCTCCGGAGACAAGATGTCGAATGTAAAAATGTTTCCATCTCCACCACAGGTAATCAGAAACCTATCATCATAGCTAGAACACATCCCCTGAATCTGGCCATCATCATTGTCATGTACATTGAGGCACCAGTATTCCTTCAGGGTATTCACTGAGAGGTCCTTTTTAGGGAGAGGATAAACACGCAGTGACCCATCCTGCATCCCGAAAAACATCATTGGACTGCTGGCACTGTCAAATAAATAATGAGAAACAGTAATAGCAGACAACTTGTAACAAGTAAGCTCAAAACATGATACTTGAAAAGAGCTAATCTAGCTTAATAGAAGTCACATTCCCAAGTTTGGAAGATGGGTCCGAAATATTTGGACCATTCAAAGTACGTGTGATTCTCCTACAAAATTTTTTTCAGCTAACTGGCTGCTCAGGAATGTTCCAACACCTGCTAAGTATCATGGAACTAGTCTCAACTCTGAGTTGGGCAGTGTAGCAGACACCAAGTTAAAAGCTAGAAAAGCAGTTTTCCTCCCTGCTCCCCATTTAGTACAGATGGTGGTGAATGCAGCCAGTAGTAAATTAAACTGCCTCCTTTGATGCATAACATGCCTAGTCTTACAGCAAACTTAACACTGGGAATCTGAAAAGAGTCCACCCTTTTCATTCATACAGTTCACAGAATGTCCTGAGAAGCCTATATTCTTCACCCAGAAGGGATGGACTGACCCCTTCATGTTCTCCTTGAGGACTCTTTGCTAACTATGAAAAAGAACTGCTGTTCTGGGGATCACTGCATGCAGGGACTTCTAACAGTTCACCTGGAATTCTACAATCTAGGGTGTTTGAGTCCTAATCAGTACTTAATTAGAAATCAGACTTTTTCATCTTTGAAGGGCTTTTTAAATTACTCTGTCAGACACTAGGCCCAGCTATGTCTATTAGGTTTCAAATGAATCTCGGTGCCAGGAAAACCAGAGAGAGTTCCTGCATACTAGAGTTGAGCCACAATTAAAAAGGGACTAAGGAGCATACACTCCTCCCTTCCAAGTTCAATTTCATCAAGTTTTATCACAGAGCTATGTTACATTACAGTGTTTTACCAGAAGGCGATTTGGTGAATGGGATTATTGTCGGTGTCCTCAATAGGAATCACTTCAAAGGGTTCATCTTTCCTGTTTTCAGGGTCTTCTTCATGATCATGTGAGAATTCACAATGGTAGAGAAACCCTGAGTCATACCCACCCTAAAGAAGAGGACCATAAAGAAAAGGTGACAAAAGAAAACTGAAGCAGCTCACCAGGTAAACGAAACTTTCAAAATGATTCTATGATAAGTTAGAAAATGTTACTTCCAAACACCTTAAGACCCTATTTATCCACAGACAAAAATCTGTCATGATCACTGGCATTACAAGCCATTCTACCAACATGTTAAGATTCTATCTTCTATGTGTGAGGGAACAGCTTAGTCTTTGTGCCCATTCAAGCATCACCAATAGGGATATCTATTAGAAATTTACTGAACAAGCTGAATTGGAGTGACACTGCTGGTTTATTTCAAAAAGACCACTGAAACTATTAAGTATGAAGGGAATTCAATGTCCTAGAGATGGCAGGTTTCAAAAAATCAGTTTTTTATAAGGCACTCAAATGTGAAGGGAAGGTTGGCACATCATGCAATCCCATCAACAAGAAATAAAAACTGATTTACCAAGGAAAGCCAAAATTTTCCTGGTGTTGAATAAAAACCACAGAGGATGGGACTGGGCTCCTCTGGTATGTAGAGAGGTGGCAGTGGCTCTTCTTCAGGTTCCTCTTCAGGTTCCTGGTCTATCTCAAGTCCCATCTCCTTTTGCTCCTTTATCCATTGAAGCCTTGCCCTCTCCTTCTCCTTCTTTTTTTTCTCTCTCAGTGCAATCTCCTCTTCCAGCTATTACAACAAGCAGAGAAACACAGAGATATGAAACCAAGGCACTGCATGCATCACTGACTGAAGGAGTCTCATAAATGAAATCCAAGGTGGTCCTGGCATTATTCATATGGAATATCTAGAGAAATCTCTTTTCTGTCAACTAAGCAGGGCTCAATCATGGGACTCTCCAGTGGAATGCCCCATTTCCCTTCTCTAAAGTATTTTAACTCATGGTCCTTTGAAACAGAAATAATTCTGTATGAGAAGCAGGCTTCAACATGTCCTCAGAGAGATTATTCTAAATATTCACCACTATGCATACGCCTTCTGCAGAACTCCTAAGTCCTGTCCTTTGCCTGCCCAGAAGAAAGAAAAGTATTATAAGGCTGAACTCCGATTTTGAAGATCTAGTGCATCCTTGATGCAGAGAAAAAATGAGAAGATGTAATGGACTTTACTTTTTCTGAACAGCAAAGGGAAGATGTGCAGAGTTATCAAATCTTTTAAACTCCTTGTCCACTCAAGCCTACTGTAGCATAAACAAACATCATTCTCTTCCTAAGAAGATATTAGATAGCAAATCATAATAAAAGGTCTGGAAGGGATCTCAAAAGAACATTATTTTTCCCAAAAGCCGAATCAGCAAAGCCTTAAATATTATCAGCTGATATTTGTCTGATTTACCTTTTTAAAACCTCCTGCTCTGGGGACTCTACAGACTATGAAAACTATTTCAGTGCTACACCGCCCTTACTGTGAGAAATCTTCCCTTGCATCTTATCTAAAACATCCTTGTTGTAACTTATTAATTATTGATATATTTCTAGAGGGAAAAATAGAGCAATTAATATTCTTTCTCTCCATAGAAACTTTTTCAATTTTAAAGATTTATAGTGTCTCCCAAAAATATTATTCTCCTTAGACTAAAAAAAAACCTACTCAAAAACCCACAAAAAAAACACACCCCAACAAAACTCCATACATATTCTTTTAATCTTTCCTTTCACATGTATGCTTTATGATCATTCTTGTGGATCTTACCGGGGAAAAAAATGCCAAGAAATCTTTCTCCTGAATACTGACTTCCTCCAAGTTATAACATGAAATGAAGCTTTGCCTGACATTCAGTAATACAGCACTCAGAAGACAGGAGCAGTTAACAGAGAAGGCAGAGAAATCACAGATTAACAACAGAAGCAGAGAGGCTGTTGGATTGTGGTGGACTGCAGATGGGACTGAGAGCCTTCTCACTGGAGCTCTCCTCCTGAGCCTCACATCAGCTTGCTTTTTACTTTCACAAAATTAACTATAGCTGAGAGCTGGCATAACTCTTTCTCTTTGGCCCCACATATTCTTTTAAAATGCTAGCTGTCATTCAGAAATAAAGCACACACCTTTCAAGTTATTATGACATTTAAGAAATATATAACTGCTGAGGAAAAAAAAAAAGATATGTTTCATGTTTGCCTCAAGGTGAGTATATGGGTGTTTTATGACTGTTCAAAGGAGTTTCCTACAGGGCTAACATCAACCACAAGAAACATACTTTTGGTGAAAATTACCAACATTAAAATATTTTGAGAACTAATGCACTATACTACCTTTCCCTTTCACTAATGCTACCTTCTAATTATAATCAAACTGCATATCCTGCTTTCAGTGTGATGTATGTTCTATCTGAATAAACAAACAACAACTTGTAACTTTAAATGTTAAAGCACACACACAAATGGACTCTATCCAGCCTTCCCTTTCAAAAGCTTAGCAAAAATCCTATGATGCAATACAGGGACTAGAAACCATTTTGGGTAGTTTTTTTTTCCTCTGGCACAACAAAGAATGTGAAATTCTGCCACAGGAGAATTTTTTTACCTTGATTCTGGATTTAATACTATAAAAATGAAAGTATTGCGTTGGCAGGTTTTTTATTTGATAGGTGGACACTGTATCCTCTTTCCCAGGGTGAGGGGCAGGAACTTGGACAGCAAAGCCGTTCTCACAAAGGATGAGCAGTGTGCTCTTCATCTGTATAAAGACACAAAAAATACAAATATAGGGCAGATGTATATATGAAATCAAGACTTAAGAGAAAAAAAGTTAGTCAGCAGATGCATAAGGGACAAAGCCAAACTCCAGCCACTCTTAACTGTGCTCCTATTTAAATGGACATCAGAAATCAGTGAGCTCCTTTTATGCTATACATGCTAGGCAAAGCTGAGGAACCGAAGAAGTCGTTGCCATGTACAAAGCAGCTGTAATTCTGACATTGCTTAGCTTGGAAGCAGCATGATGATATTTTGGGAGTTTGCTTAAATTAAAAGATGGATCTGACCCAAGAGTTAGGAGCTGAGGTTTTGGGTTGATAATTGTATGAAATTTCATATGCTTCTATACTAAATAAATCCTTTATATATTCAAGAGTTGGCTCAGAGTCTTGCCAAATGCTATTTAGCTTTGAGTTTGTTTGTTCTTTGATAATATGTGCTAAGTCCTTTAAAATGCAAAGTTAGGAAGAATAGGTGAGGGTAATAATTATTTAGAGTTTTGAGATATTAAAAGACAAGTGTGTATTTAGTTTCAATGTGGAGAACAGAGAGAGAGGTTTATTTTATCTGATCCATTACTAAAAATGTGCAAAAAGGGCATATTAGAGTTGCTATGGAAACCTTAACCAGGACTGATATGGCTCTTGTTTCTATAAGATCTCAGTTTAAAAATGCATTCATTAAATGTAATGTATTTAAGCACCATGGTGCTTTTTTAAAATGCAAAAAAAAAAAAGTAGTGTAACAGATGCTTGTACTATGTTTAGCAGGTGTTCACATCTAGCAATGGAGACCTGATACTGGTAGACAAAACTACTCTGTCAGAATCTAACATATCCAGGATACAATACGTGCTTTTTCAGGAAGTAGGAGTACTTGTTTTAAAGGAAAGGACTCAAAATGCAACTGTCATATCGTGATCTGTCCTATCAGCAGTAAGACAGAATTCATACCAGTCCTTTTGCCAGCAGTTTTCGGAAGTTGCAATGAACAAGCAGTAATACCAGCACCTTGCCACTGTGTGCACCTGTATAACGTATCGTGTCAGCATCTAAATGTAATGAACAGTCTCTTCTCTAAATACGGATACTGGACCAACCAAAAATTCAGATGTTACCCTAACCCTATAATACTTTTTAAATATTAGCAAGAATCTATTTGGATATGCCCTAACGCACTTCAAACACAGAATAGGAATTCCAAGAAGCATCCAAAATCTTTCCTAATGTGGTCCAAAAGCTTTGCAAAAGCCTGTTTTAACATGGGCAGGAGTCACAGGCAATAACACTCAAATAACCTCCTTTATCAAAGAAGACTAAGACCTTCCAAAAGATAAGGAACAAGATTGTTTCTTAAAGGCAGCAGCTCAAAAAGCAAAGCAAAATCTTATGGTTTGCATTATCCAAGGTCCAAAAGACGTCCAAAATGACTGAACCAGTGATACAGCTACACAGAACCTGTCTTTCATGTTGAAGCAGCATGATGAACAAAGTAGCAGAACATCTTTCTCATTTTCTATAGAGAACAAAGCTAGAGTCATGGGTCTTCATCTATTTTCATTGCAAGTTCTTTCAAAATTATATTTTAACACTGGGAAGGAAAGAAAGCAAACATGCACTACTCACATGAGAAGGTGGAGACCACTGTAATGCTTGTACAGGCCCAGGGACACAGATAAATCCAATTGGCTTGTAGTCGTCTTTAGCATCAAAAAAGAAAACAGTTTTGTCTTTACTCTGAAGGAAAAAAATAAAAAACAAAAATAAAGATGACAACTGAATCAAAGATGACCAAAAATTCAAAAGATGGTAAGCACTTTGTGATATAAACACATAATTCTTTTTTTTTTTTTTTTTTCTGTTACAGGTACCTTGATACTTAGAATTGGATTTCTATGATGATTACTGTGAAGAAATAAAAATCCTGCCCAAGTTGCTCCAGGGCCATGAATGCACCCATAGCCCTTAATTGCCCTCATGGGCCTTCTCTGTCATCCCCAGCCATGTGCTTTCTGACCATTGCTCCAGGAGTTCCTTTAAAGCTCAGGTTCAGGCCTGATTTTTCAGATAAGACAGGACAAGCTGATTTTGCCAGAAAACAAGAAAATCCAGAACTGGTGCACAGCATGATTCATGGCAGCTTAAATCCTACACTAAGTGAAATGCATGGCAATTCAGCTCAAGGAACATGTAACTGCAAATGGACTGATCATGGCTAAGGGCTAGCTTTTAAAAAGAGAGACCACATTAACTTGAAATCATCTCAAAAACTACCAGGCATACTGACAAACTGACTGGCTGACCCTGTGGTAAAGCCAAGCAGTGCTGGGTAGCAGCTGGAGTGCTGCCAAGGTGGTGTATAAATGGACTTGCTTTTACTAATTCCAAGATCCTACTAAACTAATTCCAAAATGAACCAAATCCATCTTCAAAGGGGATTACAGAATTCACACTAAACAGTCCAGTAATTCACAATATGAATTGTTTGAATTGCATGGTTGCTTTCCTTCAGAAAAACAGATGTGAGTGCAAATAGATCCTTCTTCCAGAAGTGCGGAGAACTACAACAGGCAATCAACAGCAGTAACAGAAGTATCACTGTATTGTCGGTGAACAAACTTTACCCTATCTCTTTAAATAATCTCTACATTTGTGGCTTAATAAAAATAACCAAAAGAAATTATACATACCCCTGTGGCAAACACATCTCCATTTCGTTCATATGCCAAGGCTGTAACTGCAGCAGAATGAGGTTTGAAAGCCTGTTTCAGATTTATCTCTGCCTTCTCTGTACTGGCCTGTTCTGCACGACCGGGCAATTGTTTGGGATCATAAACTTCAATTATGCGGACAACCCCATCTTCAAACCCCACAGCAACTAGACCTCCTGTAGGATTTACCTTTAAGTGAAATGAATTAAAAAAAATAACAGTGTACATCTGAGACCTTAAAAGAATCCATATGGCACATGCTTTTCTGTTTATCTGTAACTCATCTTACATGGAAGTGTTGCTTAAGCACAAAGAACATTTCATACATGGGAAATGCTGTTTATTCTCTCAAAATGCTACCATAAAGGAAGGGAGAGGATTGGGGGTTATTTTTTGGGTTGGATTGTGTTTTGGGTTTTTTTAACCAGTAACATGTATTGAGACTGGAAATACTAATGAGGATGTGGTTGTAATGTCTGAGGAAGAGGTAATTCATACTGTCAGAAAGATATATCGGTAGCTTCTTAAGAGAAGAGTTGAAACTCAGAATTATTATATTACTCTGAATATAATACTAAGCACCAAATGTAGGTATGATTTTTGAAGAGGTGAGAGGACAGGCGTGGGTCTGGTTGACTCCACGTAAAGTACAGGTGTCAACAGGGACAGCTACTTGAGATGGAAAATAGGAGTTTTTACCATAAGTCCTGTAGGTAAGCCAATTGCTGCCAATTAAGACACTTGAACTGTGAGAGAGAAAGTTTAGCAGAAACAGGCCTGTGTTTTAGCTGGATATAGCTGGACTTGCAGATTTAGCTGATATTAGCCATACATGATAGTGCCTTAAAGTAATTTATAAGCTGAGCCAGCTCCAGACATGGAACACTAGAAATGAGACCAGAAGCAGAATTGCTGTGTGAAGAGGTAAATGTAAATGGATAAGGTTTATCCATTTGTCCAGATCCTGCTGAATGGCAGCACAACCTTTTGGAGTATCAGCCACTCCACTCAGTCTTGTATCATCTGCAAACTTGCTGAGGGTGCATTCTGTTCCAGAGTCCAGGCAATTAATGAAGAATATTGGCACTCATTATGACCCCTAGGGAACACTGCTAAAGACTTGCCTCTAGTTGGATTTTGTGCCACTGATGCACCCCCTGGGGTCTGGCCATTGAGGCAGTTTTAAATCCATGTCACTATTCACTTCTGTAACATGCACATTGCCAGCGTGCCTATGAGGACATTATGGTATACAGATGCTCCAAAGTATGTTGGATTAAATTTTCTTAGATTAATAGCACAGATTTTCAATTACATTTGAGCACCTTAAACTGGGTGTGAGTATCTAATGGGATTTTAAATGCAGCTAGGTAGACTAAGTACCCTTTGTTTCTCAGACTGTGTTTAGTAACAACTTTCATAAAACTGAACTGAGTCAGTTTTGTGGCAGACAGCTTACATCTTGAATATATAGGTCATAACCTAAAAGCATCCCTGAAAGGATGAATGGCCAGAATTGCATTTAAAAAAGCACTCTCCCAGTGTAACCCTCACCTTGAAAATTCAAGTAAGTACTTTCCTCCTAAACTTGCTTATAATTAATCCACCAGGCTTGCCACATTTCCACAAGAACATAACTAGACACTATTCTAATTAAAACTAGCAAATATGTCTAAAAGTGATAGACTCCACACTCCACAAATGATCAGTTCTGGCAACAGTTTTTTATAATTTATCTCCAAATGTTTGTGGATTGTCTGGGCTGTCATTTCAAAATGTGTTGACTAACTCGTGTTAATTGACAATTACTCTGCGTGGGTTAAATAGAAGCTGTTAGTCTATAAACTAAGACTACTTTCCAGACTGCACACTGAGATCTGATTTTACAGTCTCAGGAAGACACAAAGTAGGATACCTGATAACCCATAGTAAAGTCAAACTGTACACGTACTATATACGTATATACTTCTCCACAAAATTATATATATACTCCTACAGTATATTCCACCCTAGCCTAACAGTGACCTCTTTTAATGTCTTGTTTGGTGAGTAGCCTTCTTGATGCTGGCAGGCTCATAGGCCCCTTTATGAACTTTTGTTAACATGCTAGCAAAAACTCACAACATATGGTGCCCATGTCAGTGCTGTTCCTCCTTGTTTAAACTTAATTTCACTCAGTTCAGTGTTGCTGCTGAAATCATAGATACGGACTGACCCTGTGTGGAAATAAGAGTAAGAATTTCTTTCTTGCAATATCTCTTACATGTTAGGATTTACAAAGAAATGCCTATTTATTTGAATTAAAAGCTGGATAGAATGTATTTTTTTCTCTTTTGAATAACAAAATGCCTGCCTGGAAAGACTTGACCGATGGTTACAGAGTACCACAGCTAGCATGGTGTTCATGAACAAAACATATTCTTTCTTCACTCTTTAACTTACACAGAAACAAGAGCTGTCAAGGCTAAGGGTTGTAGTAAGAAGTTCCATGCTGACCATCCACATGTAATTTTCAAGTAAGCACAGAACTGTGGCATACTGTAAGGAATATCTGTACTGACAACATAGGAAAAGATGATATGCTACTACTTGGGATTGCCTAGCGACGAGAACATTTAAAGGGAGGAAAACATTTAAAGGGAGGAAAACATTTAAAGGGAGGAAAATGGGAAATTGTCCACAGAAGATCCAATTTCACCAGAGGTAAAATTAACAGATTCGCATACACACATTTTGGTTTGCATAAAATTCCATTCCAGCTGGCATATATCCAAAGTGTCATTTGCTCAACTCCTACCTAGGAGTTTGTCTTCAGGCTAGAAGAGTATGTGCATTGCAAAACATAGACAAATTACAAGATACTACTAACAAAAATTGAATTAGAAGACCTTGTAACATTTTCTGAGCAGTGTAAATGACATTGATGACATTGTTAATATTCTGGCCAGTTGTTCTTCTTTCAAAGCACAAAAAAAGCTAACAGTGAGAGAGAGGCCCAAATGGCAATATTTACACAAGTTAAATAAGTATGCCTATAATTACATGTTATCTGTTGTTGAGAGCATAATAGTTACTGCATTTTCTAAGAAAGGCACAAATATTAATATTCACAATGGCTTACACTATGCTAGAGTATGTAATCCCTTACAAAACAAAAATCCCAACACTTATCAATCCAGAGTCTTGAATACAAGTGCTGTTATTCAAACCAGATATCTCATCTTTTCAGACATTCCTTCAGAACAAACAGAATTTACAGTCTTTCCTATTAAAAAGTTCTGTTGTTAAAATCCCAGGTTTTTAAGGTTAAGCAGTCTTAATGACTTGTTTCAAAACATTAATGATTTATTTGCTTTAAATATTAAAGAATTGTGTGGAAAGTGACTTTTGCAAGAGCAAATACGCAACTTCAGTATAAAACAGAATAGTTCCAAACCAAGCCTCACTGCTCTTCCAAACCAATCATGACAGTGGCACGAGAGGAAAGAAATAGTGGCACTTACGGTCAAGAGCTGTGGTGGCCATAAGGTATGTAATGGGAGAGACACTCATGGCCTCAATCCTCCCAGAGTGAAAGGTACACAGGCACTCTGGATCATGGGTCTGCAGTGGGAAACAGAAGAGAAATTCTGCTACGCTCTACAGCTAAACTTACAAGGCATTACCAGATATTTTTGGTAAACCAGGAAAATCTAGACAGGTGCTCTTTGTGTGAACAAAATCTGCCAAGCACAAGATATCTGTATGCAATTCCCTTTATTTTATTTAAATGTTCATAAGAAGATCATGAGCAAAATTAGCATAGGAACATTTTGTTCATTTAAAAGTCCATCGTTTTCTATGTGAATATAAAGGGGAATGCCTTTTGTTAAGTGGTTTCAGGCTTGGAATTAATGCTTTAAACAATGAGCTGCTGCTCTGAAGGCAAAGAAAATGCTCTCAAGTTTGGGCTTATGCTGCCCAGCTTGAGAGTCTGGGAAATCATTTCATCATCCAAGGAATTCTAGGTTTTGTTATATATTTTTTACATTAGTTTTTATAGTACGGTTTGTAAGTCTTTATTTACTATAAAATTCTTGGAACTCATTTTACTTTTCACAGCAGAATTTTATTCCACTCACGAGATTGTTCCCATTTACTTTAATATGCTCGGGAGCAAAAATTAAATGCCCCCTTTTTTCACCTGTGTCATCTATTTCTCCATCAAAAACATCTCAGCAGTAACACTGGTTACCAGTAGGCTAAAACATGTCAAGTGTGTTTCATCTTCTCCTTCTTTTTTTCTAGTTCTTTCTGTCATTTAGAGACAACAGTAAAGATTATTTAAAACACCTATCTAGATAGGCTATATCAACAGTCCTTGAACTGACTTCCTGCATCCATGCAACTTTCAATTAGCGGTTTATGAGAATAGAACTTCTTTAAAGTAGCTTGAATTTGGCAGGTAAAATTGCAGGAATCAAAAAATCAAATGACTCTCTATAGTCCTCCACAATCCTTATAATCTTACATTTGAAATTTTTAATGAAAAAAAAAATCTCTTTCAATGCTAAAATTTTCAACCGTGCAACTTCATAAAACACAAATTTGATTGCAGATGCAACCAGTATATTTAAAGGATGCAATAGGATATGGTTCCTATTATAAAGGAACTGAAAAAATCAGAAGAAAGAAAAAACAAGCTTACCATATTTGAAAAAGTCAAGTCCAGCTTCCAGATTGCTCCATTTGTATCCTACATAAGGAAAAATGAAACATGTAAATTGAATATTTTCAGACTCAATTTAGAAATAAAACTGCACACTTCAAAATTTCTTAATGAATATCATTGTGAAACAGAAATTACTAAACGTGATGATGTTGGTCCTATGCATCCCATCCATCAGATAAGGGTAACAGAACTTGGACAACCCTTCTTGGCATTCTTATGCAGTTCTGGCTCTGAAAGCCAGACTCTCACATCTCATACACTAAAAGTACAGCATAGCATAACATAGCATAATTCAGCTTGGAAGGACATACCAGGATCATCTAGTGCAACTACCTGACCACTTCCTGGCTGACCAAAAGTTAAAGCATATTATTAAGGGCACTGTCCTCTTAAATGCCTTTTTAACAGTGACAGGCTTGGAACATAAACCACCTCTTTAGGAAGCCTGTTTCAGTGTTTGAAATAATAAGATTATATATCTGGAGAGAGAGAGAGAATTTTCTATATATCCAGAAGAAGACTGAACTCTACTAAAAAGAAATGCACTGATTTGTAATGGACTCCTGCTGTTACTTAACATCACCTCCCTCATTCTGTGTTTCTCCACAGAGATGTATGTACTTACCTGAGCGTACCAAACAGTCTGTCCCTGGTCCTGAACTTTTGACATGAAATTCAGGCTGACATTCTTACCAACACAGAGTTCATTCATAGGCTCCACCTCCAGTAACCCTGTCTCATCCACAGAATCAGCACCATCTATTATCTCGAAGTTCCACACCTTCATGGAATTGGAAACATTTAAAACAAACAAACAACACTTTTTTTTGTAAGGCCAGGTTGTTTTCATACACAATTAATACAGAAATTCAAAATTATAAGAAAGCAAAATCACTACTTTGAATGTAACTTAGAAAAGTGGCAGTAGCTTAAATTCAGCCCTGGCCCTAGCAGAGCTATATATGGCAGCTTCAGAACTATAGAGAGTAAATGATATGGGGGCTCTTGGCATTGCTGAAGGAGCACAAAAGAATGGGAAATATAACACAACCATGTTCTGCTCTGTGGGATAAGGACAAGACATCAGCTAGCACGTTTATAATCAAGTGAATTTTCCTAATGGGATAATACCAATTTATAAAACACAACAACAACAAAAACTCTAGGGTGTTTGAAACCCTTCACTGCCTATAACAGTCGGTTTCCTGTTGGTTATCTGGGTCATTTCACACCCCAGCAGAAGACCCATCATATCTTCCCTTCCATGTCTTTAATCGGTGTAATTTTAATGTTAATAATCTGAGCTCTCAAATACTCAGAAAATTAATTTCAAATATTCCTGCAGTTTATTATTTATTTTCTAAATAACACTACATGTATTGATAGTCCTGAGAATTACAAAGAATGACAAAAACTGCACATGAAAAAAATGTTAGAATGCAGGCAAGAACAAAGCTGTTAGAGAACAGCTGAAAATTACTTTGATTTACTACAGTAAAAGGTGATTTATTTGTTATTGTTAAATGGGAAACACTTTGTGAATGCCGTCTGATTCAAACACATACACTGTGGAGATGTGCTCTTATATTGTTTGTTCTAAAAATTCATTTTCAGAAACCGCACTTCGAAATTTCCCCCAAAAACCTGGCAAGGAAAATAAGTAACCTTTACCTCTTGACCATATACTTGCACTGCTAAAGGCAGAGCAGAAGGAAAACTCACCCGAATGAACCCATCTTTTCCAACAGTGATAAGTTCTCCTTCCTCAAGAACTAACTGGTTGACAGGGCCATGGTGACAGGGCTGGTGTCCCTCTCGACAGAGCTCTACTTTAATGAGGCCCCCTTCCCAAAGCAGCAAGTTGCCCCACTCGGTTCCTGAGACAACCTTCAATGCAAATGAAGATAAGCACATAAGCATGTGCACTTAATTGTGCAGAAATACTGGCAAGAACCCAGTTAACATTTGTGGCTTCCTTCCCATGAAAGCATTAAATCAATAGCAAAGCACAGATATTCCCAAGGGAAGACGTAAGGGGTGAGAAGATTCAACCTTTCATCAATGTGACATAATTTGCATGCACTGAAATGGTTAAAGATTAGGACTAACAGTCTTTGTATTTCTGTAAACTAATGTTTTCACTACCCCATTAGAAGACCCTCAGCTCTAAGCCAACAGAGATCTTTAGTCTGTGAATTACAACACTAACTGTATTTTTCAATTATTATAAACCCAGACAGGTTTTGGGTTAATTAATGTCAATATTATATGATCAGAAAAAGGGTCTAATATTATATCATCATCCAGGGTCTAATTCAAATCACATTGAATCAAATAGTAACTCTCCAACTTACGTAGTAAACTTCATATCAAAACCTAAGAGGGAACATAAAATAATTTTTTTTCTTTTTTGTCATTTTTTCTTACTTACCTTCCCATCAGGGAGCTCCACAAAACCTAAAATGTCGGACACTGCTGTTTTTCCAAACCTGCCCAAAGCTCCTTGTAACTTGAGACCAGTTAATGTGAGAGCCATCTTCCAGAATCTGAGTATACAAAAAACATCCCTCTCTGATACAAGATTTTTTATACACTCTCCAGTCCCTCTCAGAGATTGCAATACTCTTACTAGGGCTGTTCATTTATTACTATTTTTCACAGGAGAACTTGCGTTTTTTCTCTTGAAAATGAAATAAATCTTTGTAACTACATGAACACTTCCCTATACAACCCCTATGAAAAAGCTAGGAGAAACATTTGGAATGGGCAGAATGAAGATTAAATTACTACTTAAAATTAAGAAGTGTAAAATCAATCGCTACATCTTTCCAGTTACAACCCACACATATAGTTAGGGATACCTATTTTATTCTTGCTGTCTCCAGTGTATGATGCTCAGCTTCGTAAATCCAAGGGACTGAGGTCTTCACTGAATGTCATACAAGTACTCTCATGGACTTGAACTGTACTATAAAATCTTACCAAGCCAAATGTTTTATCCTAGGTCTTAATAGTTCTTTTTTCAATTACTGCATTACAGAAAAATTAACATCTGCTGCAATTAGGGATGGTTCACTGTGTGTGCAGAAGACATCACCTTTAAGATAGTGTTGGAAATTGAAAACTGAGACCCCCTTTCGGTGAAAGCTCATGTTTATCATGTTATAAAAGCTATGCCAGAGTTTATTGATAGCATTTTAGCTCAAAAGAAAGTTTACAGGAGAGTTTGTTTTGTCAGATTTCCATAAATAATGCATTCTAAACAACATTTGTTCTGGGTCTAAATAAGTAATTTGCCATTTCAGATCCACCTTGCAACCAAACTATAAAGCAAATCTCAGGTTTTGATCTGATTCCTCTGTTAAAATTCAAAGAAACTTTGGATGCATTTTAATTTTAAAGGTATAATTTTTACTACAATAGAATCCCATTCATATCTTAAGTCTCTGTTGTGTTAACATTGAGTGCTAGGTAAATACAGAACACAAAACTAGAGCTTAAAGTTCTTGGGTTTTTTTTATTACAAATGGATCCATGAACTCACCAGAGGAGGGAAGAATATCTTTAGTAAGCCTTCCTTGGAGGCTTTTGGTGAGATCAGAAGGTTTCTGATCCTTGACTAGGCAACCAGCTCTAATGGGTGCCCAAACAGCAGGTAACTTCAAGAAAGGTACAAAGCCCAGAAGGCATATATGTTATGTTACCAGCTAGAAGACATGTATATATAAATATTTTTTCTTACTTCTCCCCTGTGCTTGTTGAAATTACAAGAATGGACCCAGTGGTACCGACACTTAACGTCAAGCATCATCCTTTTTGGACAGTGAAGGTGTTAAAAGGCTTGTTTGACTGTCTGAAGGATTTGAACTTCCCCATTTTTATAATTGTAATGCCTGGGTAAAATAGCATTCCTCACTGGTCCATGTTTGCCAGTGATTCCTGTTAGTCATCTTCTATCTATTATGACTTCAGAGGTGATATGTATGAATCCTAATCAATAAACCTACTTGATATGTCCTGATCCAGACGTAGTTAGATGCTCTTCATTCTCAGCTGAAAATCTGACCTTGTAAACATCCTGTGCAAAAGCTTTTGACCTCAACACAATCTCTTCTTGTTTCCAGTCCCAGATAGTCAGCATATAGTCAGGGCTGCTCCCAACAGAGGCCAACAAAGTGCCAGCACGGTTGAAGTCACCAAAAACATAGGCTTTCTCTGTTCCACCTGAAGAAATGTACAACCTCAATACACATGCACAGGAAAGAGGTAGAATACGAAAATCTACTCAGAAGGAGCTCAACTTTCATTGCAATTATTTTTTTCAATAGTTAATAGCTCTTGGTTGGCTATCTCTACCAAATAAAAGTTTCCTCCCAGGCAATAATGAAAAAGCTTGAAACCAGTGTTTTCTGGTTTTGCTGTGAAAGATTTAAATGTTGTATTTCCTTCTAAACTTAAAATGACCCACTACTCCATCTGCTGGGATCTATAAACACTAGCCCATTTGTGTAAAATGAAAACAGAACTTTTTACACTACCTCGAAGTATTCTGTAGGGCCTCAGCGAAGGATATTTGTAGACGATAAGGTTTGGCTTCTTTCCTTTTTCTCCCACTGCAAAGTACTGCTTAGTAGGGTGTGCCTTGAAAAAGCAAAAGTCCTGTTGCATGCTGTAATGACTCCTTTGTCTCTATCCTGCTAGTTATTAAGTTATTGTATTTACTCACTCATTAGTCAAAACATACTGCCATAAATACTAGGTTGCATTTTCCTGTGCATTTATTCTGAACCGCTAATCTATTGCTCAATATCAGAACGAAGCCACTATGCACACAAAATGGTATACTGCACATATATTCGGAACCATGACAAACTGTGAAATAACTTGCTTTATGATACATTCTTTTACTATTTCTACCTCACTCAACCCTCACTAGCTAATCTTTCCATAGCAGCATTTGTTTCAGCAGCCATCTACTTCTGCAGCCATCAACTTCAGCAGCTAGCTGCAGAAAAGCCATCCTGAATGACACTATTCTGAAGAGGTAAAAAGGTACACTTTATTCCCCAGAAGAGGCTGCTTACAGTGAAGCAGAATAGCCTGAGGCTAGTAGTCTGAAAGTCTTGCTTATGAGAAATAAAACTGAGAGATGGCAGAGCTTTCACAGGGTAAGGTGCTTCAAATTCAGAGACAGCACTTCAAAGTTCAAGCTCTTGGTAAGTTCACTAGAGTAAAACCAGATACTTTTTCTCTTCATTTGTGTAGGAACTTGATTTTCTAAATTTTGATGGCAAGTAAAACTCTACTTAGTATCACTATGACTAGGACAGATGAAGTGTTAAAAAATAAGAATTGCTATGAGCCAAAAGATTTATACAAGAATTTAAATTAAATAAAATGAAATTAATTTTATTAATTAAAATTAATCCCAGCTGGCACTTATCAGTCTTTTTAGGTACCTGAGCCTAAGATTGCGGTGTGCAGATATTTATCCTCTGCCAATTATATTGAGGGAATGAGTAGCCTACAATGCATGGTTCACACACTCCTCTGATCAATACCATACTTTCTTACATATATGCATGTGCAGCTGTAGAAATCTTCCATCCATATCTGGCAATCAAGCAAACATTTTTTTCCTAGACAGTGACTAGCATTCTAAAGCAAGAAACAAGAGCCATACTGCGATAAATCCAATTCCACCACTGCTGCTGCTCCGGAGATATCTCTGAGATTTAGTTTTTAGATCCTGGATCACCACCTGGTTGCCTGCTATATACAGCAGTTTATGGCTATCCATCATCTGCAGGTTTACAGGTCTGGTGGACTCATATCCAAAAGAATATCTGGGAACAGTCCAATAAGGAAAAGATTAGACAGTGGCTTTCTAGAAAAGTTTACTAAGTGGATAGGAATGCTTAAACCGAAACTGAAATGGGAATAGTGAAATTAGTGACTAAAAGCCTGATGGCAGGAGATAGTTTTCTTCAGTGTACAGTGAAAAAATATATCAAGCCTCTATAAGTGAGAGGAAGGCACAAGTGAAGGCCTTCTAAAGTTCACATTCCATCCTTTCATCTCCACCATAGGCCACACCTCTTGCTTCTGCTGGATCTTTTGGAGCTGCAAGGAATTTATATTCTTTCCATGTTCTCTTTTCAAACAATTGTGAGAGATGTGCATCAGATTACTAGAAACTGTTCTACAAACAGAGAGATCAAACCAAGAGATCAAACCAAGGCAGCTTTCAAGCTCACTTCTTAAACATTTATAAGCAGATGTAGAAAAGTGAAAATCCAGTCTTCAACAGCAACTGAACTGTGTCTGCAGAGAAAACCACCAGCACATACGAAGTCACGTATCATACCCTACTTGACCATAACTAGCAAAGGATTTATTGTAGCTCTTAATTGATGGGCATCACTTCCTTCATTCTACCAGTTGAGATCTTATGAGCACCAGATTACAAATCTACCTGGTTTCTTCCCCACTTCCCCCCAAGTACTTCTGTGAGGAACTGTGAGCTACAAAACAGCTCTTCTGCCCTCCCCTCTGCTTCTCGTATGGTTACACAGAAAGGGAGAGCTTTGCAGTGGACATTTGTGGGGGAGCCCAGCTGGCCCTGGGCTCTCTGTAAGCTAGGATACTGAAGACGGAACTTTGCACCTGGCAGAGGG
>JAYRBT010000001.1:21833808-21909021 GCA_036023395.1 Myiotriccus ornatus
TAGTTTTCTTTTTCCATAAGTTGCTTTTCCTTCAATCGGAGCCTCTTAATTTTGGATTTATAATTGCTTAGAGGAAGAAGTTCGGATCTTTTTATTATAACTCATCCTCAGCAAAGGACCTTGTCTCATTTAAACCGGGACACATGTGTGTTACCCAAAAGTGTATATAAGTAGAAGCTCTGTTGCAATAAAGGGTGCTGGTATCCCTGAACACCGTGTCGTCCTCCCGCCCCGACCGACGACAACAGACATTCTTATGCTACTCTTCTGCCTGGTCACATTAGCTTGTCCAGGATCTATTTCTACAGGAGTACTTATGATAGTAAGCACTTTGTCTAGTAAGAAATTTTTATGACGTCAAGACAACATTTATGATTAAATTCATCCAGAACCACAACTGGTCAGGATTCTTATCTGTGTCCCAACCAAAGGCATTCCATTAATGCCACATAGGCAATTTCAAATTTGACAAATGCAATTTTAAGACCACCTATTAAATATCATTAGCTTTGAATTTTCACATGCTCAGCAGAAAGGATACTTAAGAGTAAGGAGGTTAATGGGTATCTCAGAGTCTTCAGTGACAAATGGTCGTGAATGTACATCTTCATAATTATAGCAGAAGGTTTCTGAGAGTTTCCTTTTTACCTCCTCAGGCTTTTTTTGTTCTTCCGAGGGTGCTTCACTCTTCCCTTGGTCTTCTGACTCACCTTCGGCATCTCAGAAGTGGGAACATAATGGAAATTTGTATTCACCATAAATTTTACGTTCCTTGCTGATATTTGCACCTAACCTCAAAAGGGGAGGAGTCACACATCCTTTGCCTCCTTTGATAGAGTACTAAGTACTTCATAGCTCAAAACAGGGGTGCCATGTCTTAGTAACTATTGGTTTGTAACAAGTGCTCCCTCAGGCAGAAAAATTCTGAGACTGTTAAGAACATTGATTTTAAAACTTAGAGATTTACCAAAGCAGCTCAGTTGAGGTTTGCTTTATGTCTCAGCTTTAGAAAGCAAATAAATTTTAGTGTGTCGCTTTTCAGTAGCTCTTGAACGCACATTGTTGTACAAAACAATACAACCCACCACCAGAAGACACCGTTGTTCTCAGAAAGTCACACTGATAATGTGTGACACAGGGTAGATCTTTGCTGGATTGCAATGCACAATGCCATCGACTTGACTTCCAACTAGTCATAAGCATTTGTTGAAAGTAGTTTCTAGTTGGATTTCTCAGGACAAATCCCCATTATCTATTTTGTAAGCTTTTCATGCTGTCTTAACCTTCTTCACTACTAGGTGTTCCATGAAAAACAATCAAAAGGGATCAGAGTGCAGCCATGGGAAAGAGCAAATTTAAGTCAACTGAAGGAGAGAAGAGAAGCTCAGTCACTGTAACTTGATGGCACTGGATGAGATGCTGTTCATAATAGTAACAGTGAAAAAAATGAAAACTAGAAAGTACTGGGGGTTTTAAGTTTGTGCCAGCATCTCCTCAGTGGACAGCAGTACTCAGCAATGCTCTCAGTGCCTGGCTCAACTTGCTCCACTTCCTCCTGCTCCTCTGCAGCTGGTGATTCCTTTGGAATACTATTTTTGTTTTCTTCTCCAAAGTATAATTGGGATCACTCTCCTAGGCATGAATTCCTGGACTAATTTGCTCATACATGCCATGTTAAATAAATACATAGGTCTGCAGTAGTAAAAAAATCCCATCTGTCCAACAATGGACTTTCTGCTGTTAGCAGTAAGTGTAGGGAGAAGCTTGCTTTCAAAAAACAGTAATTTAAAATTTGGGGGAAGGAAAGAAGCATATCCTATAACCAGAAAAAAAGTTATCATAGGAAGATGAAAAAAGTCCAAAAGTAATCCAGCAATACACAAAAAAATTCTTCCAAAGTGGATTTTGTTATCCATGCTACCTAGATGTAGTATGTTAGATGACATGCAAGATATCTGAAATAGACACTGGGCAGTCATTTCAAGATGAAAAAGATGTTAAAAATATAGGCCTCTGGCTGAAAGAGTCTGGTGGAGTCAACGACCTGATTGCAGTATTAGCTACAGAGACAGGCTAAGCAACAAAAACTTCCAGGGGAGGGACTCTGTGAGCTGAGGGATAGCAGCAGCTGCAGGTACAGTGGTTAGCCCAGAACTTCACTTTGACCAGACTCAAAATAAAATTGGGCAACACCAAGATCAGAAACTGGAGATGAACACTTACTATTAAGGAAAAAGTTACTGGGGGGAGAAGACAGAAGCTACTGTAGGTTCAGTATTGAAATCACTACATAATGGGCAGAAATACTCACGGACATCACTAGGATCTTCCTGTTCATCTTCTTTTGGTTCCTCATCATCTCCCTCCTGTTCACTTGGAAAAGATGGCATGTCCTCTCTACCTGGTGGTGGTGAGGAGGAACCTTTAGTATTTTTGCATTTGTCTGCCATTTAGACCATTTTCATTTCCTCTCCAATGCTTTGAGATTCCCAAAGATAATATTTGCCTTCTGTCTGTACACAAACACAGATAAGCCAAAGATATGTCCTACTTTGTAGAGTGAATTAATTGGTTCAGGTTTTAGGACTCCAGGCTCTGCATAAAGTGCTATAGACAGACTTTCATCTAAATACTGTGTAAAAGGGGAAACTGATTTAAACTGATTTAAATGTTTTGGGCTTCTCTTTAATATACTGTGTGGGGAGATCTGTTTTTGAGACAACAAGACTATTCCTTCCCCTTTCTGGTGGACTTCACTAAACTATCAGGATGTAGACATTCTGAGAGCATCTAGTACCTCAAATGGAAAAGCAGGAGAGATGAATCTTTAAGAAAAAAATTACTTTTCTTCAACACATTCTATAATAATGGAAAATGAATTTAAGAAATTAACACAATTTTAGAAAAATTGAGAAACTTAAACAGCTTAGTAACACACACACACACATGATTTTTCTTCTTTCAGACTATCATTTTCAGAGTCCTACAATTTCACTAGTTTCTGTTATCCTGTGGAGTGGAAAATGTCCAAGTTTTTCATAAAACACCCAAAACATTGACCATTTTACAAAAGTATCAGAAAGAAGCAAAAAAAGCATAAGCATTGCTCTTATTCTAATTTTGTTCTGCCTTCCAATTTCAAAGGTGTTCTCCATTTCCAAATAAAACACCTTAAAATGAACACTGAAGCAATTTTTTGCAGATATTACAGTTATAAAAAAACTATCAGAAATCAGAAAATTCAGAAGTTGAATGTAAAGAAACCTAAATATTCAGAATAAGAATTTTAGGCAGGATGCAAGCATCTTTATTTGTAAGCATGACTTTGATAACAAGGAAAAGTTCCTAAATATGCATTTCCCATTTCTGGCTTTGGATCAGAATCCATTTGGGAAAAGATATTTAGAGGAATTTCATACTTTTCAGATATTTCAGGAAAGGCAAAATGTCCAAACATAATGACAACCAATAGAAGGTCAATGAGGACAAAGAACTATTGCAGATATGTAATTCTTGTCATTAAATATCCAGTCTTCGTCCAAAGATTCTGAGTCTCTGCCAGACTCTGACTTTCCTGCATAATTTCACTGAAAAATTACCAATGAGCTTTTATCCCTCAGCAGTGCTGAGAAAAACTTGAAAATAGACGTTCAGAAAGTTTTACATTTAGAAAACAAGTGAAAACAATTGCAATATATCTCTCAATATATTTAAATGAAATTAATAAGTTTTTAATGGGGTACCAAAACTTATATCACTGAAGTTGAAGAAATAGTTATAGGCTATTTGCATAAATATATAGAGGAGTGTTCAGAGACCTGAATTCTAATTCCAAACCCAGTAATGACGTGTACAATTTGTATCAGCCATTTCACCTCTGGCTGTCTCAGTTATCTCCTGTGAAAAACGAGATAATAATACTTACCCATCTTAGCAAAGTGTTTTGATATCCATAGAGAAAAGAGCTATAAAATTTCAAATTATTGTAGCTAATTAGCAATCATTTATCTTCTAAAAATTAAGACTATCATAATTTTCATTATAAATTAATTCCTATCTAGAAAATGCTTTAGGCTGAAAGAGAGTATGAACATTTCCGCCTGCATTGATATCTGTGTTCTAGTTAAAGAAATCTATTGCAATGTCCATTGTGCATATTATTGTGATAGTGTTCAAGCACTGTGCCAAAACAAACTTTGAATTTAAAGACTCAGAGGAGGCTCAAGGGGATAACATGTCTACGTTGGCTGCAGATTATGGGTTTCGTGAGTTGGCTGATCCAGAAAATTTATGTGCAGGTTCACCATGCTGAAAATATGCATTTCTCCAAGTGCTGATTTTCTTTTTCTGTTGTGCTTTTTTGTTTGTTTGGTTGGTTGGTTGGTTGGCTTTTTTGAGACAGATTTCCTAAATCAGAAAGAATTAAGGCTTTTGATACAGAAAACTGAGATACTGGCAAGTAGAACTGGCGTGACAAATCTAGTGGGCAAAAAGCAAGTTAGCAGTCAGAATTTTTTTGCCAACAGCTGACCAGAGCAGTATATTTTTCCTTCAGTCCTAGTAAATCAAGACACTGACTTGGAACACTGTACCAAATTCACATCAGTTTCACCATTTATAAGAACTCAGGAGTGAATTCTAGTTTTCCTTGTTTCAGTGGCCGGTGCTGCAAACTGTAAATTTCAGCAAAGCTTCTTTTTCTTTCAAACTGCCCTTCTCTTAGCTTGTGTTCTCAAAGGCCACAGAATGGAGAAATGTGTTCATTCTGGTATATGCTTTCAGTTATTTCAAAACGAAAATGTTTTTAGCAGTTTTGCTCCCACACAGAATCCTTACATATGGGAGCTTTTCAAAAATTCTCATCCCAGACAATTGTCTCATTTATTCAAAATATAGCATAATTAAATGAAATAGATGTTTATTTGGTAACATGTAAACAAATTCAGTGAGACGCCACCACTTTCTTTCCAGTTTATCATCCTACACTTTTCATCTTTCCAGAAAAAAAGATGTTTAAATGTGTAAGCCTCATAAATGCAGTTCTTGCCTTCATAAACCCTGTGACTGACACTTCAACTGCATAAAATACATCAAATTAAATAATGATCAAAATGCAGCCTATAGTTTTACTGCAGAGACAGATCATATCTAATAGTTATTTTAAACTGTCTCTGTCCTACCATTAAGCAAGTGTGCTTAAAAGGCATCACCTATCAGATTTTACATCTATAGAAGTGGGATAATTCTGTCCACTAATCCAGGATACATAGAAATAGAGAACAATTAATGCTGAACATAACTGCAGTGCTATTAGTACCAGCAACAAGCAAGAGATTAAAAATTCGTCTCTACATTGTGCTACTTCTTCATGATTTTAGTTCTCGGTTCACCCTAAAATATGCCATTTTTTGTAGAAAAGCTTTGGCCACTAGTGGGCTTCGGAAAAAAAAGAAAAAAGACACTTTGTCTTTCTTTCAGAAGAGATTGTTTTGTGTGTTACTCCTTTGTCTTTATTCCACATGAAGGAACTCAGTTTGTCCCAGGACTTCCAATCCTGACTGCTCTTAGCACTGCACTATGATTCTTAAAGGCTACCACACTCTGCTCTTTCTGACCAGGGAGTAACACTGGCCTAAAATATGGCTGCAAAATTTGGATGTCATGAGGTGTGTCTGCCAAGAGGAACTATATACTAATCATCTCTTCCAGGATGAGGCATCTTCTTCAAGTCTAGCTCTGCTTTGGATGTGTCAGATTTCTCCCCATCTGCCAAGTCCTGCTTGTTTAACTCACTTTCAGATACAGTCTCCTGTCTCCTCAGCACCTTTTTTCTGAATCTTCAATTTCTTTATGAAAAACAGCAGACCAGTGAAAAACTGGCCTTCAGACCACATCAGAGTACATCAGCAATTTACTGGGCTGCTGATGAGCACAAAATATGCAAGCAAGAGAGTTCTGCAAATTTTTTTGAGTTCACTCAAAAATATATTGAAGTCTTTTAGTGCTTATACACACAAAGAAAAATATCTAAGTGTAAATCAGGCATAGCTAACCAGTGCTGTCTGTTAATCATTATCCATCAGCATTACTACAGAATTAGTAATGAAAGTCAGTTTTAGGCAAGCAGCCTAAGATCCCAAGGGAAAAAATTCTGTATGAGAGAATACTGCTGTCTCTTTTACAACAGCTGTAAGACTTAAGAGCAAGGAGAATAAGAGAAGATATCAATTCTCACAACAGGGAAGTCTATAAATTATTTACTAGTCAGAGACTGAGACGGCAAGGATAAAGCTACAAAGCTGGATCAAGACACACCATCTTTACCACAGCCCCACTGTCTCTTTTTCCCCCCACCAAAGAAAGAAAAGAAGTAGACGGAGAGCCCTGCTTAGAACCATACTATTGCTATGTTGCACACATGTAAAATATTTTCTTATAAAATTAGGAGAAATAAAACCTAACTCTAATTTCCAATTTACACCTAAAGTAGCCCTCTCTGTGATCCAGATGTGCTAGCTCTGTCTCACGCAAGCAACCATTTCCAGTCTAATCTTAAAGTCTGCCTTGTGAATAAAGGTTACAAGGTTTTTATTAAGTAGAAACCAGAGTGGGTGACATCACCAGTTACTTATTAACTTCAGAGCATAAAGGAAAATCAGAAAAATGAGTATGAGAACACTGCCACAACCTCAACAGGTCATAAAATTAACTGCCCCGCACGCGGTAAATAAAACCCAACAAGTCCCACGTTGCAGATGAAGTAAGGGATGGGCTGCAGGCCATTCACTCCTGCCTTGCGAGCGGGTACCAAAGGGGCAGGCAGGGCACAGCCGGCGCTGCCCAGGGGCAGCAGGGAAGGGCGCCCGGCTCGGAGGGGCCCCGGGCGGCGCAGCGCGGGTGCATGAGGAGAGGGGCTGCCGGGCACAGCCGCAGGGAACCCGCGGGCCCCCCGAGGGGCGGCGTGGGGCCGGAGCAACCCCGACCCTCCCTCCTCCCCGTACCTGGGCCCGGCTCCGCCGCGGCGTTGCCGGTCTCCGGGCAACGGGAGCCGCGGGGCGCCCCGGGAGCGGCCGGCCGGCGGGGCGGGCCCGGCGGCGGCAGCGGGCGAATTAGAGGGGCCGGGTGGGTGTTTAACCTCGGGTTGGTTTGGTTGCGGTTTGCTTTTAAAGTAGCCTTCTGTTTCGGCCGCGGCTGCGGGCTTTCCAAAGCTCGGCGGGAGGACGGGAGGAATTCCCCAAACCTTCCTCCTGCCCGCAGGACGAGGCGTGTGCTCCCCCGAGCCCCTGGGGTTGGGAGGCGCTGCCCCGGGCGAAACTCCGTGCCCGTAACTTCCCGTACACCTGCGTGCGCATTACCTGTACTTTTTAAATTTTATTTTATATTTATGTAATAAATATACACTGTGGAATATATCTTTATATTATACATATATATGTATGTAAAGCAGTTTCTGAAGCTGGCGGCGGGTGTTTCGCCTGGCTTTGCGGAGCAGGGCGCAGGTAGGGAGGGAGGGGACTGCAGCCGGCGGCAGCGCCCGGCCCAGAGACAGGTGCCACGGAAGGGGAGGGACAGTGGGCGCGACGTCCCCGGGCGGCGGCGGAGGAGGAGGAGGAGGGTTGCGCGCCATGGCCCCGCACGGGCGGTGCCGGTGGGCGCTGGTCCTGGCCTGGCTGCCGGCCGGTGAGTGGGGCCGTGGGGTCCCGGCGCCCGCCGGGGTCCCGCCCCAGCCGGGGACAGCCCCGCGGCACCGGGCCGGGCCCCGGGCGGCGCCCTCGGGGTTCGCACGGGGTTAAGGCGGTGCGGGGTCGCGGGGAGCGGCGGCGGCCCCGCGGCGAAGGGAAGGGGCGGCCAGGGCCGGGCGAGCGCCGTTCCCCCCTCCGCTCGGTGCCCTTCCCGGGGCTCTCCCGAGCTCGGTGCGAAGCCATGCGGAGGGGAGTTTGGCTGTCCCAAAGGTGCGGCTGGGCGCTCTCCCAGGAGGAAGTGGCCGCCTGTTTCCTGGCAGGCGCCAGTATCGGTCGCATGCGGCTGGCCGGGCTGGGGGCCGGGAGCGGGGCGCGGGCACGGAGGGTCGGTCCCCCTCTCACCTGCAGCAGTCGCCCACCCCAGGCCTTGCTGCTGGCTCAGCCTGTTTGGGGATCGGGGGAGCCGCAGTGCTTCCTCACCCGTGGGGACGAGCCTGTGGGGAACGGGGGCTCACCTGCGTGTCCTGGGGCGGCCTCCGGCAAGCAGAGTTATTTCTGCCAAGCTTTGCGGGTTGCCTGACAGCTTCCGACCTCCGGTTGGAAATAAAATTATCGTTTTGCCTCTTGGATGCCTGGGCCTTGGCGGGTGATCTGGCTTTAAGTACTGAAGTTCAGCTTTTCACAGAGAACGAGTGAAAGAAACAAAAAAGTGTGGAGGGACGCTTGTCTGTCGTCTTGCTTGACAGCCATATTCCTGGGTGATGCTCTAACCAAACCTTGGCCTCACTGGCTCTGAAGGGTTCGTGTCTTCACCGCGAAGCCATAGGCCTGAGGTAGCCCATGACTTACTAGGTCAGTAGTGTCCAGATTTGTTCTTCCCTGCCAGGATAAAAAGGATAGCGGCCTGCAGTGGAGTAATGCAGTCCAAGTTTAGGAACTAGCCTTAATTTTCACAACTTTGCAGTTTTCTTGGAGGAGGTTAATATGAAACATCAGACATGCAGAGCCATCTGACTCCAGTGGGAACAGTACTTTTTCAATCTCCTTAGAAAATAAGGAACTTACCTTTCAATTCTGACTCTTTTGCACAACAGAGGTAATGAGAAAGGATCCCCTCCATAAAAAGATTTGGTTTCTATAAGTTAAGAGTACACAGTGATTTTGAGTGTTTTACTCTTGGCAGAGAGATCCAGTTGTAGGAAACCCATGTTCTGTTCCCATGAGACAAGTCAGAATTCATAGGAGGTTTCATTTGATTGACCCTGAGATCATTGTTTTGCCAGTGTTGAGAGTTTGAAGTTTGGATTGGTTTATTGTGATTTTCTGAATTAAGATTCCATTAGTCAACTCTTTCACAATGAAAGCTGAAGCAAGATGTTTTGAACTACGATGCTTTTAAATAAGAGCAACTGTGACTACCTGTCTGCAGCCTGGACCTTGCTTTGCTACAGCATTGTAAAAACTTGTTTTTCCTAGAGGTTTGCACAGCTGCTGGTATTTCAGTGTTTAAGTGATTCAGGGTTTGCCCTGGTCCTCTCTATGTTTGTGTGGTATTTTTAAGGCAAATTATTTCACTCTGCTTGTGCTTTCAGTTGGCTGACCAGGAGTCCATTTCAAACCAGAAACTGAGCAAGTACTGCACTGACAACACCCTACTGCAGAATTACTTGCTGAGGCAGAGTTGCACCTCTGCAGCATGTTTTCCACCACGTGTGGAAAACTGTGTGTACTCGTATTTGCCTGGAACATAGTGTGGAGGTCCAGCCTAAGAGGACACTGAGTGATGCTTGGCAAAGAATGATGCCTGTAGCTGTGATCCAGATGTTAGTACACAGTATTAGCAACTTGTTCCCTTGCTCTCATCCTGAAAACATGGAGTAGAGGGAAAAGCATTGGTTAATGGAGACCTGTTCAGTTGGTACCTTCCAAGCCTCCCCATTTCCTTCCCACCTTTCCTGCTGTTATGCTTCCCAGTTAGGAAGCAACTAGCACAACGCTGCAGTCACTGCCCTGTTCTCTGGCATTTATTCAGACAGGGCATCCCACACTTGCTCTGCACTGTTTGTATTCCCTTATCAAAGGCAACTGGTGATAACTTCGCTATTGTTAATGGCAAGCACAACTTAATGTATTATCAAAGTTTAAATAAGATAGAGATGTCTCTGGAGTATGGCTAAAATAAAGCATAGACTATGAGAAAGTTTGTAAAATCCTCCTCAGTGTGTGGAGCTCCTTAGATAGAAAATGCTGTGGAGGTTGCTAGAAGAGTTCTAAGATACATAACAATAGCTTCATTAAAAAGGAAAAAAAAAAAAGGAAAAAAAAGGGTAAATTATGTGTGCTGTTCTGGAAGGTCTGTATGTGCAGGTCCTGGATGAGGCTGAAGGAGATGTGCTTCGATCGCTGGTCTGGTGCAGAATGCATGGTGTGATGTGAGGTCTGAGTCTGTGGGCTGATGGCCTTCTCTCTGTTCTTGTTTGCAGGTTGCCTCTCCCTCCTGGTGACAGTGCAGGATGCTGAGCGTTACACCACCTTATTTGCCACTGTCATCCTTAGGTGTGACTACAGCACCTCAGCTCAGCTGCAGGATGTGGTGGTGACCTGGCGTTTCAAATCCTTCTGCAAGGACCCCATCTTTGACTACTACTCAGCCTGTAAGTGTTAAGCTTGTTCTCCAAAGAATCCCTCTTCAAGTGGAAAGGAGGGGGAAGGTGGACTTACTGGGTAATACAGGCTTTGACCCCTTCCTACTCACAAACCAGGTGGTGGTATTTCCCAGTGCTCCAAGGGAAAATAGGTCATGTCTGTGATTTGCCTTGAAATGTCAAGGGCTTGCTTATGATACAAGATTGTAGAGAGTGCCAAAGCACTTCATTTGTCCTTGTCATCAACTCAGAAGGCAGAGCAGCTCAGCCATGTTTGACACAAGTTAATTTTGGTGGACCCATTTTATGCTTCAACACATTTGAAAGCAAGGGCCCTGCAACAAGTTGACTTTATGATTCCATGGAGGACCCCCTGACTGGAGATAGATACCTGTGACCAGATGTTACTGATCTTAGGAAGTAGAAGAAACACGTGCATTTTGGAGGGTAGAAAGACTTCTAAGTAATAACATTTAGTACTGGTGGGAGCACTTCATGTGCAGACACTCTGGTGTGGGCAGCCTTAATTCAGGAGCGTTCAATATGGTATGCAAACTGCATTCCAGGGTGCACCAAACAGTATAACCAGCTGGCCAAAAGAGGTGGTGATGGTGTGGCCTCACCTTGAGTATTGTGTGCAGTTCTGGGTCCCAGAATTTAAGGGTATTAAGGTACTTGAATGCATCCAGGGGAGGGCAACAATGCTGGTGAAAGGGCTGGAATGCATGTCCTGTGAGGAGCAGCTGAGGACTTTGGGCTTATCTAGTTCAGAACAAAGGAGGCTGAGGGGTGACTTCATTGCTCTCTACAGCTTCTTGAGGAGGGAAAGTGGAGATGAAATGCTATCTCTTCTCCTTGATTTCCAGTCATGGGATGTGTAGGGATGGTCCAAAGCTACATCAGAAGTTCAGACTGGACTCCAGGGAGCATTCCTTTAATGAGAGGGTGGTCAGACACTGGAACAGGCTTCCTAGAAAGGTGGTCAATGCCCCAAGCCTGTCAGTGTTTAAAAGGCATTTTGACAGTGCCCTTAATAATATGCTTTAAGTTTTGCTCAGCCCTGAAGTGATCAGACAGTTGAACTAAATGACCTTTGTAGGTCCCTTCCAACTGTTCTGTTCTGTTCTATTCTATTCTTTATAAACCCTGCAGAATGTTTAAGTGGCCTCAGCTTAACTGTACACTTAGGACTGAGCTCAGAGTGGGTGTCTGGGTGCTCAAACTCTCCTTTATGCAACCTGGATGGGTTAGGTAGGCATATTACCAGGTGTTCTACAGTCTAGTCCACAAGCAGGCAGGTCCCTGGCTCAGCTGATTCCAGCATAACATGAATGCTTTTGGCCCAGGCTCAAGCTAGAAACCCCAGCAGTGACAGAAAGCATGAAGGCCATGGTGTCTGCTTAGTTGGGTTTGCTCTTCATGCTCCGTGGTAGATACAGCAGTGGAAGAGACTTTGGCAAGCTTTGTTCTCTCCTCTCTTCATTGCAAGCCTTTTGCAGACAATGCTGACTGAATCAGTTGTCTCCCCAACTCCCAGCTCCCAAACACCTGGCAATGCAGTGTTTATATTGTGAGTCCGTCACAAGAGTACTGCACAGAAATTGCCTCTAGTCCTCCATTAATTCTTTTGGATGTCTCTACACTTAATCCTTAGCCGGACTCTGATGGTGGATTATTTTCTGTCTTTATAAGATTCACAACATCTAACGGGATACAGGAGGGAAAGGGAGACAATCCCTTTCATGTATGTCTGGAGGTTTTGTTTGGTAAATAAACACACTTTTGTTTTAGTTCCAGTACTCCTTGGTGTTTTATGACTTTTCCAGGCAGTTTATCCTCGTACTGGGAGCTGCCCTCCAGCCTACCACCATTAGCTTCTTTCTGTTGCTCTTCTTTCAGTTGTGAGTACAGGAGGGATCTCCTCTGCAGCTCCTGCATTCTCAAAATCTCTGCCATTCCTGTGGCTCTACCTCTGTTTGTTTTTGAGTACTTCAAAGTGACTTGTCCTTGCCGGTTTGAAGCCATGCTTTGTATTATTAAACTGAAGCAAATGCACACACGCACTCAAGAGTTTCTCTACTGCTCACAAGGGGATAGAAATTGGTCCTTTGAAATAACTTTTGGCATCTTATTTGTAGCGTACCAGACTGGTTTAGCCCTTGGCCAGGACCCGTCTAACGACTGCAACGACAGCCAGCGAAAGGTGCGCATTGTCATCCAGAAATACGGGCAGAAGGACCCCGTGCTGGGCATCGACTACCAGCAACGGAAGATCACCATCCAGAACAGTAAGTGACTCGACCTCCCAGGCAGGCACTGAACTCAGTAACTGTACAATATCTGGGTCTGCTAAGTGAAGAGAGGCATAAACATTGCTAATGTAGTCTGTAGCTTACACATTCCGTGAGGTGGCAATGGAATAAGAGCTGTGAAGGGCCCTGTCCTCGGTTGGCCTGAGGGTGTTGGAGGCACTACAAACTAAGGCTGAGCTGGGAATGCCTGAGCTTTTTGCTGAGGAGCACAAAAGCTGAGGAGCCCAGAGGCTAGAAGACAGTTCATTCTCCAAAGAAGTACTGGGTAATTGTCCAGGTGTATTATATGCTCGCTGCTGTTCCTGGAGCAATAGCTGTTGCTCCTGCCAGACGGGCTATTGGGATGGCTGGCCTAAGAGGGACAGTGAATTGCGTTCTAAAACCAGTAGAGCTGGCAGTTGGCAACAGCTGGTGTCTGTTAACATTCACTACCCAGCAGCATGCTGGTTATTTCACTCCATACAGAACTAGTACCACTTCAAAGTAGTCTTGCCTTCTAGCAACACAGGAAAAAAGGGACTTGCAGTGAATGTTGTCTACAGGAATTCGTAGTGGACTCAAATGTGATTGTTTGAAGGTGATGGCTATGCTTGGGAAAAGGGGAGATGCAGTACTCCCTGTTGCCTGCAGGCAGAGGTTTTGACTGAGGCCTGAAAGTAGTGTCTGTCAGTCCCAAATCAGTCCCTCTCCCGCAGGAGCAGACCTTGTCATCAGTGAGGTCATGTGGTGGGACCATGGCGTGTACTACTGCACTGTGGAAGCACCAGGAGATACATCAGGTGATGCAGACAAAGAAGTGAAGCTGATTGTTCTCCGTAAGTGCCTCTGGTTTGTCGCCTGGGTGGCAAGATATCTCCTCCTGTTCTCTTGTTCCCCACCCCAAGACATCTCCAGCAGTGGAGAGGTGCTCAGTAACTTCCCACAGCCAGATACATCAGGATCAATCCTTTTTCTCTCTCCTTTTTTCATACAGACTGGCTCACAGTACTCCTCATCATTCTCGGTGGCCTCCTTCTCCTCCTGCTGATTGGAATATGCTGGTGCCAGTGCTGCCCCCAGTATTGCTGCTGCCACGTCCAGTGTGGCTGCTGTCCAACCCGGTGCTGCTGTAACCAGGAAGGTGAGGTTCAACCAAATGTGCATCCATTTATGCCTTTTGTCAGTACAAAAGCTTGACTAGGACTTTGCTGAGCTCCACATTCTCCTTTCTGCTGAGCGTCCATATAAAATGAAATATTTCTGTGGCCAGTGTGACCTCCAGGACCAGCTTGTCTGAGTTTAGAGGAGGGGAGCTGAGATACATAGAACCCACCTTGCTCTTCTGTGTCCAACTTTCTGAAGTTCCTCCTCACTCACACCTTGTTACGAGCTTCTCTCATGTCATCCAGCTCCCTTGTACGAGTAGCTCAGGACTTTTCTTCTCTATCTTGTGGTTCATTTGGCTCTGCATGTGAGGAAGGCAAGTAAATGCCTTTGTACTACTCTCCAAACCAGCCTAACCTTCAAGTATGTTGCTCCAAGAGGAATTATGTAAAAATTGGCATTTTCTATCTTCATATTTTCTTCATGTTATCTTCATGTTTTATTTGGGTTTTTTTGGGGGGAAAGGAAGTGAGAAAAAACAGGAGAAAGATGGTCTCTCTTAGTGGTCAACTGTACAAGTGCATTTTTGAGTTTTTGAGGGTCAAAAGAAACTTTATTGTGTTTGTTTTTAGCAGTAATAAAGTTTCTGCAGCCAGATCTAGTTTTTTTAATAAAGCTGCCATCTGAATGTTGGCTGCTAAAGTCACATAACCTGTAAATACAGCTTAGTTAGCAACATGGTGGACTAGCCCCTCTGCAGCTTACACAGTCTGACAGGAACAAAATACAACAAATAAGTTTATTTATCGTTGAAATCACCAGATTCTTCCCCAGATGCTACAAGGAGAGGATTTATGAACAAAGGGCTGGGTTCCTGGTTTCCCTTTACCTTCAAAAGAGCTATTTGGTATCGGTTGGGTGTAAGCTGTAAGAGTTTTAGGCTTAAGGCTAATTTGCTTAGCCCTTGCACGGAGAGAACAGAACAGCCCTCTTACTGCTAAAAACAAAACACTTTGGGGGGGCTTTACAGGTTGTCAAGTGAAATGTGTAGTGTTGAGGAGGCTGTGGAAATTTGGCAGAAAAATTAGTTTCTGTGAAGGGAGAGAGAGGTGGTGGAGATGAAAGACTCACACCTCCAGAATTACTAGTTCTCAACAAAAATGGGATTCAGAATTTGTGTGAGCTCCTTTCTGGTTTTCTGTGCAGTAGATTATAGCTCACTCCAGACTGCTTCTGTTATTTCCTGCCTCCTGTTGAGGAGGAGGAATTCCTGCAGGGTTCCCAAAGTCTCTCCCTGTTCATGAGAGAAGGTACAGACAAGACCAGCCTCCTTGACTGGCTGCTGGGTTCTGTGGCTGTAATTTCCATCCCAGCTGCCTGCCCTCTTTATCTACTTGGCAAAGGGTCCTTGTGCCTGCCCCCCTCCTCTAACACACCTTCTCTTCACTTTATCCTGCCTTTGACTTACTTTTTTTTCACTCCAAGAAATGAATTGCAGACCTTAAAAAACACAAGAAGATAGATTCAGGGAACATCTTAAAAACAGTCCTGAGGAATAGCAGTTCCATACAGCTGAAGAGAAAGCAGAAATCCTCACCTCCTTTACGATTACAGTGCGAGGTGAGTGTGTTTCTTCCCAGTTGTTGGCCACTAGAGGACAGCCTAGATCTGCTGAACAGTCACAGATGCCATTGAGGCCAGGTAATCCTGCGGCTGTGAATCACAGCACTAAGTACCGTGGTTTTAAGAACCTAGCAATAAAAGAAGTGCATTGTTTGAGTCATTCAGGATTGGTCTACCGAAATGTTAAACATGCCCCAGGAGCAAGCCAATTACATTCCCCATGGAAAGCTCTGAGAAAAGCCCATCAGGGTAAATATATGTATGACCTCCTTCTGTTCCCATTAGTTCCTTTTCTTCTGTGGACTTCTTCTAATAATGAATCAGTGAAAAATAGGATATACTTGCACCTAGGTCTGACTAGGTTGGAAAATATTTTTTTTTATAATTGGATGATTGGCCCAGCAGCTGTCAAAGGTGAAGAACAGCCTTTCTTAGCAGGGAATAAGTGAAGGGAACACAACAATCTGCCAAAGTTTTACAGGAGTTATGAGTTTTGGAATTAGGGTGAATCTGACCTTTCTCAAATAAATATGTTCACTTTAAAAAGATCTATAACTTTAACTTCCATTTTGCAGGTAGAGAACCAGAATATATATCGGATTCAGACTGGAAAGCGAAGTATCTGGGGAAGGAAGAAAGGCTAAAAGTAGTGAAGGAAGTCCAGGGGTAATTCTGCATTTGTTCAGCTGTAGGAAGAGATCAGAGAATTACAGGGACATGATGACTTTGGTCCTAGTGACTGCCTTCATACCTTAGGGGGGAGAACCCTAAGTAGGTATGCCCACAGCTGCTGGACCTCTGCTCCTCAGGCAAATACCGTGGTCAAAACCCAGGGACGTGCACTCAGCAGGTTCTAGGACATTCTCAAGGTGGTAACTCTTGAGGTGTTCTCAAGACGGAATGAGAGAGGGAAAGATGAGGCCCTTCTGTTCTTTTTATCTTTCATCTGCTTTCTCTCTTCCTCTAACTTTGAAACCTAAACTGGAGGGAAATCTCTTGGGACAAAAAAGAAAAAGAAAAGAAAGTGAATCAAGTGTGACATAAAGTGCTTGAAAGCTGTTACCTCAGGCCACAGAGCTTTGAAGATATATCAGAGTATTAGGATTAAAACCCCTGAAGCTTCCAGCTTTGTAGTTCTTTCTGGTTGAAGCCAGACTGAGGAGGGAGTCTGAAGTGGAGAATGAAGTGGAACTGCATGACCTATGGGGAAAGGATAGGATGAGTTGAGAAGCATGGTCAGTCCTTGTTTTGCTGCAAGTGGTGCTCTGTATGAATTCAGTGAAACAGCTAAAGAAGGACATGTTTAATAACTGGAGTGCTACCTGAAAGGGAAAGCTCAGTCCCAGAGAACATGCAGTCTAAATGCTGCCTGCTACAATGAACCCAGGGGACAGAATTAATTGGAGCTTAGCTGTAGCCTGGTTTCTTAAAGAAGCAAATCTTTTGCAGTCAACTTGTCTGTCTATCCCCTATCTCTTTCTCTCCAATAGCTTTTCATTTCATCAGCCAGCTTCAGCCAGATTTATCAGAGAAGTAAAAGTCTCAAAGGCAATTATGTTCCTATCTGTTTCCTGAACTGTATAGCCAGGAATGTTCTGTTCATGTCTGACCAGAGATGAGGCTGCAGTAAAAGCCTATCACTTCTGAAACTCCAGGGAAGCCATATGAGAGAAATTTTGCAAAGGCTCTGGTGCAGAAAGGCTTTACTCAGTAATGACAGACAAACCAGGCTTTGTAAAGTCTGGGACTTGCATAATTTGCTTGCTTGTAAACCTAAGTTTGAGGTAAAAGTAGTAAGTTTCTGTAAGATGTTTTTAGGTATTCCTCCAAAAGAAGCAGTAACGAGCTATGGGTTTGCAGGCAGGAATGGTGAGGTTGCCTATGTAGAGCAGGTGAGATGGAAATGCTAAAAAAAGTTAATGGAGCCTGACCCCAGGAGTAGAGATCTGGAGATGGTGGTGGAAAACCAGTGAGGAAGAGATGTTTTCACTGAGTTTGCTCTTTTGGCACACTCGACATTGCTGTTGAAAACTGGAAATTTAGTCTGTTCGCCAGATTGATCACACAGTCCTAAGGGATTTAATTTTAGCAATCATGCTGAGGTAAATTACAGAGAGAGACTAGAAAGGGAGAAGCTGGACAGTGCACCTCTTGAGTGCCCTATTTGTGGAACAGAGAGGAAATGATGGAGTATAGAATGGAAAACATGATCTGAACAGAACCCACGTGAAAGTGGCAAAGAAAGATCTTGTTTAGCTGTAAATCAAAGCTAAAAGGGGAAAGAACCAATGATGAGCTGAAAAAGTTTTGAGAGAGAGAAAACTGTGATATGTCTTCCTGTATGAAACATTATTTCACGCCTTTCCACATCTATACTCATACTGACAGGGCAGGTAAAACTCTTACACCTGGTAGTGCTGCATACTTAATCATAGTGTTATTTGTTCCCAGTTGCTGGGACTGGACTCTGAATGTTAGGCAGTAACCCTTTTCTTCTGTTTTAGGTATCTTTTTGAAGATGTACAACTTCATACTGGAATTACCCATGTTCTGTTTTACCTTTGTCATAGGGTGGAGAGAGATTTTCATTTTGTGAATTTCCTGTATCCAAAGACTGCAGCCTAACAAGCAAAATGGCATGTGATCTGCAAGCCGTGCCCTCTGGATAGCTGCAGTAAGCTTTCTTCTTTTACAGTGCTGGAACGGCATCGGTTCATTAAGCGGGCTCAGGCACTTGCGCCTTGGATATCACCCAACATGTTCTACGGAGGTGGTGACAGGAACTCAAAGCTTTCCTCTTACCAGCTGAACCCTCTCCTGCAACAAGGTAAGACCATGGGCATCATTTCAGAGGGAAATCGGGATGAGAACCAGGTAACTTCTTAGGGAAGTTCAACACTGAGGCTTTAGCCTCTCTACTACAAAGGAGACATATTTCTAGCATGGTTGCATGTCTGAGCATAACAGCTCTGCTACATCTGCAGCATACTGCAGACTTGCCTGGCTGGATAAATACAGCCTGTTCATCTTAAGTGTCTTGCTGGGCTCAGCACTGGGTGAAGTAGTTTAGTGCTAGCTAAGGTATATCTGTGCTACACCCCAGCAACTGCAGGGTAAATATACCCAGCTTATCTTGCTTTGTGGGGCAGAGGAGGGTACTGTCTCTTTGTTGTGCTGTGCTGGTCACGGTCAACTCCTTATAACCAAAACTGACATGACAAGTGAGGTGCAATTTGTTTGAGTTCTTATCAAATCTCTAGTCTTAAATGATTAAGGGCAAACTGGCTTCTGTGAAATAGATCTACCCTGCATGCAGCAAAAAATGAAAGACTCTTTAATGAAGCAGGAAGAATTTTAACAGTTGTTCTGCCCCAAAATCACTTGTATAGTGGAATTTTTTTGTAACTTTAATGGAAGAGGGAAGTCTCTGAAGTCCTAGAGAAATAATTAAATAAAATAACTTACTACTAGCAATATTATTTAATCACCCAAGGAAAACAGAGGAATTCAACATAATGGCTTCTCAAAAGTATATAAGGTATTTTTTATCTGAAATTAGCTTTTCATCACTGTGCTGTAGTCATAGATTTACTCTGTGTCTGATGAGTTTTATCTGTTGTTTGAAGAAACCATTTGCAAACATCTTAAACGCTAGATTCAAGATGTTTCAGTACATACTTCTTCAGCCCACTAGTTAAATCTACAGTTACCATTTTTCCTAGCCAGGGCGCCAGTTTTCCTTAGAAAGGTCCAGTGGCTGAGCCACCATGATTTAATACACAATACGCTGAGTCTTCTTAAGGAAATGCAGCTGCTAGTTACTGCTCTCTGCACCTTACATTGTTTGGTCTGGCTGTGCTGGTTGTGGTGCTTGAGAATCACGCAGTTCTTGCAGTGAGGAGCAGCAGGAGGAGAGAAGGGACTCAGCCAGGGTCATGAGTGCAGAAGGGCCCTCTCTTCATTCCCTCTTGACTTGCTGCATTCTCCTGTGCTTTTATCCTTAGATGTGTCTCTGCAGAACAGTCTTCCACTGGTGCAGCCACAGACTCAGCTTTCCCATGGCAACGGTGTTTTGGACTATCTGGAGTCTGAAATCCAAAACCTCAACATGTCACAGCTCCGGCCACCCTCCCACCAGCGGCAGGCTATGCAGCCCAGCCTGCTGTCATCCCTGGGCTCCGACATCGTGCCGCCTCCTCTCACTGATCACGTCTCCTCCATCCATGGGAGCAGCAACTCCTCACGGCCACAAAGAGCCACCCGCACCCCCGGACCCTGGGACTATGCAGCGGAGGACAGAAGGGAAAACCGGAGGTGGCCCGTGCCTTCCAGTGGGGATTCTCATTCCAGCTACAGTCAGGACATCTGGGCCAGGCGGCGAGAGGACCATCCTCAAAGGCAGAGGACAGGTGGCTACAGTGGCAGGCCACAGTACTCCAGACGGGATGTGTCGCCCCCACGCCAAGCTGAGAGGGGCATGAGCAGCAGCAGCAGTTTCTATCCAGAGGAGGCCAAGGAGCGCTCCAGCCACCATCGTGGCAGGAGACAGGAGCCCTCAGGGAGGCGAGAATACGAGAACCACGCTGGGAGGAGCAATAACTCAGGCCAGCGGCGGCACAGCTACTCCCCCCCTTCTCGCAGGGGGTCGTGGAGCTCCTCAGAGGAGCCGGTCCGTGTCCCAGCCACAAACCGCAGGCGGAGGAACCGGTCTCGGGAATGGCCAGAAGATAAACCTCCTAGTTATCGCTCCTTAGAAATCATCCCGAGTCAGGACAAGAAGCACAAAGGCAACGCAGGGACACGCTCGGTGAGTCAGCTGCCACTTTGCCTTCCCACCCAAGGAAAAGGTTGAGTTTTGGGGAGTGAGAGTAAATGTTTTGTACTTTCTGTAGCCTGGTGTGTTGCAAACAGAGGCCAAGGAGCAGGGAGTGCTCTGTGGAGCTTGATTGTGAAGAGGTTGCTGAGTTCTCTGCCTTGTGACATGTGTTGCATGGCTGTAGAAGTAGGCCTCTACAGGATGATATGTTACACCCTCTCACTTTTGAGGTTCTTTGTATATGTTGGTGTTAAAATAGCTGTTGTCTGGCACTGACTGGGGAGAAAGCACTTCCAGACTAGGCAGCAGTACTGCCTAGTACTCCCCTCTGCAACCATCTCTGGAGTTGGTTTATTTCTGATTTCTTTTACAGTATGCATGATTGTCCTATTATCTATCTTTAACATTTAAGTTTTATTGTATCTTGGTGATATTTTTAAGATGATTCATATCCATCCAGGTAAGATGCCTAAAGCTACATGAAATAGGCTTTCAGGTAGCATGGATGAGAAATGTGTCATTCGCCAGACCAGGTGGAAGAGGGTGACTCTCTTCTTGGAACTCCTGAGAACTGAACATGCATTATATGGGCAGTGAACAGCTCTTGTTTACAGCCCATCTTATCATTTCACATTGGGACTAGATTTTAGGTGGCAACCTAAATATGAAAAACTTCATATCCAAATGCTAGTCTCCAAGTTAGACAGTGTATTCCCCCTTAAAAAATGGAGATTCTTTTAAATAAAAAAATGTTAAGTGTCCCTTATCACATATATGCAGAGTTTTACCAGGTGGGAGTCTTCTGAAGGGGCTGTATTTGCACATTTTCACTTCTGTGTTTTGGAAAGAAGCACAATTCAAGTTCCAGCTGGGATGTGTATATGTACGAATGGGTTTTGTTATGATGTTCAGAGCAGGTAGGAAGACATGATTTCTGTTCATCATTCCTTGTTCCTGAATCTTTTATTTTCTCTTGCAGGACAGAGCAAGTTCCCACAGTGGAAAAAGCATAATCATTTAATGTCAGTACTGAAAGAACTACGATTCCCACTGGACTCCTCTTAGTTTTTTTACTATGTAGGTTGGGATGGCTGCTTTTGATGGAACAGACAACCAGCAATAAAACAGATAAAGCAGCTTCTCCTTAGATTTGCAACTCTGAAGAATCTATGACTTGTGCCCATGAAAGCCATACATAACCCATTTTTATTCTCGCTGTGATTGGAAACACAGGTTTGCAATGGGCTGTGGTTCATTTTTATTGGAAACAGCACATTTTTTTCAGAAAATAATATATTCCCAGTGTGTAAAGAGAGATACCAGTTCTCTTTTTGAAGTGCCCTGGCACTGCAAGGAGCCCAGTCTATAGAATGCTGGTCCTTTGCACACCAGTTACCAGAGAAAGGCTCCAATGTTCACAGAGTTGTAAAGTCACAAGACAGTAGAATAATTTTGATTGGAAAGGGCCTCTGGAGGTCATCTGATCTGGTCTCCTGCGAGTCTGGTGTGGAGAGGCACAGCATCTAAGGCCCTTTGTTGTGCTTCAGAATGTGTAATGTCTGTTGCTTCTGCCTGGCTGCTCAGCATACTTGGGGCAGTTGCTTCCTTTTGTCCCCACTAAGCATCTCTCACAAACGGGAGGATCACAGTGTTGGAAGGATGCTCACTGCCTTAAGATCTCACTAATACGTCTGCAGATTTCCAGGTTATCCACCCTTTACTGACTGAAACAACCTGACCTACTTTAAGCTCAGACCTTAATGCCTTAAAAGATACTTGTTCTGGCCTTTCATCGAGACTTGAATTTATTTGTAACTTAAAGGGCTAAATTTACTAAGGTTTGGCTTTCTCTCCAGGGACTGAGTAAAGTATGACTGCTGTCCCTTGCACCATGGACAGAACTTCCCTCAACTCGAGGAAGCACAGTTTTGGTGCATATATCTTTCCTAAGCCAGGTACTCTTTTCCATGCATTTTATATTCTCCCTTTGCTCTCTGTGCCATATATCATATACATGGGGTGGGATAAAAGGCTCTGAAGAACTCTTACACTCACCATTTTTACTATTGTCTGTGATCTTTACCCTGGCACTTAATACAGTGCTGCTTGTGTGGTGCATCTGATGTGTAGCTAGATTGTAGGGTTCCCTCATCTCTCACCTTGCAACTAGAACACAGAATTTCTTTATGCTCTGAGACCAGTTGTGAAGGAGAAGAACTTGCCATTTCTCCTTGATGTGATTAATCCACTGTTTTAATTTAAAATGTGCCGGAGAAAAAGAAGCTCTCTGGATGCTGGCTGCTTCCACGGGAAACTGGCTTGCCAGAGGCACTTCTTGGATTCAAGAGATTCAACGGTTGGCAAGGAACTCTTGGAGAATCTTGTGAACTATTTTGTAACCCAGAGACACTGGAGATTGGCCAGTACTGATGACTGTCTTGCCTAGTTCATTTCCCAGCCCGTGCCTCATGGGACACTTGCTACTGTTTGTTTTTAATGTCCTAATTACTGATGTGCTTACGCTTTCCCTTGGAAAACTGACTTGGAGAGACTTTCATTTTGTCCACCTCCTTGTTTTTCTTTTCTTTGGACAATGATGGGAAGCATCACACTTCATACAAATGGTTCTAGTTGGATACCCAGTGCAGTTGCTGGTCGAGCAAAGACTACTACAGAGAGTGCTCATCTTCCTGCAGTTTCTTGGCTGAAAGTACTTATTCCTAATTTCTGCCTCTGGAGATAAAGCAGGAGGACCAACTAGCTTCTCTAGTTGACTTTTTTCCAGAACCAAAGGCCTACTTTTTGAAGACAGAGGGTCTCTTTGCCAGCAGCTGCTGGCTATCACAAAAGAAGAGCTGAAAAACTAACTCCAAAGTTTGAATTTAAGAAAGGAGAGCTATGTTAAGCATAATACTTGTCTGCATTAGACCCAAACTGAACAATATGAATTGACCCATAAGTCACATTTGAAATATAGGGAATTAAGTGTGTTTGCAGAACTTGCAAAGCCAGTATCACTCTTGAATCTGTTCCCCAGCCACTGGCTATGAATCATTTTTATTCTTATTTTATGACCTGCTGAGGATTTTATGAACCCCCTCTTCCATAATGGACCACTATTTTTATTAGTTAAGAGGAGTTTATGACGACTGCAATGACAGAAAATATGACACCTTCTTCCAAAACTAGCATCGAGTTCTGACTTTAGCTTTGCCCTCTGGTGACTTTTAGCAGATAGCTGGCACCCTGCAGATTCTACCCATGGAAGTTTAATTGGTAACTTGGAATTTGACTCTCTCCTTGTGCTTCATAGTTTCATGCAACATACAGGACAACTTTTTCCTGTCATTTCAACCAAGCCCAAATGTCCAGGTTTCAGGGAAGGGCTGCCCCTTTCTCCATCAAAGAGTAGAGGCTATTTGAGACATAAGGGGAGATCCCAACATGGTAGCATGGAAAGAGTTCACTTTCATTGACATTCAAGTATGTATAAGCCAACATATGTCCAGCAAGTTTTCCCAAGAGCAAGAACCCCCTCACACTGCAAGAAAACCCAGATGACTCTTTAGCAGGAGCAGCTGTCGAAGCTTGCTGCTGTAGTATGAGCACACTAACTGCAGAGGCTGTGCTTTTTTATCTACATCCTATGAAGGAGCCCTCCATCTTTATTTGTTCTTCTAGTCCCCCTAATTGAGCTAGGGCGACTAATTGCAGATTGTGTGAACACAATTTGTGCTGTGTGAAGTCTGAAGAGTTTTATCTTTATCATACTTGATATCCTCTTCAGTCACTGTGTTCATATTTATAGAAACATTAGGCAAAACTTCAGGGAAAATTGGTTGTATCTGAGTGTTAATTCTGTATCTTCTTAAATTGCGAGAGAAGTAGATTAAGTTATCCAGCAGGGAAGCAGAAATGATACCAGGTTTACTGGTCCACAGACCACTGCGGTTCATAAAACACCAGTTGGTGGTGGGCTGTGAAATAACGACAAAGGAAATCTATATATGCATACTTTTCAACTGCAAGCAGACAGAAAAGTGGGAAGGAAATAGGCTCTGCTTATTTCTAATTTTAATTGGCTCTAAATGAAACCCATTGTGAGAGCACTGCACAATACAATGTGAACACTTTTTCCCAGTAAGATTACAGTGTCTTTGACTTTTGAAAAGAGACTAAGAACTGAGAAGCTCCAATACAGCAAACTGAAAGAAATAACAGTAGGAAATCGCCTAGCCTCATTCTTTTTATATTGCAATTTATTCAAGTTTAATTTTTCAGCCATTCCAAAGAGCTGATGTTCATATGTCAGCCCATTCGTGATGGAAAAAGTTGAATGTTTCACATATGGGAGTTACTGCTATTCTAGGGTTTTGTTGTTCTTGTCATGCAGCTGAAGGAATATATCTTACTCCCCAAAAATGAGTCTTCTGACTTGGGTAAAGTGCCTTCATAGCCACTGGAGTTACCCTAATTTAAGGTAATGTAATGAATAAGTGACCGTGCCACATAGACGGGGCCAGATAAGGACACCCATGCTACTGTCAGCTGCTTTCCACTTCAGACCTGTAAGATTCATGAGAGAGATAAAAAATCGTGTAACTTTACTTTGATTAAGAAAGGACCTGCAATATCTGGGTTTCTCGCTTATTTGCAGAGCGCCCTGCCATTCTGGAATGCCGTTCCAGGAATGGAGGGCAAGGGCTGCTTCTGTGCAATCATTGATCTAGTCTTGGCAAGTGCCTGCTTGGCAGTAGAAAGTGCTGAAATACCCAGTTGCTATCTCCGGGATTGTATTCATGATAGCACTAGCTAAAGTTGGGCTAACTAAGCTGGGGAAGTTACGTTGTGTCATAGAACCCCAAAGCAAAGCCCTTCAGCAGTATGTATTACCACACAGGGCAGCTAAGTCCCCTCTGTGCCACTACCTCCAGCAGCACATCAGTTAAAAACACCCATATAATGGGGTTAGAGCCTTCTGTTTGTTGAGCTGACATAGGAGAGAGATGACACTTGAGATTGTATTAAATTAACCCCCACAAGTAAGGACTGCTCATTCCTATTTCTACCAAGTTTAATGCCTATAATGTGCCTTGTTATGGTCTTCTGAATGTTACCCCAGCTGTAAAAGCAGAGTGTAAATGTGTAGATCCTCTTCAGTGAATGTCAAATGTCAAATTGAAATATAAGAGAACTTTCAACCAGTTGCTCTTGTGTGTTCTTCCTAGACTATAAATTGCTTTTTAGTGTTTGCACCAGAAGTGGAACTGAAAATTCTCTGTTCTTATTTCTGGAATTAACCTTGTTACCCATTAGTAAGAATCTGCTGTTGTTATTTTTTGGACAAAAATGCAAAATTATTTGCTTCAATGGGGGATTTTTTTTTTCCTTATTTTGGGAGACTTTTTTTCTTTGTTTTTCTAAGAAAGATCACTCAAATAAATACCAAGAGAGGGGAAAAATATATGGGAAACCATTGACAGCCCTCTTTAATGATGTGACCCACTCTAGCCATCACTGACTGGCTGCCATGTCTGTAAAATGAGAACAGTTACTGTTTGATTCTAAAACAGTTGAAGCACCATGAGAAGAAAAGTCTTCTAAAAATTTTGTTTTGTTAATAAATGAAGATACTGGTTGAGCTTTTCACACTTCCCACATGTGACAGTCACCTAATAAGTAAGTGGTCGACACAAAATGGAGGTCTGCTGGGGCTCAACGGTAGGTTTAATTTATGTCCTCCCATTCCTCTTAGCTGCTGCCCTTTGTAGCTGTGTTGCAGCCTTTCTGTCTCTTCCCCCTTCTGCTCAGCAGTTCCATGTGCTCAACTGAGATGGCTGGCCCGACTGAAGACCCAGCGGGCACTTGGAACCTTGACCTATGGGAAACATGCCCTACAGTAGCAATGCCACCGCCTTCTGATTGGGACCAGGGATCTTTGGGAGACATAGAATCAGAATGGTTTGCATTGGAAGGGATCTTACAAGATCACCTCATCCATCCTGCCCCTACCTTGGGGAGGGACTAGAGCAGGTTGCTCAAAGCCCCATCCAACCCAGCCTTGAATGCTTCCAGTGATAGGGTGTCCACAACTTCTCTGGACAACCTGTTCCAGTGTCTCACCACCCTCACAGTAAAGAATTCTTCCTTGCATCCAATCTAACTCGATCCAATTTCAGTTTAACCCTGTTTCCTTTTCTCCTGTCACTACAAGTGTTGGTAAAGCCTTTCTATTTCTTATAAGCACCCTTTAAGTATTGAAAAGCTATAATAAGATTTCCCTGGAGCCTTCTCTCCAGGCTGAACAGCCACAATTCTTTCAGTGTTTCCCCATGGGAGAGGTGTTTCAGCCCTCTGATAAAGTTTTTGTGTCCATCTGGACACGCTCTAACAGGTCTGTGTCTTGTCAGCCTGTGCAAAGAGACTTGGCCATGGGGAAAGAAGAAATGTGAGAGGGGTGCACACTTAATCCCTGTGCACTATTTGGTTAATGCCTTTGCTGTAAATGGAGGGGAAAATGCCAATGGCCATAACAGCAAGATCCAGCTATCAGAGCAGGAAGGTTAGGGCGCAGGCCTTCCCACAGGAACAGTGGAACGAAATTCAGCCCAGGTCTAGCTACTGTTAATGTGGAATTTGGTCAACTTATGAAAGGGGCCTCTATGACACAGATGCCTGCAAAAGTAGGGGACTCAGTGACCCAGGAGCTGCCTTCCACATCTCTTAGGCTCAGGTCAGACTGACCCTCCATTACCATATCTCAATAACAGGTCCAGAGTCCTCCACAGCATCTTACCTGTCCCACTGAGCTGCATGTGCTTGCAAAAGAGCAAATGGGGAAACAGAGCAGGACCTTTGACCCCTCTCTATCATTATATTCGCTCCATAAATGCCGGTGTCTCAGATGAGGATCTACCTCAGCTTCAGCCTGAGAAAGAGAGAAGGCAGGACAGGTAAGCGCTGAACTCTCTGTTCTGGGTGGGATGGGCTTTGTGGCTTGTGTGTCTAGATCAAAGGGAAGTGAGCGAAGATGATCTGTTTTTTCCCATTTCTTATTGCAAGCCGAAGTGTGAACCTTCTCACACTCCACAGGCAGGAATACTTCTGAAATAGAGGAAGGTGGGGGTGCTTAAGGTGACCTGGATTAAAGCTGAGTGATGGATGCTCCATAAAACACTCATAAGAGGGTCAAGCCCATGGTAGGAATTGCAGAGTTTCAGTGTTGGAAGATGCATAATCTTTTCCCAGCTGCCTTCACCACAGGGATTACAGGCTCTAAGTGGATAAGAGCACCTCTTTATGTGCTTGGGAAGCAAATTTATGCCTTTTGTGCACGTGGAGAAAAACTGGCTCTGGGATTAAAAATCAAGGTAGGGTGGTATAGGACCAACTGCTGCTGGGCAGCAAATGTCTAGTAAATGGAATGGTAACTTTTGGAGGCAGTCTGTGCACAGAATGATGTAAAAATGGATTGAAATTTCCTTACTGTGGGATGAGAAGGAGCACTGCCTTGTTGCCACCTGGTATGGGATTATGCAAAGCATTCATATGTAATAGACTTGCAGCCTTTTTTGCCATTGCAATTCTAGAACTTCAGTGTTTCCTTCACATTGCTCTAAGTGATGCAGCCATGTAACTGAGGGCATAAATAAATATTAATTTCTAAACACCTTTTTAAGCACAGCATGTTTGAAAAGCTTGTTTAGATGTAATGTATTTTCAGTGTACCAAGTACCGAATTTTCAGTTCTCCAGTTCTGACTTTTTTAACAGCCAAAAATAAAGGAATGAAAAATAAAGGAATGAAGCTAAATTTTGTACCTACTCCCTTTTGAGAACTTGTTCTAGTTGGGGTACTATCTGCTGCGTTATTCCCAGAGTGAAAAAGACAAGTGAACCTAGTTAGCTAGTTGGCAACTTTGCTCAGCTAAAGCAAGGCAAAATACTATCACTGGGTCACTAAGATGATTATTGTATGTGATGCACACATGCACACTGCCACAATGTTCTTTAGAGCAATTTAACAAAACGAATCAAAGAAATCCCACATTATGAATTTTTCAGTTGTACTTACGCATAGAGGAAACCTACTCTTACTTCTGCCAGTTTTAGTGGTTTGTTCATGGGCTGAAATAAGGGATTTTTAGCTCTCATATAAAAGAACTAGCTTTAACTGTCACATATTTCTTTGAGCTCTGAAAGTTATTATTGTGGATATTTGTGATTATACAAATAAAAGGACACCTTCATTTTTATACCATCTTTTCCTTACTTCTTCAGAGTAAATGCACTGTGATCTTTCCTGTTCTTGTCTTCATTTATTGGTTAGCTTTGTTGCAAAAATCTGGTTTAACCAACATGTTTTATTTCTCTGAAAACAAACAAAACATTATATGCTGATTCCTGCAGGTCTCTCAGTATAGAGAGCAGAACTGGTACTGCAAACCATGTTGCAATCCAGGGTACTGGTGATAGCTCTGATCCTGCTCCTCAGCACCACTCTCCCTGGTAAGTCTGAAAAGCTTTTCTGTCTGCCTGAGACAAGGCTCAGGTCTACAGGTTCTCACTGGAGTTAAGCCCAGCAATACAGTTGAATACATAGTGCTCAGCAGTGTGAAACAAGTCGGTAGAGATCTGGCATGAAAATTGTCCATACATGGTGCAAACACTCTGCCATAAAAGGTCTATGACATTCACCATGAATAGGTGAAGAGGTGCTCCTGGATGCTGCTAGAGCGAATTCAGGGAGAGGTTCTGAATCTCAGAATTTCAAGACTCTTCACACTGCACCTGGGGGAAAATATGAGAGACATGAGTGACTGGAAAAGCCTGATGGGGTTTTGCCTTCTTTTTTTCAGAAGTGCACTCAAAGTCCATCTTTGAGAGAGACCGTCGTGACTGGCTGGTCGTTCCTGATGCAGTTGCGTCTTATGTCTATGAAGCTGTGAACAAGGTGTCCCCTAGAGCGGGTCAGTTCTTGGTCGATGCTGCCCAGACTCCAGCAGTTGTTGCAACAAGGTATGGAAAGCTGCTCTGTGCTAATGCTGCAATAGCCATGTGTGAAAAGGGAGAGGGAGGAGTGGGAGGAAGAACAGAATAATCAAGTATCTGTACGGGGAGATCCAATGGGAAATGAATCAGCAACCAAAGCCTGATGTGACTACCATGGCAGTGAGGTGCTGGGAGGTGGGGTGAGATGATACAGTCTCATGTGAAAGCACAGACTCTTCCCAGGGATGTACATTGTACATGACCATGCTTACGGGGACAGCAGGTTCTGCTCTTTATTCTTGGGTAGTGAGGGAGGAGGGTGCTGGCTGGTGGGGGATCAGCTTCCCTGGAAGGGTTCTGTGGTGCTGCTGCCTGTGAGGGTCTCAGTACTGGCTGTGCCATTGTCACTTGATGCAAATCACAGAATTGGCTCTAGATGTGCGTACATATTCCTCAAGGAAGGGGAATGAGTTTCCTCACAAAAGGAAAATCATGATCAGCCTAGAGACAGTTTCATGTAACTCATGGCACACACATGCTACCTATTCCTGTCTTCTGAGGAAAGTCCCTCTAAGACTGCTGAGGAGCTCTGCACTCTCACTGACAGGCAGTGTGATAGCCACAGCAGATGGAGATTACCCTCATGTATTTGTGTATCTTATCACATGCACTGTCATCTCCTGCAGGAACTTCCTCATCAGAGAAACAACTAAACTCACTATAATGGCTGAACAGCTGATTGAAAAAATAAAGAACCTGTGGACAAGAGTCCGAGGCTATTAGCCAGAAGAAGACAAGTCAGCGTCTCCTGATGTGAGTTGGTAACACCCTGCAGTGTCCTCTTTCCTTCTGCTCCTACTACGGGCCAAGATCAGTCGATAAGACAGAATCAATGCTCCTCTTAGTGCCACTAGAGGGAACCCACCTTCAAAGACCAAAAGATGGAAGGCATCTGCCGAAGCATCCCCTGGAAAAAAAAAAAAAAGAACACGCAGCTGGGCATGGGGAAGGCAATGAGATTCTAGAGCTCTTCTGTAGCCAAATCTTGAAAATTAATTCCTCCTGAATGGCTTGGCCATTGCCCCTCTAATAAAATAATGTTGGTTGTTACACTTCCTTAAGTTTCTTATTTGTATTGACTATTACAAAATCACACTCACCTTGGCATTCCATTCTGCTGAGAATGTAGCTGTTATTCACAAGAAGTTGTTTCAGGCAATGCTAACAAACCCTAACTGTTCAGGCACTTTTAACTGAGCTCAGATTTTTCAGGGTAGCCACAATATGACAACTGTAACCTCACATCAGGGAAGACCATGAAATTTAAGTCCTGCTGATTGTGCTCCTTGGTTAGGTAAGAAGCAAGTACGTGCATCCATATCAAATGTATGAAGATTTCAGATAACTTGAAGACCTGGCAGGTCCTCATCAGCCCTGTGTAACTGCATCATTTCAGATGCCCACACTGGACAAAGAAATTCATCTAGTTTCTCATTAAGCAAGCAGAAACAAGTAGGCAATTTGACTGAAATCACAGTGTGAGACTGTGGCAGAGGCGAAAACAAAACCCTGCTACCCTGAGAGCTAGAAGTCACGTGCACATGGGTAGAACTACCGCTTTGGAGGGAGAGCATTGCTACAACTGGCAAAATGAGATTTGCCTAATAACTGCAATGTGACTGTCTTTTTAAATGCACCTCCATTTACTTTTCCCTCATAGGGGTCTTAAGCCCAAACTTTATTCTGCTTCAGCATTACCCTTAAGTATTTGTCAGGACTTGAGAGCAGCAGTAATGACCCTCATCCATGCACTCTGCCTATGGACCCAGGAACCCCATCTAAGCTCCCAGATCTGTGGCTGCTCCTAGCTGTCTTGGCTTACTGGTGGGTTTTCTTGCATTTATGTTGGACCTACACTGTAGGTAGTAGCCTCATTCCATCCTTGGTTGTGCTTCTTGGATGAACCTTGGATCTGTGCCATAGCCTTGCCTCCAGCTCTGCCTCCCGCTGTACTGAGCAGACTCCCTGGTATGACTGAAGGGCCCTGTCAGAGTTAACACCTCACCTCCACTTGGGTACAGTGGGACTGTGCCCTGCCTGGAGATGTCACTACCTATGCTGTGGTCTCTGCTGGCTCCTGAATTGTCCTCAATCTTAGAACATCCCAGCTCTTGATGCTCCCTGACACTATTTCTAGATTACCAGGTAATCAACAATTGAGTAGGGAAAGCAGGAAAAGCAGAGAAGCCCAAGGAAGAATTGGGAGATGTCAGTGTTTGGCCCTTCCCATGGAAGTGTGCAAGAAGGCAAAGGAAGAGAACGGTGGTGACAGGGAGAAGGGAGAAGCAATAGAGGAGATGGAAGGAAGTATAAGAATCAGCAGCAGTTGTGCTAAAAGCTGAATGTATTTTCCCAAGGCTATCCTTTATCCCCCTGATGGGTTTGACTATGCAAATTAACTCAAATAAATGACAAAAGGCTAATTAATGGAAAGGCTAATTAACAGATGAAGGCTATATTTCATCCAGTATCTTTCTGCCAGTTTCCATTAGCATCAGTGGGAGAACTGCTCTGACCTCACATACGTAGTTCCAGACCTTTATTTTAATCTGGTCTCCACATTTTACAGAACTATTTGACCACCTCAGAAGAGCAGGCTTTTCATTTTTTGATCTTCAGTACTCCTATTACTTTGGTAGGGGTGGGAGATGAATGCCCTAAGCTAACAGCAAGGCTCTTTCTCCAGCCTGAAGTGCTGGACGTTCAAAATCTGTCTGTTCCCTTTCTTTCTCAATGATCAGATAGACTTACTGCCAGCAGTACTTGATTCTCCAAAGCTTCCTATTGCCCCAGTCTAAATTTCATCTCCCAAAATCTTAGCTACTGAGAAGTTTGCTTCAGCACAAACTGAACATGCTGTGGCTGTTGTCCTGTTGGAGCAATTTAGTAGGCTCTCAGTAATGCAGAAGAAACGATTCCCCTATGTTTTGGGGTTTGTTATTTTATTAATTTGTTTTGTTTCTTTAACTGTCAGTCAGATCAGCTATAACCTTGCATTTAACCACCCGTCTGGAATAAAAAGCCCTTCTTTTGTATTTCCTTTGTCCCAGCAGCTCCTTGATACCACTTGCAATTAGAATGAAATCAGTGTCCCCATGCAGCAGCAAGTTCTTCCATCTCCGATTGCTTTACCACTTCTGCAGAACTCTTTTGCAGGTTTCTTTATTGCTGTCTGTTTTGCTTAGACAGTCTGTGCTTCCCTGGCCACGAATGAATGTGCACATGCATATGTATTATGTAAATGCACCAGTATTTAGAGAGAGATTCAGAAAAGCGGAAGTTTGGGCTGATAAGAACGTTTACCATGTGAAAAACCCAGGACATCTAGCTTTTTTGCTACTGGGATGATTCCCTACCTGCTTCTTTTGCATATGTCTGCTCAGTCTTTCTTTTTTCCACAAATATAACCCTTGTAGGAGAAGTCCTGCAGCTTAAATTCCCTCTTGCCCCAGAGAAGAAATACAGCTTTCTGAGTTTTCTCAGAACTGAGCTTTTTCTTCTGGTATTTCCAAAGTATTCTTTCCTGAAAGAGTGAAAGTCATGAAAGAGCCTGAATGTGCCCTTAAGGGTTTGGTGTCCTGGAAATCGTTGTTTCAGCCTTTTCAATCTATCTGTATGCATTGCCAAAATGAGTAGGAAAAAGTTTGGAAAGTATAGGAGTCTCATATTGCATTTTGACCCTGTTGTGTGACTTCGCCAAGCAAGCCAGAGGCATTTCTGTATTGCACCATTGGACAGCTGGAGCAGAGCAGTACCTGGTGTGAATTCCACGCTAAAACTTCACAAAATTTCGATATTTTGTTAAATGCACTTAATTATATCTTTTTGCTTTTCTGCAATGCAAGTTCCAGAAAATTCAAGCCAGTCACATGCTCATTAGGTGTTTGATTTCAGAATGTGGTCAAAACTGAATCAGCCCATAGATCTCTGTATTAGTTTGTACTCAATCTCCTTATCATGTAGTTAGTTATCTATGCATTTGTATGCTTGAAAAGAAGGAAAAAGAAAAGCTTGCAGGTGGTTAATCTGCTGTACAATCTACAAAGTAGGGCAACCTACAAAGAGCAAAGTAGAAAATCTCCCACCACCACTGCTGACGTTATTGGCATCACCCTTTGGTGAATTCCTTAAAGGCAGAAACTAAGCAACCGGGACAGCATTCAGGCAGGGACAGGGTAGGAAAATAAAAAAGCTTTTTATCCCCAGAAGAATCTTGCAGCAAATTCATAGGACATGTAATGAGGGGGGGGGGGCATATATTTTACTCTCAGACTTCAAATATTTCATATGAGCTCTCACTTTTCAGTCGGAATAAACAGGTTGATCTGTAATTTCTTTCTTAAATATATATAGAAATCACTTCCCAGGTGATGTTTGTTAGAGTTCACTGAGTGCTTCAAGATTCTTGGAGAGGCTTCGTAAGTGAAGCATTCATTTCAGTGAGATTCATGTCACAGGAACTTTCTTTGTGAGTAATCACCATTCACTTTGCAGCTTTGGAAAAGCTTGTGGTGTAACGGGTTCAGCTGAGTCCATTGGAAAGAAATCTTAAGAAATGTCAGGTTGCTGTTGTTTCCGAGATGGGGGAATAACCTGATTTCTGCAAAAATGCCCTTTCTTTGAATGTATTTATTATGGTAAATACTTCACACCATTTTCAGTGGCTCAGAGCTTTTACACTTCCTAGTTCCCCTCACCTTTTACTTTAACACCTGTTAGAATCCCTAATTAAGGCTAAGGAACGCACGCCTCGGTCTCCGCGCTGCTGTGAGCATTAGCGGCTGCTCTTGTCGGCAAACAGCCCAAGTACCTCAGCAGCGGAAATCCCAGCGCGGGGTGTTCTCTCCTTCCAAGGAGAGAAGTCGAGCACTGAAAAAAAAAAGTCATGTAAAATATCCGAAACTAATGGCTGGTAGTCACCCCTACACGCACGGACATTTCCACCTCCAGGTATTGTATTTTCTTCCCTCTGATGACGGCTGTGCGGGCAGGCACAGCGAGGTGAGGGAGTGGACTAGGATGGTGCGTGTTCTCTGAGGCGCAGGGCTGACACGGCCGTCTGTCAGATGGCTCTGCGCTTTCCACGGACTTTTGGCAAAGAGGCTTTTCCAGATTACTTAAAAGTAAACACCAAAATCACCAGCGGGGTGCCTGTGCGTGGAGCCAATACGGTGCAAAGGCAGCACAAGGATGCGGCAGGTGGCTGAGGGTCAGCGCTCCCTCCAGAGGGACGGGGCCACCGCCAGCGGGGCAGGAGCAGCGCCTCGGGGGCTCGGCGGGGGGATGGAAGCCTTGCGTGCCAGGCAGGCCCCGGCGGGAGGCAGAGATCAGTCAGCGCCGTTCTCCCTTTCGCTCCCCGCCCGCGGTTCCCGCCGCAGGGCGAGCCCTGACTCAGAGCGGCACCGCCGCTTCGCACGCGATGCCGCGGCCTCGGCTCCCGCATCCCCCGCCCCGATCCCGCCACCGCCCCGCTCGGGAGCGCAGGTGGGCTCGGGCAGCGGGAGGTGCCTGGGAAGACAGGCCAAGGGGGTCCCCAGCCCAGCAGGGGATGCTCGGGGAGGCGGGAGTCGGGCAGAAGTGGCTGGAGCAAGGGAGGAGCAGCTTTACAGCCATAAAGCCACTCTTTGGGGCGTCTGGGACAGGTAAAGTGCTCCCTGCTGGGCGGTTGACCCCGTCGAACAGGGTGTTTCGGCATGGGCCGAGTTGGGGTGGAGAGGCTGCAGCCGGGACGGCGTTGGGTGGGGAGGGTTTGAATGTTGTTTCCGCAAATACACAGAAAGACAGTTTTTCTCATGTGTTTGCCCGCTTACCTGCCTGCTCACCAGGGAGCTGGGGGTTCCTTTCGCTTGGGTGTGTAGTGATCACGCTGTGCTTTGCACACCCAGTTTTTCGTGGGGAGTGATGGTGTGCCGAATTAGACGATCCCGTGTTGCAAACTTCTTCACATTTAGATTTGGGGATGATACGGGACTAGGTCACTTCTCAAAAGTGTTTCTTTGTGACATGTTCCTTAAAGTATTTCTGGGTTTAGCCATTCAAAAACCTAGAAAACTGCAGCACAAGTACAAGTTACCTCTTTTGACAGTAGCTGTGAAAAACTTCTTTATTAAAGTTTCCCAGTTCCAAAACATGGCGACACAGCATCAGGAACCGTCCATGTCGCATGGGAGATGCACTAACCTGCTCGCTACCATGACAGGAGTGTATCTGGAAATGGTTTATAAGAGCAGTTGCTATCAACCCCGAGCTGCACTAATTACTGAAGATCTTAACAGAATAAATATTTACAAGTATAGCTGTGATATATGACAGTGAAGAGCAAAGATCGTTTATTTTCCCAGCTTCCTATCTCCAGGTTTACAGCAGCATCCTTGTTTAAAGGGTTCAGGTGTTGGGTTTGAGGCTGCTTTATTCTCAGAATCCACGTGAGAGGCAAAAGCTGCAGGTGTGAGAGAAAATGTGTAACTGAGCCAGTGTTTAGATCAACTTCACTGCTCAAAAAAACCCACTTCAAGATTGTTATTTTTTTCCTAATTGTAACATTTTCTCTTCTCTCCAAAGGCCCCGTTGTCTCTTGCCTTTCTCTGGGGTGATGATGTTAAAGTTCCTGCCAGTAAAGGATTGCTCCCTCGGACTCTCCCAGGTAACATTCCCTGCAGCGACGGCTTTGAAATGGCGTGCTCAGGTCGGCTTTGGTGCCTGGAGAGCACATAATTGTAAACCAGCCATCTGTTTTCAGCTGTGGTCGGTTGAATGCAAAGTTTTGTGTTTCTGGTTTGTTGTTTTTGTTGGGTTTTTTTTTAACGAAGAAACCCACATAAGTCAAACCTTGTTAACAGCACAAGCTGTTATATCCTTAGTTTAGTGCTCTTTTGTCAGTTTAACTGCCGCTGTACCTAATGCAGCATTTCAGGTCTCCCTTGTTTCTGAGACGCTTTTCTTGGCGTGAAAGTGAGAAATCTCCCGTTTCTCCTTTTTGGGTGTCAAAAATAGCTGGAGCTCCATACAGTTATTCTAGCAATTTAAGTAACGATTTAACCCTTTTTTTTTTTTTTTTTTTTTGGCAGGTAAAAGCTCGTGGTGATTTTTAGATTTCAAAGGAGCTTTTAGTATGGTAATAATAAGGTTGACTCGATAGAAGTCCTGCATTTGTAAAAATAACTGGTAGATATTGCTGGAGGGAGCAAATGCTACTTTTACTTGGAGTTACCCATTTTTCCAAATAGTACTCTTGATATATCAGTAAAAGAAAGATCTGTTGTATAAAATCAACACACATACATGTGACATGTAATACTTTACTACTTATTGAGGAACAATGTTTTATCTAAAATAGTCATTCATCTGATTAACTGTATCTGTAAAAATGTCCTTTGTCCATAGAAACTATGTCCTTCTTCTGAGGACTTCTTATTAGTGGTTAGGTTTAGAAATTTTCCACTTCAATTGTGAGCACCTTTTGTTCCATCATATATTGTTGTGGAGGGTGCACTGGGTGGCTGAATGGGAGAGGAAAAGAAATATTTCTTTACTGAATTGACTCACTGTAGGTCAGTGATTTTTGCCAGCTCATATGCAATGCTGGAAATGCACTGCAGGCAATTCTTATCTGTCAACCTAGAGAAAAATGCTTGTAGTAAAAGACAAAAGACAAGAACACCAGGCACTGTTACAACTGTTTTGGGCACCTCATTGGCAGCTATCCACCATAGAGAGTTGGGTGGTAATGCAGATATTGCTAACTCATCCTATGTCATAATACATAAAATCAAAATACATTGAAATACAATGAAATGAAAATACAATTAATCAAAATACATTAATGCAGAAAGTACTTCAGTACTCAACATGCATTTGCTCCCACAGGGTACCAGGATTTATGATCTATTCCCTTGATGAAGTAAATCACAGGCCTGACTTAAATAACTGAGTAAATAAAAAAAATGGTTTTGAAGCATCTAAATTGGTATGTGAGAGCATGTCCATTCTGTGAGTGAACTATGTGGTGATTCTAACAGGTGGTTAATATCCTCAAAACCTTTGAGCCTTCCTTTTAAATGAAGGTTTGTTGCAAAGAAAGCATGCGGTTAAAGGGTAAACCTACGAGTTCAAAAGCAATTTAAAGGAACCTCTGAATATATTTGCATGGCATCTCGTGATTTTCAGTGGATTTCAGGATAAAGGGTGACCACCTGCCCTTATGGTTTTTGACAGCTATATTTGAAGGATAACCTATATGTATTTGCCCTTAGTGAACCTGATGATTGCCTGCGGTCTTCTCCAGCTCTGCTGGTAATGCCACCTGTGTTGAAGCATGAGTCAGAATACAAGTTTGCTTTTTTCAATTAAAAAGGAAGAAGGCTGCATGTCATACTTGTCCTTTCTATGAACATGAGATACTCTATGTTAAACCCCAGTAGTATTCTACATTCTTAGCAGGCACTCTAGCCTTCGCGTTTTTACACTACAGTTCATCACCTTCTCACAGCCACAGGGGAAGAGCATGCACACCTTAGCAAGGGGTTCAGATGTTTTTAATAGCCTCAGGATGGCTGCAGTCTCTGAAGTGGCTATGGAAGCGTGTGTGCCACAGCACCACCGAAGCATGTTGCCAAAATGTTAGTCCTGGAAGCTATAAGGGTTGTTCAAGGTTTATTCTCTTCTTTAGTTGCATTTGGTCTTTTTCCATGCAGCAGCTCTGCTCTGAAATGTCCTCCTGCCCTTTCTTTGCTTCTTAGCACCCCTTTATTCATAATGTCCTGGTTGGTTATGAGGAGAACATGTGTTTCTTGAAAGCTGTCAAGCTTTTCCTCTTACCTGCAACACTTCTTTAGGTGGTGTGATTATACCCATGGCAGATAACTCCCACTGGTTCAAAGACAGACAAAACCAGATATGCATCTCTCTCTTTTTTTTTTTTTTTTTAATGGTTTGAGTGTTTTGCTTTGTGTGAGGCATGGGTAGATGTCTCTGTGGTTCCCAGAGGAGGGAGGGTGAGGAGTGGGTGACAGGGGAAATGGTGGTTGTGGTCACGCAGTTGTTCAGGCAGTGCATAGAGGGAAGTCAAGTGAGTGGTCAAGTCAGGTGCATGGTACTATAGATGGCAAACATTTGTGGTGTATTTATTTATACACAGTATTTCTCAGTAGAAAAAAATGCTCTTTGCATTTAAAGTCTGACTTTCTGGACATATTGCACACCAGATTTAAAGCTAGACTGAAATTTTGGATCGATTTAAAAACCACTGACCAAGTTTCATTCTCTGAGTAGAATGCCACACAGTTTCACAACCTGGTTTTCTTTGCCTCAGACTGAGGATAAAAGAAAGGGCATTCTTTGGGGAACAGCTGTTCTTTTATATTCGTATTAACTAGCTTTGTCAGTGTAGAAGGAAAGAGGACATCAGATTTTGGGATCTCTGTGGCACTGTAAAATACAGAGGTGTGGAGTTTTTTCTAGAATTGACTAGTGACTTTTGGACGCATCCAGTTAGTTCATGATATTACTGAATCCATTTATTTTTGAAAGACCTGCTGTTTCAAAAGCGAGCATTCATCCCTTTCTGCATATCAGTGCTTTGCAAAGGATCTGAAGCAAGGCATTTACAAGTGAAAGCCTCTGAATTTACTGATCACTTTGTGAGAAGCATTCTCTTTCAGCACAGATCCTTACCTTACTTTCCCTGTGCCCTTCTCTAGTCCTCAAAGCAGCAAAATATAGTCCAAATTTCAAGTGAAACATTTGCCTCTTTTCTGAGCTCTGTTGTTGAGATGCCTCTTCTAAAACCCATGTGGTCTAGAAAATACGAAAAGTAAACAGTGGAGGAAGTATGTTCACTTAGTAACTTAGTGGGAGCTTCTGACTAAGAATGTGGTCTCTTACTAATAAGGAAACTGTTTTGAAGTTGGAAAATATGTATTTTGGTCACAATGCATTATTTAGGTGATTGATACTGATAATGTTGTGTGCTCTGAAACCATAACCTGTGGCCTCGATTTCCAAAGCTGCTGCAATCTGTTACAGAAACATAGGTGAGGTGAATTGGGAAAATAAAATGTACAGTTAAATTCATATTTAAAAATAAGTATCAACCCATCAGCCTGGCCTTGGGCAGGACTTTTTACCAACTCACATGTGGAAGACTGTCTTTCGTCTTGAATGCTGTTGGTTTCCAATCCAGTTGCTTTCTCATCTCCTATATTTTGCATTCTTTATGAACTCAGATCTTAGCTGCCCAGGTGTTTGGAGCCAAACTCCCTCTGCCTTTTATTAGACTCTAGGAGTACTTCAAAGCCTCCTGACACTTGCAGCAAGACTCCAGCAGGATACTGAACACCCACATCTGCGAAGTGAGCAGGTGATTGGGTTGTTATTGAAACCTGAAGTGCACTAATTGCAGACTTTGTGGTATGATATTAAAATGTTATATGAGGTAAAATGGGCTCTTTCTGATTCTTCTAGGGCTACCCAGCCACCTCTATATGTGACATTCATTCGGTAGCATCTTAATTACTTCTGAGGCCATTTAACGCGTCAGTGCATGTTTCCATCAGTGATGGATGTAGGTAGCTCTTTCTTTGTTCCTATTCCTGAACTGATCTCCCTTTCTCTGGTAATGTGCAGAACGCTGGCATATTTGGTAAACAGTCCGAGAGGATGGATTTTCCAGTGCAGGGTTGTGGTCACTGCTTTCTGTTCTTCACCTGCCATGTAATGTGCTTCTCAACTGGGTGGAGCCTTTTAAACAAGAGAAGAATCATAGAATTGTTTAGGTTTGAAAAGACTTTTAAGATCGTTGAGTCCAACTGTTTCCGTTAGAAATTTTGGAACATGTAATGAATTGTGCTCAGAAGTAAATCTACTCAGAAGTTCCTGCTGACTCCATGAATGTAAGTGATCATACAGGGATAACAAATCAGTATTCCAGTAGTGTGTAACTGCTAAAAGTACATGTAAGTGTCCCCACCGCTGAGCTGACATCTCTTTGTACTGAATGCCTTGCAAGCACCCGAAAAAACTCCCTTCTTTTGTCAACGACCTTACTATTCCTATGCAGCAGTCAACAAACATATCATTGCAACATCTTTGCATAGTCAGAAAATGTTCTTTTTGTAATTCATCCTCTTTGAAAACCAAGACACTGCTTATATTCGATCTGAAGCTATTCCCTGTGTGACTTATCCCTCAGTTCTCTGCAACTCAAAGTACCATTTAGCTGCAGTGCAGTTCTCAGTGTTAGCACATCTGCTGTTGAAATTAAGGTTGCAAAAATTCTTTGCCAATTTAAAGTAAGCATCAGGTCTGGATACGATTTTTCTTCGTGCTGAGATGAAATACCCTATTTCTGAAAAAATGCTGATTCACTCAAGCCAAAATGGAGACCAAGAGATACATCTAACAGGATCCTGATTTATAGCAAGAAGCAGAGACACTTCAATTTTCATTATGCACTTCTCATGAAAGTGCATCAAACTCTATATTGTTGAGGGTGGTGCTGGTGGTGTAGTTCTTTTCATTAAAAACCTCAAAAGATCTTGATTTTATTCCAAGGCAGTACAAAAGCATTTCTGAAATCATGAAAATGTTTGTGGGATAGACAGATGAATGTTCCTATCCAGATCTGCTGACAGATTTTCTCATAATGCTTTTCTACTTTTTCATGACAATGAAAGCAGAAGTTCAATTACAAAAAGCCAAACTTTTTTTTTAGCAGCAATCACACTTAATTTATTTTAAAATAATGGAAGTGGGAGGAAAAATACCCAACAATCCAAATTACTTACCAAGATCTTCCAGAGGCATCATATCAGAATTGCTCCCTTTCCATTTCACATAGCAAACCAATTTACAGTCATTTAATTCTTTTAACATGCATAAAATAGGCGTCCTGTTACATTACTCAAGCCTACCAGGTTAAATACTTTCAATCACAATAATTTTGGTTATCATCCTATGCAGTATTAGTGCTAAAAAACAATCAGTATTAGCATGAAATAGTAAAAATTCCAGAAGTAAGTTTGTTCAAGCATAGGTCTTTTCTCTGAAACAAATAATTGAAATAATGTTTACACTGTTACAAAAATGTCAAATAGATACACAGTTCACAAGAAAATAAAATACACTCTTTTGAATGAAAGTCTAAAACAATCTGGTGAGTTTTCCTTTGCTGAATTAGTTGCCTCTTTTTTTTTTCTTTTTTCTTTCTCGTGTGGAGCATTTGCTGTAGCATCTATATGTGATTATCTTCAAGCGCAGCAATACTTATCAAGTTTATTATTTGCCATATGCTTGTACTACAGCTTTAGGCAGGAGATCTTGGTAGATTTACTTAGTAATTTTTCCAATTTTATCTGTTATTTTGAAGTATTTAGCAAAGAAAGAAAAAATGAAAACGGCAGCCTTAATAGAATTATTTAAAGTCTTGCAGATAGGTGGATTACATAGATAGATAGGTCAGTATCTTCCAAAGATACTGTACAGCTTTGGCTGGGGATTGAGGAAATAATGAATGAGTCTTAGAGAATTTTTTTTGTAATAAAAATCATAGCTTAGTTGAAATGCACATCTTAGGCTTATATTTGTAAAAAAAAAAATAAAAGTCCCTTGTTATACACTAGTAAAGGTAGAGAGAAGATAAGAGATTGAGAAGAGACAATAGTTTTTGAGGGTCACTGCAGATAACTTTAAAATTTGAACTGACATTGGTCTCATTTTCAAACACTGGAAGGTTTGAAACCACAGCTGATGCTTTTCATGCAATTGTAAGCCTGAAAAAGGAGTTTGGCAGCTACATGGAGAAAGAAAACCAAAATCATTTAGAAGAGGTAGTGGTGGAGAAAAAATTGCATGCATTGGAGGGAGGGGAGAGCAAGAAGCTAGTGTGTGTTTCTGTGATACCCCCATACTTATAGCCCAGGCACATATCCCAGTATCTTACTGTGTGCCCGAGAGCACAGTGCCACCAGCAATTGCTGAAAGATACTTCTGTCTCCACGGACCCTGTAGTGCCAGCTCTCCACCTGCTCCAGTAAGGGCTTGCTCCGTTACCCAGCGGGTCCAGTACGGAACTGGCTGGGGAGCTGGAAAAGATGTCCATGCCTTGGTTTCTAGGTTTGCACCACCATTGGGTGAGATCTGCTTTCATTTCCCTGCGTGCATGACACAGCTCAACTGCATGGATCAATAAAGAATGCAAATAAAAAAAGGATTTATTTGTAATACTCAAAATAGTCATTCTCATTACAGAAGTTTAGAAAATACAGAGGTGTGAAAAGAAAAGCTATGGTGAATATACTTGTGCTGTAGTTACATCAGACCCCTTCCATCATTCAGACTCCAATTTTTTTTTTTTTTCCTGTTGCCCGGACAGTAGTCAGAACTTCAGGCTTCACTCATTTCTCTGCTTTTCATTAATTACAGTAGCTGGTATACCCGTCTTCCCTTTGAAGCCTTTTAGCAGGTTCACATGAGTATAACTGTTCAACCTGGAACTCGCTGTGTCTTTTTCCTTAGTAGGAGGGAGTGATTCTTTACTTCTGACTCAAGCAGTCCAAAACTGTGTCAGGTCCTCAAAAAAGTCTTAAAAAGCACAAGTGTGCTTTCGATGATCTTTTTCCTTTAAGAGAAAGGTTGAATGCAGGACCTCTTTTGCTTGTTTTCTGGTTTCTTTGCCTTCAAGTTATCTTTTTTTTTTTTTTTTTCTGAAATCACAGTAGCTAGACGCTTTATTTATTTTGATTAAAATTAAATATTTAATGCCATAATAAAAAACTGAGACTTAAAATGCACAGGACTTAAGTTATAAGAATTGAAAACAGACAAATTCATTAAAACATTGGATTTCTAAACTCAGGAAAACTCCAAAAAACCAGAATTGATCAGGTTAGTTTGAAGACATCATGACATGTTTGTGGGTAAGCTAGGAACCAAAAAGAAACACTTGTGTTGTTTTTCTTGCACAGAATAAAAACCTATATACATTTAAGTTCAGAGCTTTTCTTGGAGTGGCTTTGATCAAACCACGATTCTTTTCTGTAGTTTGCAGCACTTGTACTAGGGTTCCAGGCTAAGTCCATCCACCTGCAGTGCTGATTGCATTACACTTGCACCTCTGCCTGTGTTGCTCATTTCTCTTTTTCTTTTCCTGCTATCTTTGGAGAGAGAAGATCCTTCTTCCGCAGTCCCAGCTCCCAGTCAGAGGGACACAGAACGCTTCCTCTTTCTAGCAGCATACTCCCCCGCCACAAAATTGGATAAGGAATGGCTGAGGCGAGTGTCCAGAGTATCAGAGTTGTTGCTGCTGCTGCTGATTTTCACCCGTGGGCACAGGCACTGGAGCATGGCTTTGCGGATGTAGCTGTCAAAGCAATAGTAAATGAAAGGGTTGGCACAGCTATTGGCAAAAGCAAAAGGGCTGCTCACCTGCATGCCCAGTTGGGCAACCGTGTTGGAAAAGCAGTCAGACTGCTTCAGGAGTCCCAAAAGGATGGCCATAAACTTGAACAGATTGAAGGGAACCCAGGAGACAACAAAAGCTGCCACTACAATGAAGACGATCTTGATGGATTTTCTCAGTTTCTTATCATGTTTCCCAGTCTTCTGATAATGCACACAGAGTCTCTTGGTGATAGAGCAGTAAAAGGTCAAGATACTCAACAGAGGGAAGAAGAAGGCCAGGATTAAAAGCATCAGCGAAGAAATCTGTTTGGCTTCTGTCATGGCTTTGTCTGTGCAGTAAGTCTTTCCATATTGCTTCCTCAGTTCTCTGGACAAAAGGGTTGGCATCCCCAAGCAGCAGGATAACAACCAGACACCGATGCAGAGTGCTCTAGAATAGGATCTTGTTCTGATCCGTCTAGCAACAGAGGGGTGCATGATAGCCAGGTATCGGTCAGCACTCATACAAGTGAGGAGGAGGATGCTGCAGTACATGTTGACTGAGATGACATAGGAACTAGCTTTACAGAGGAAAGATCCTACCCTCCAGCTCCCGTCCGACGCCTCCTTGTCCACCCAGAACGGCAGCGTGATGAGGAAAATGAAGTCAGACGCAGCGAGGTTGATGATAAAGACATCAATCAGCCTCTGGACCCGTCGCTTGAAGACCAAGGCTACAATCAGGACTGAGTTGCCAACAATGCCCACCAGGAACACAGCAGTGTACAGGATAGGGAGGAAAGTAGACATCTGTTGCAGGTGCTGATACTGGCAGTTGTCCTCGTAGTAGTAGTCATAGCTGAAGGTGACTGTAGACACAGATGAGAGCTGGGTGAGTTCCATTTCTGGCCAGGCTGTTCTCATCCCCTGTCTGAGGGAGGCTCTGAGCTCCCCTGCCCTTCCCTTCAAGGTCTTTAAAGACATTTTAACGAGTGAGGGGGGAGGAGTGGAGGGAGGGAGGAGGAGAATAGTGGTTTTGTGGGGAGATAATTTATATACCTTTAACCAACTGCATAGGCAACAAATAAGCAACAAGAGTCTCTGATTAGTCAAAACCTTGTCTTCAGAATAAAAACGTGCAGCTTTTTTTAAAAATCAGGTTTAATTTTACTATCTCCATTTTGCTTGTCTGTGAAAGCAAACCAGGTTCAGGTTTTGCTTTTCTTTCTTTTGGGGGAGGGAAGGTAGTTTTCAAGATTGTGAACTTTTTATTTTTTAGTACAGGATATTGGTAGCTTGCAGAGATTTGAGATTGTACCAGCTCAGAAGAAGCCAGAGAACAGTGAATTCACGTGCCACATTCTTTATCTACACTCAAAACATTTTGTATCAATTGCTTGTCAGGGCAAGTTCAACTTTTCTGAGGCTTGAAGTTTTTTACTTTACTTGTTCATTTATGGTTGTTGTTTTCTGTTAAGAGTAGTTATCTCATACGAAAATATACAGGGAGAAACACTTAAAACTACTATGTCCTTTCTGCCCTGTAGTTGGTTGTTCTGTATCAGTCCCAGGCTCTTTGCTACCCTGCCAGTGCCCTGCTCCTGCCCTGCAGTCCCTCCAGTTCCCCGAGACATGGACTCTCCACAGCCAACTTGATGAATGTATTAGAAACTTAGAGAACAGTGTCACACATTCTTCTGCAATGTGAAACTTGACTTGATGCTCCCATCCCCCTCACAGACTTCCTTATCAGCCACAGTCCTGGACTCCAGAGCAATGGTTTGTTCCTTCTGCTTCTGACTGCACAGGCTGCATGGCTTTTGAGCTGTTCTTATATACAGTGCTCACTTCCCTTAAAGAGCTCTGATTTCCTTCATCTTTCATTTGCAGTATCCATATCGCTCCAGCTGTCACTTACCTTACAGACAGCCCTTTCAGCATTGCATAAATCAAATGGAAATTCTCACTTTTTAAACTACTGAATTCATTACAGATTGAACAGTGCATGCTTATTTGAAACCTCTACTATTGGTCATCATCATCCTTCCTCTCTTCTGCAGATAAATTTATTTTCTCCTTCCTCTCCCTCCCACCTGCACGTTCATAGACCAGGCGCTTCTTCAGGATTCTCAGAGCTTTGAGGAGATTGCCTACTGGTGCAGGCTCCACCCCTGGGCACTTAGATTGCATCTGTGTGTGTCTCCACAGGCAAACAACAACTGTAGATTGTGTGGGCAGCAAATTAGTCCCTCCAGCGCACTCTGGATGCACTCAGACTCACTCTCTCAGTGCTCACGTTATGTGCTCCTATGCAGCAGGTGCCTGGTAGACTTCCAGGCAGCTGGAAAAGCAGCCAGCTGCTATTAAACAGCTGGCTGCTGGATGGAAGGATATTTAGGTGGGCACTGTCTCTTGTGTATATGTCCTGATGTCTAATACGGGTGTATTTACATACAACTGCCTTTCTATCAGTAGGGCACTAGTGGACTAGTGACTATTTTTAATGGAATGTATAAGGATTTGCTTAGCAAATGCAATTCAGCCATCACAAACCCTGAAAAAGGATCAAGGTGTATAAAAACACCCCAGATTAGATTACTGATTTGTATGCCAGAGATGTAAATGTGAACCTCTAAGGAAGAACAGGCTAAAAAACATCTTGCCATCTCAACTTGGGCATAACCATTCATGTTAAAAATCACTATGTCCTCTCCCTAAGTAGGAGGCAATGACTTTTCTTAGTTAGTCCACTCATGAATTAGAGCAAAAATAACATTCCATGGATTTGTAAAATGCCTCATTGTTATTCTAGGATAGTAATCTCCTGCACCTGAAAAGACTATTCTTATTTTCAAGGAAATGTAAAAGTCTCTTCTGTGGTGCTGAAAGTGAGCAGATACTATTGCTGCAAGTCTTTTTTTCTGTGAGACTTGTCACAGGTCAGTTACGGCATGGATTTGTGTGCCAGCTTGTTCTTTCCCTGGCAAAGCTGAGAGAAGGGAACGCAGAACAAAATTCATAAAACTCTTAAAATCGTGTTGGGTTGAGGACATTGTGATTTGTATGTGACAGATGTAAGTGTAAACCTGTAAGAAAGCACAGGCTAAACTTCATCTTCTCTCCATGTGAAGGTTACAAAAGATATAGTGAGTTTTCAGACAAGACTTGGTGAAAGTGCCCACGTAGCTCACAGTTTACAAAAATTATGTTTGATGGATTCAGTGCAGAGGTGAGTTTTGTGTTATCTTTGCTTATTTCTGCTTCAAGGAATGTGTTTCAGGCTTTTTTTTCCAAGGAGCCCTGGGAAATAGAGGCATTCTCTTTCCTCTAGTACTAGAATAGATCAGCTGAACGCTACAGTCTGCAGTATAATAGTTCTGCTTCTCTAACAAAGATGGACCTATATGTTATTTTACTCTGCAGTTAGATTCTAACAGCTTACATGCAGTTACAAGCTTTAGAAATTAGGCACAAACTTCCCTCCATCTCACACTACTTCTTACTCCTTGAAATTCATTCCCTTCCTCTCTCCATCCCAGAGCAAACAAAAAAATGAGTAACTGTGAAAAGCTTAATGGAACTATAAAGATAAGCTCATGCCTGTGCAGTTTTGTCTTTGTGATTCCTCACTATGTTGTCTCCCTGTAATTTAATAGCCTTACTCACTAAACCAAAAAATTAAATACTAAACTTTTTCCAACAGGGAGCAACTCTGCTCTCTTGAATTTGCTCTGTATTTCTTGAATGCTCTAAACAGACTTGTGGATGTTGTTGCATGTTGCCATATTCCACAAGTAACACTTCCTTACATGGGCAGAAGCTTTGCAATGATAACCTAAAGCATGGTCATGAATAATGAAGCAATCTGTAATTATCCAAGTGGAGCAGGAGCAGGTGTATTTATCAGTAGTCTGAACATCTTGTGGGGGATTTATGTGATATTGATTCACCTAGGGCCTTACTCTTCCCAGAGCTCACTTCCCTGAGGTAGAGCCAAGCTCTCAAAAATACTGAGTACATAGAAATTCCCCTCATAACACTCTCCAGGAAGCTCAGCACGTAATGTGCAAAGATCCGAGAGATGTGGTGAGACGTTTTATAATCAAGAGAAAGCCTTCATCCTCTCCTCACTCTTCTATATTTCCACAGAATTTTTTTCCTCACAGACTTTGCCAGATGCATGTAAATCCTTTTCCTGAACAAAATTCTCTGCTGAAGAAAACAGCTGCTGGCTTGGCTTGGGGGTATGTTCTTCCATTTGGGATACCCATCCTGTCCAGCCCTTGATGCAGCTCTGAAAAAATGCAGCTGCTGGGTGCAGAGTAGTTTTGAACCTGAGAGTGAACCTAAAGCTTCTGTAACCAGATACTCAGAGCTCCTGTGATCATGGCCCTGCATTTGGCCAGTTCTGCTTGAAAGGAGCGTTGGTCTACTCTGGTCCTGCCTTTCTCAAATGCACCCGTGAAATTCGTCGTGGCAGTATCTGTACCATTCCTTAAATCTTCCTCGTGGGAAATGCTGAGGTGTTTCCAATGGTAGCACGAGAAAAGATTTCATGTCGTTGTTCACAGTTCTGTAGTGCTTGCCATACATGTATTATGGGCAGGCAGCCACCTATTTTTGTGACAAAATCCAGAAGAGCTGCACAGCAGAACTATCAGCACAGGAAGTATGCAGGGTTGTTGATTTAGTTTGCTACAGGCACCACCTCTCCCTTACAAATTTCTGCAATTGAAGCATTTCAGGTAGCGAAGTGTGAGCTTGTTTTTTGTGGTTTCTTCTTTTTTTCTTTTACATTCTCGATTTTACTGATAGTTTAAATGTGGTCTTATTCCAGCTTGTACGTGGCCTTTAATACAAGCACAGGCATCTAGATAAAATAAGCTGTGTATCTGCAAATTATTAATGATGATAAATGCTGAGAAGGACAAAGGTTCATTCAGCTGTAAAAGAAAGTGTAGTAGTTTATAAATGATTGTACTTCAAAAATATGCAAGAAACAGAGATTTGCAGACTTAATTTAAAAACAATCCAAAACCCACACTGAAACTGCCCTACTATGCTATAGCTATTTGAAGGCAGGCTCAGAGGTGACCAGTGAATGATAACCAACTGAAGTTTCACCCCTCAACAAAGAGGAGAGGGTGGAACCAATTCAGGACAATGCACTGGGATAGGTTGAAATAGTTCCATGCTGAGAGTAGTGGTCTACAAAATGCAGTGCAGGAGGAAGATTCTTTTTGTACACTTCATTTTTGAATATTTATTATCTTATCCTTTTTTAATTTATATTTTTGTATATGGTTTATCATGTACATAATCTATTGGTACAGTAGTACATTTATATAATTCTAAAAAAATATATACATATTAGAGGGGTGCCTACTCACAAAGTTTTTACTGATGGGGTGCATGATAAAAAGGTTTGGAGACCATGGACATAAAGGACGAATGAGTATAATTAAAGTGCACCAGTGCTATTCATCGTATTTGGAAGATGCACATCTAGAAGGTCTTCCCTCTGTGAAAATTATAATTACAGTAGGATTGTCTTATCCTAATGTGTTCTGTGCCACAGTAGGAAAAATAAAGAAGGCAGAAACGAAACAGACAAAACTGTGTAAGGAGGTCTGAGACGAATCCATGGGATTTTCTGCTCCCTCTGGCTATGTGAAATGCTCATAGATGGTGCCTAAGACAGAAAAACTAAAACTCCCTTTCTGTTATTACAAAGAGAACATTTCTTGGGAGAGGCAATATCTCGTAAATTAATGAGTAGTTTTGGAAAAAAGACAAACTTTTAAACATCTTTTTCAGATCTGAATCAATAATTCCTGAAGTGAAAGTGATATATGAAGGGTTTTTTTTTCTTCTCATTCTATATCAGCTTCATTTAACACAGATGGTGCCACCTCCTTCAACTACTTGCTTATTTCCTTAGACTGTGAGAAGTAAAATGACAAAAATTTTGTGCTAAATATTTTTTTTTTTTTTCAACATACTGGGAGTTTGTTTGTCTTGTTTGCAGCACTCTGATGTTAAACTGTCTCTGCCTGAGAACTTACTAATGCACATGATCCAGGTTTTCTATTGAAGAAACTTCACTTTTACAAAAAGCAGGAACAACACTTAAGCTGTAGCCCTCAGCATTATTTCTTTCATGCTTTCCTGTGCAAATGGCACTGTTTCTGCACAGTAAAACAAACTTTTACTTTTAAAACCTTCCCAAATGATCCTGTTCCGTAACTAAACTGATCAGTCAGTGGTTCTGCTGAGGCAGACTGAAGTGATGTGAAAAAAAGAGAAAAGGAAAAAAGATTGTTGTTGACAAGGAATGACCCTGTGCATGCATTTGTAATGTTTTTACTGGGTTACTCATACTACATGGGAGGGTCTTTTTCCGGAAAAAAAAAATCCAAGTGAAATCCGGTGGGAGTATTTGAATTTAAATAAATAAAACGAAAATGAAAACACAACTCTTCCCTCTGGATGCTTTTGAGCAGCTGCACACTTCATATTGATCAGTGCAGATTTTGAAAAAGAAGAGGCCACTGTAGTCTAATTTAATAACGAAAGTAGCAATGGCTACAAAATTTTCCAGAATTGATTCTCATTTTTAGAAAATTAGATCTTTTAGGAGAAAAACCTATAGGAGAAAAAGCTATATTTAAATGTTAGACAATTTGCTATGATTTACAGTAAATGGTTCCAATTCTACTTATCCTATGGCTCAGAATACAGACAAATTTTGTTTTTTCCTTTTAACATCTTCCAGCTTCAACTGATCAGCTTCTGATCATTTTGCCAGGTATAGAGAAAGAACTGTTACTAATTTTTTTTGTTCCCTATTCCCATTACATGTATTTTATGGTGTTGCAACTCCTTAGTGCAATAAATTAACTCCTTAAATAAACTCTTCTTCTGTAAATTAAATTGACTGACCTGTGATATATTTCATTGAGAGAGGTTTTCTAATTGTTCAGTGATTTTCAAATACCTTATTAGGTTTATCTCAACATGTCAAAACTAGACATGCTATTTCAGCACCTAACAGCGACTCCAGATGTGATAAACTTCTTTCCTCCCTGTTATTTCTCAGTTTATATATCTGAGTTTGCAGGAAAGTTGGGGTTTTTTTTGGCCACAGCACCATCTTGGCAGTTGGTAATTCACCAACACTTTTCCTCTTCATTTTGTGCTTCCTGGGATAAAGTCTCGTGTCAGTGGCTCCAGTCTTCGCTTTTAAATTAATGAGCTCATCGATGACCTTATTGAAATGCATGTTTGCTTGCCCCAGCTGCAAAATGATCAGGTCACCCTGTACCAGTGCCCTCTCCATGTCATTATTTACCCTTCCCTCAGGCCTTGTGTCATCTGTGAGGGTTATCAACAATGCTCTGATTTCTTCCAGGCCCTCGATAAAGATGGTAAGTATTTTAGAGTCTAGAATAAACCCCAGTCAGACCCCAAAATACATCCTTGCATTATGAAGTTTTGGTGAGACAGTTCCTTGGTCTGGAAAGGTGGGGTGTATAGACAGAGGTTTCTTTAATTTAATATTACTTCTAGTACTTTTTTTTTTAATTAAAAAATCTTTTTTTGCACCAAGTCAGAGAAGTTTCTTCTATCACGGCTTTCACCTTTGCCATCCTAGCTTCTCACATTGCTGCAAAAATGCTTCCTCGCTGTTCTGGTAGAGGAGTTGGTTGGGATGATTCCCCAGAAGGTCCTCGGTGGCATGGAAACCTCGGATATTTCTGGTTTTTTCCGAGTATTTGTTTGTTAGTTTGGTGGTTTGTAAAACCAGAACTGGGTGGGGTGATCTCTCGGCCAGGGGAGTTGTTAAACACTTCTAAGAGTCCTCTTGTATTTCGAGTGGGTTCATGTACCACGGAAATGTCCAGTTTGGGGTGTGGAGCCAGTGTTGACAAGTTTTTGCTATTTTTACTGAATTTTTTTTCCCTTTACTTAGTGTTTTCCCAAGTCATTCCTTTTTTTTTTTTTTACAAGCACTCAAGCAAAACAGAAATAAACAGCAAGGAGGTTGTAGCCAAGTGGGGGTCGGCCTCTTCTCCCAGGTAACTAGCGACAGAACAAGGGGGCATAGCTCCCAGGCTGCGCCAGGAGCGGTTTAGGGCGGACAGGAGGAGGAATTCCTGCAGGGAAAAGGGGCTGGGGGCGGGCAGGGGGTGCCGGGCAGGCTGTGGAGCCTCCGGAAGGGGGCGGCAGAACTACACGGCCCAGGGTGCCCCGCGCGGGCGGGCGGAAGCGGGGCCGGGCCGGGATGCGAGGCGGCGGCGGGCGGTGGGTACCGGGCCGGGCTGATCCTGGCGCTGGGACCGGGCACAGGGGCCGGGGATCGGGGCGCTGCCCTCGCCTTGGCTGCCAGCCGGCGGCTGCCGCCCCCCCTGCGCGGGGCTGTCGCCGGTGAGGCCCGAGCCCCCGGGGGTGGTCGCGCCCAGTGGAGATGCCCGGCTGGCCCGGCCCACGGTGCTGGGCTGGGCTGGCCCTGGTGCGGCAGGTGCTGAAAAACCCTAGGGCTTTTCAAGTCATTTTTCCCTCCCCTTTCATATTTGTTCCTTTAATAGCGCTGGGAGATATCCGTGAAGTAATTTCAGAGTTAAATGGTTGTCTCCAACCATTCGGTTTGCTCTCTGCTTCTAGATCACTTGTTGTGAGCTGGTGGCGTGGAAGGAGCTGAATGAATGGCACAGTCGGGGCAGAAGGGAAGTTTGCGTTTCGTGCTCTCCACTGGCCACAGGACACAAACAACGCTGTGCCTCTGAAGCGACCTGGAATCACTGGAGCTGTGTGTCCTGAGGGACTTCTGAGTACCGCCAAAGGTAAAAAAAGTGTTTTGTAGCAATCTTTCCTAACCTTCCGTTGCCCTAAATATTAAAAGGATGATCCCATTCGGTGCTGTTACCAGCCCTCTCACCACATTTACACCTTCTCGTAGGCCTTCTCCCTAATTCCTTTTCCCAAAGAGCAGTGAGACTGCAAGCATCTTTCCTTCTTGGTGATGTCACGTAACAGGATTTTTTTAAATGTGGTAGCCCACTGTTGGCTGACAGGAGTGACTGCAGTAACAAGATAACAATCGTCATGTTTTTGTATTCTCTTCTGCCATGGTACAGTAACTTCTTACAAAGGCTGTCCGTTCTTCAGCCTTAAGTTGATTTTTTGCCAGAACACTTGTTTTTGTTCCATGTTTTTTCTCTTTCAGCTCTACTGACTTGGCCCCTTTGTTTCTCTCTCCTCCCCCCACCCCGTAGTGCGTGCATCCACAGTCATTCCTTTAAATCTTGCTCCCGGTTTGGCCTTTGCCTTCTCTTTGCGAGGTGGTGCTTTACAATTTGTACGTCTTGCTTCTGTAATAGTTACGATATCATGGGAAGCATTTCTGACTGTTTACAGCTGCCTTGTGTTGTCTTAGGTTCGTTGCATAGCTTAGTTGCGGCCGTGACTTATTTGAAGTAGCCTCTGCTGTTGGAGTAAAATGTGCTGTTAGTGCTGTATGAACAAACCTCCTGTGAAATAGTGAAGGGTCTTGCTGACAGACTGTAAAGACAAAATATTTTTATTTGTAGTCAGTCTTTATGCCTTTATAATTCGTGTCATCTTTGGCAGTAGTAATGTTAATTTTTTGTAACTAAGTTTATTCTGAAGCACCTCCTACACGTTGTTCTGTACAGAACATTTGCAAAGTGTGGCATAATCGTGTAAACGTGCAGTGTCTTTCTTCATGGTCTTCTCTGGTAACTATTTCTTACTGACAGTGCTTTGCTACTGCCACTGAGCCCTGCCTGGGGCTGGGTGGAGGGTTCTGCCTTTTAAAAGGACACCTCGTTTAAGTGGGAATGCTGTCTGCAGTACATGAAGATGCACTGGATATGCAAAGTGAATGGGCAGGGTAGTCAAGTCTACTACACCGTGGCAGGAAAAACTAGTTCAAAATTTGCCTAAAGGGTTGTGGAGTTCTTAATCTTTTCTGTAAGCTGTTGAAGTGTTAGGCAGAAGCATTGAGGGGACTTTTGTTGTAAGGAATTGGGGGCGTGCTTGTGCCTTTGCACTGTCTTGTCCATACTGAAAATCCACGTGTGTTTTATGGGACAAATGCCACACAGAGCCACACGCTAGATTTCGGGGTCTGTAGCCCCATTAGCTGCTCTCTACCTACGCCTGGCGTTACATTGCAGGGATTGAACGTCAGTAGATTGCCACATCCCTTTTACCAAGTGGATCGTGAACACTGGGCAGTGCTTTAATTTACTGTTTGGTGATTACCCCTTCATTTTGCTTATGATCTGTTCTTGGTTGCCAACTGGCATCGACCCTGCCAAGTCCGCAGTATGCGAGCACACAGGAGGCTGGTCAGAAGGGTGTGGTTGTGTTTTAGTGCTGGTCTGATAGGGGCATTTCCAGCACCGGTGTTCTGCACCTGGCAGCAGGGATTTATATCTGAAAGTAAGATTTTTGAGTCAGTTTTCTTTTTGTATGTTAGGCACAAAGTTGATAGGGCTTTGTTATTATAAGCATTTATTGAGCATTTTTTATTATAAGCATTTATATTGAGAGGCAGTTACAGCAGATCAGTGGCCCAGTAATGTCCTGCTTACGTTCTTTTTTGTTAGACATCACTCTGAGGATGGAGCTTGTAGGTTCTTGTGATCCTTCCGCACTGACAGAGCCCTTTCTAAAGAGAGAAGTCTGTTGCAGAGGTTCCCTCTTGCAGTGAGTGTGACTGCCATATAGTGGAAAATCCAGACCAGCCTGCTTGCCAGCCTGTTCTGCTGCTTGCTATGAGAGTGGGTTCCTGGAGAATCTGCTCAGCTCTGAGCTCAGCTGGGCAGGAGCTTTGGCCCTGGAGGTGCCACATGGCCTGTTTGCTTCATGAGATGTTTGGGAAGGGGAGAGGATCCCTCAGTGAATTCAGTGGGGGTGAATGGTGAGGCCAGAGCTACGCAGCACGGTGCTCTCTCCCTCTCCTACTTACCCCACGCCCTGTGTACCTTGAGCTAGATGCTGGGATATCAAAAGAGAATGAAAGTGCATAACCAGGAATTGAAACACTGCACAGAGAATTTGCTTCCAAGTGTGGGCTTGACTGTATGTTTTCTAGATAAATAAACCGGGATATGATGTGTTCTCCCTCTCAGTATTTAAGTTAGCTTATAAAGGTTCACAGCTTGTGGATTATTATTTAAGTGCAGTTGTGGTATGCAAACTTTGCAGTATTTTAAATGGGTGCTTCTTGTCAGTTCACCAAAAATTAGTTCTATTATTACTTGTTGCTAAGGATGCAGTTCAAGGATGGATATTACAAGGAGTGTGCCTCATTTAATATGGAAATGAAGCATAGGGAATGACATGGGTACACATAATTTCTCCTCCTTGTTAGCCAGTTTCAGATAAATAGAGGAGCAGATGGAAGGGAAAAGAAATAAGAATGGTATTGTTGACAGCAAACATCAATGCCTTTGAAACTCCCTGCTTTAATTTGCACCTTGTTTCTTAGTTCAGAATTTCTTACTGGTAGGTCTGACTTGAGCACTGTTGTCTTTCCTAGTGAATGTTGAGTTTTAAGGCACTTGGTGTTTCCAGTTGCGGTTCATTCACTTGCAAAGAAAGTAGACCAAAATATTTTGATCTAAGTATGTGGGAGAAGGGAGGTAGAGCAAGCAATGGACAAGAGCTGATTAGATAGTAGCTCCTGCCGCTGGCCTAGCTGCCGAGTTAGCTTCCATTGATTTTTTTTTTCCTTCTGGCTAGTGCATCAAGCCTGTTTCGTAGTAATCCATAAATTTAATCAAGCACAGAAAATGCTTGAGAACAACAGGCATCTGAGAGGAGTCCTCTGGCGCATTGCACTATCTGCAAAACATTTTATGTGTTACCAATCACTTGCTCACTGAAGTCACAATATTGTCATAAGTGTGTGGTATTTGTATTTTCCCATGCCTCCTGAATCTATGCCATTTGTGAACACAACCCTGCAAAGGAGGGCATAAATGATCCCTAATAGAGGGAGGCAGAGCAAAGTCCTTGTGGGAGCGTATGGAGGTCTTTCAGTTCTATCACCTTGTTGCCGTGGAGCAGGGCACCCTCCTGCATTGCTGTTGTTCTTCAGAAATATCACAAATATGTATTGTGGCATTAGTGCACCATTTACCATAACTTCAAATTTGTCTTTCAGTGCTTCTCTCATGTTCTGTCTCTAGTCCCTAGATGTGTTTCTCTGCTTCCTTAAAGGCATTCCAGCACTTTGGCATGGCTGGCTTTAGTGAGCAGTCTTGGAAGAGCTTTTTTTGGCATGCCTGTGGCTCTTATCTTTGCTGTAAACACAAGCTGTGAAAGCCGTATGGGGTGGCAGGCTAAAAATAACTTTTACCCTTGGTAATCGCCTAAGGAAAGATAAGTCTTCTGCCTGGACACCGTGGATGGATTCTCTGATGTTCCTTACAATCAGGATCACAAATGGCAGCGAGCTGTGCCATCTGCTTTGGGGACAGAGTTGGTGTTGCTCTGTCAGTTGCTCTTTCAGAGAGAGTCGCTAGTGCAGTGTGGCTGGGAGAGCACACTCCCTGGGATACTATCCGTACTTTGGACTCGCAGATCCAGTGTGTGCTGGCCAGTACTGTAGATTTGCTCAGGGTTCCTTTGATTCCAGCATGTTGGAAGAGGAAGACATGGGTATCCTTACAGTACATTTCATAGAAGAGGGATGATGCAATGAGTTTGACCCTGCTAAGATAACTTTCTGTGCCATCAGAAGAGTTGCTCACTTGTCCCTCTCTTCCTGTGCAGCAGGAAGGGTGCCATGATGGATAACCGGTTTGCCACAGCACTGGTGATTGCCTGTGTGCTCAGCCTCATCTCCACCATCTACATGGCAGCTTCCATTGGCACAGACTTCTGGTACGAGTACCACACCCTGTCCCCAGCTGAGAATGTTAGTGAAGCTGGTAGAAGCATCTGGGAGGAGTTTTTCAGCAAAGAGGCAGATGAGAAGACCTACACAGATGCGCTCTTCCGGTGCAACGGCACGGTTGGACTGTGGCGGAGGTGTATCACTGTACCCAAAAACTCTCACTGGTACAGCCCACCAGGTATCTCCAGAGCAATTAACACTTCCTAGCTTGCCTGGGGTGGTATGTGCTAACTTCCTCAGAATGTACTCGTGTCACTTTGTTCCTCCAGAACGCTTATTTCTAGCTTATGTTTTGTTTGTTTGTTTAATAGAGACAGTCCAGATTTTTAAAGAAGCAACAGGCAGGATGGTCTGTGACTGTCAGCACTGCAGATTCTGGATTTGACACATGATACTTGATCTAAATTTAGTTTTACGCAGCTTGTTTTTTATTTTGCATCAGCTCTCCAGCTGGGGATGCAGTTACAGTTGCTCTATCAGTCACTGTCTTTTTAGGACAGATCCTGGGATCCAGCAATGGAATAAAGATACTACTTTGTCAAGGAGGAACTCACTCCTTTTAGCTAGTCATTCACTTTTTTTGCATGTCACAAATATCCTACCATTGCATCAGCACATTTTGGATATGAATGGATATAGATTGAAATATTAGTAATATTTTTCACAATGGTTGGGGAAAAATAGGTGTGGTAAACAATTATTTTAATTGCCTCAAAGTAGATCTTGTGTACTTATTGTGTGCATGTGAAGCCCTTCATTTTGAACCCTGTTAAAAATGTACCTTCAATTACATTTTCTAGAGGAAAAAGGTGAAATTCTTTTTTTTTTCCCCTCTTATGAAAATACTTATTTTGGAAGACATTTAAACCAGCTCTGCTCAATAGTATTCTTAAAATCTAACTGAGGCATAAAAAGAGAGAAACTTAGTGTAAGGAAGTAAATATTTCTTGTTTTTTAAATAGTTCTTTCTATCCCATCTTTGAATTAAATGTTTAGTATGAGACTACATTCTGCACATGGAGATAAGCACAGCTTATTTAAGGGACTCTGAGCACAAGAATATGTGGCAGCATAGTTGAGCATCATATGCCACATTTCTTTCCCAATCTGTCAAGCATGGAACAGTTCTGTGGATAACCCAGGTAAGCCTGAAGATTCTGCATATTTGAATGCTGACTACATCATAGTAAGGCATCTACAGATCTGTTTTGAGACATAATTTTTTTCTCTCAGTGGAAATCTTCAAGAGCTTCCCAGCTCAAATGATTGGGAAAGGAGGATTTGAAAGGGGGGAGAAGGAAGGGAAGACACCTAATGGTAACTTTTCTTCCTTTTTTCCCTCCCAGAAAACGACATGACTACAAACTGCATCAGTTTTTCCCTCTCTGATCAGTTTATGGAAAAGTACATTGAGCCTGGAAATCACAATAGTGGCACAGATTTGAATCGGACTTGTAAGTGTCTTTCACTTCTGGCAGATAAACAAGTAGGTTTAAAAAAAAGGATGTTTCTCAAATATAGTACTAGTAAGGAAAGCTGCTGTGTCTTGCTCTGCATTTATTTTTACAGTAGCACGGGCAGTAGATCAGAGTTTAAAAGGAAAATGTAGATGTGTTAGCAAAGGCTTTGCCCATGAATGCAGTACAGGAATTTGGGAGTTAACAAATTAAGTTCTTTCTACTTCAGTGGAACCTTTAGTCCTTTTTAGCTGTGAACGTAGGATATGTGGTGAAGAAGCAGCAGCGTGGGTAGAAAGTAATGTAAGATGGTGGGAGAAGATCAGTTTCTAGCACATCTTCAGCAAACTTGTCTTGTGTGTTTCTTTCAGATCTCTGGCGACTGCAGTTTCTCCTGCCCTTTGTCAGCATCGGCCTCATGTGCTTTGGGGCTCTGATTGGGCTCTGTGCCTGTGCCTGTCGCAGCCTTTACCCAGCCATTGCCACGGGAGTCCTGCATTTCCTAGCAGGTAGGTGTCCTGCCATCCTCCTCCCGAAGCTCACTGTGCCCACCAGAGCACTGCAGGGGTGAGCTCATTGTGCTTTGCCCCTTCCTTCCCCAGGGCTTTGTACGCTGGGCCTCGTTGGCTGCTACGTAGCTGGGATTGAGCTGCTCCACAAGAAGTTGCCTCTGCCTGATGACGTGAGGGGTGAATTTGGCTGGTCCTTCTGCCTCGCCTGTGTGTCGGCGCCTTTGCAGTTCATGGCAGCTGCTCTTTTCATCTGGGCAGCTCGCACCAACAGGAAGGAGTTCACCCTCTTGAAAGCGTACCGGGTAGCATAAGTGCTGCTGCCGCGCTTTGGGGTTTCCATGTTAGAGCCTCCTCTCCTCCCAGCCCGTACTACTTTTTTCTTTTAGTCAGAATTTTATCACGTACTGCATGCTTCTTGCCAGTGGAGACAATTTAGCCTGCGGGCCCTGAAGACAAAAGACCTCTGGGCTAAATGACCAAACTGCCAGAAGTCTGCAGAACTTGAACAGGTTTTTTAATTGGGTTTTTTTAAGAATTGTTATTATTTTTTAAGCTTCATTTGGTTGTTGACAATTCCCCTTAGTTAGGTGTACATGCCCCTTTCTAATTTTATTACCCTGTCAGCCTGGAGGAAATAGAAGTGGTGTTGTGGGGTGAAAGAGAAATAGGAAAAAGTGCAGGTAGGCAAGAATGGGCATCTCAGTGCGCAAATTATAAATAATCAGGAGCTGTCTGCTGTGTGACCCAAGCAGGCAGAACCTACAAGGGAGCACCCAAGAGAAATGGGGGAACTTTGAAACCTCCGTTAAGAGAAATACTGTAGCTCAGTCAGTCTGTAGCTTAGCTCTGGGTCTCCTGTTCTCACTGGTTTGCTACGTCTTGTGGCGTCCACCTAAACTGATGGAGGCAGAGCAGCCAGCTGTGGGAGTGCCTGCACAGCACACCCTACTGAGTTCAGGCTCAGCACTCGCTTCTGCCAAGAAGTGGGATAAGATGGCCCTCGTGGAGCTCTGTGCTGCTCTAGCTACACTGCTTCCAGGACCCAGGCTAGTTTGGCATCTGCACTATGTGTGACTCTGCACTCTAATCTTAACTTGTGGTGCTTTTGCTTGCTGTGAAATAAGGCTTTCTTCTCTCCTGTTGAAGACAACCCCCTCACAAGTTTTTTTGGTTTTAATTTGGTTTAGTGTATGTGTGTATATGTACATATATAAACTTAACTTTTTTTAAATATCACCTGTTTGTCCTATATAACACACAACAGGTTTTTTTTAAAAGGTGCTGCTCTTTTCCCATCTTGCCCAAAACCTAATGTTTAAATGAAATAATAAAAACTAAAAAATCAGAAATTTTCAGCGTTGCATGAATCTGATGGGAGGGTAGGGAATGATCTAAAGTGAATTTTGCCTGGGGAAAGTAAAACCAATGTGTAGATAACTCACTGTTTTAAGGGAAATGTCACCAGAAACAAAGATATTATATTGGAGTTTTTTTAATTAAATTCTTGGGCTCCTGTTAATTTTAAATTTTCTCCTGCTCATCACTGGGGGGCACAACACCCCATAAATTCTAATTAGTTCACAACTGCACATATTTGTTCTAAGTTATTGCAACTCTAACCAGACTGGGTGACGTCGTATCTAGAAAGCAGTGTTCCAAGACTAAACTGTTTAATTCTAGGGCCTTAACTCTCCTTGTTTCCTTACTCCATGCTTAATATAAGAAGTATGTGTTAGGAGAAATAAATCGTGACAAAATGAGTAAATCTGTGATGGCAAGGATTCTGTGAGACACTTCGATGGCAGTGACACAGATACAGGCATTTTTATCTCACGGCTGCTTTTCTATTTTGTTTTGTGCCTTTTTCCTTTTTTTCCCAGTAGGTGTTTCTACTCAGGCTGTGTTTGCTGGGTCAGCAAACAGCCCTTGTCATGATTTCCTTGAAGATCAGGTATATCTGCTTGTATAATTTCTTTTTCTTTTTTTCTTTTTTTTTTTTTTCAGAAGTGGTTGATAGGGATCGACCTACTTCTTTCATTATTATCATTGGAATCTTTACAAAGTAAAACAAGGATGGTCATGAAAACCAAGATAACTGAAAAAGCAATGGCAGGCTGTTCAAGATAATCCTCTTTTTCCTGGTTTGGAGTAATTTTTCACTTTTCCTCCTTGAGCAGCTTCTTTCCCTCTCTGCAGTGTCTGAGCCAGGTGTAACATTGTGAGAGGGGATGAGATACTTTTGTCTGTAACTGAGAGTAAATGAAAATCTGTGCTGCTGATCTGTACTGATATGGTGCTTTTTCAGTGTAACTATCTCTGACTTAGATAAGGCCTAACTGCTTGTGTTCCTCATGTGCCAGAATTACTAGGGCACGCAAACCTCAGCTTGGGTCAAAGGGACTGGAGTTGTTATTCTGCAGTTGGAGAGGAAACACTGCTGGTGTTTTTATCTACCTACAGTTTGTGGGGTTTTGTCTTTTTTTCAGGAGTTGGCAGAATAATCGTATTGTGTGATATTGATCTGAGCAGTGGGAATCCTGTGCCCTCACTCTGTCTCCTTGTATCAGATGCTTATTTTTCTGAAGTGTAAATCTCAGGTTTCAAATGTTAACTTTGTTGTTTCCAAAAGAAGGATTATTATGGGGAGAAAAGGGAATGTTAGAGATGCTGTCAGTGCTTTCTTGATCATTTTAAGTATCAGCAAAACCAAGATTGCTTGCTTGTGTCTGTGCCTAAGATAAATGTTTCTGGTTTTCTTTGCCCAGAAATAAGGAGAAGAGACTTTAATTGAGCCTTAATTTGGACCATTTGAACTAAAATGAGGGTCACCTTTCAGGTTTGGTGGGGTTTTTTCTGCTTCACTCTGTGTAAAGTTTTCTTCATCAGAGAGGTTCTTGGTGAGAGGCACATTTCACCTAGGAAGGGGGGCTGGTCTGTTGCGTGGCACGGTGGATCTGTGTATCATTATCTTCCTTTGTATCCATGTGCTTTGCTCAAGATATAAAGGGAGCAAGTAGTCCACAGTCCAAGTCCACAGCTTGGACTGCTGGCTTGGGTCCGCTAAATGGCACTGGAGGACAGAAAAACAGAGGAGATGTCAGAGGAGATACTGAGGATGGAGTGATTCTGTAAAAGAGATGATTAAGCACACTAACAGATAATGAGGGCTCTTGACCCGATGGCACAGCGTCTTCACACTCTCAGAGCCTCATGCCACATTCAGAGGCTGCATTCAAGAAGATCTTGAGCTGTGTGTATATGTTTGTGGTCACATACATATGTGCAAATGCAGACACAAGTGCTCCAACTGTGGAAGAAAATGGTGAGATCAAAGGCTGATTTGTGTTCCTTGGTATTTTGTGTTCTGACCATGTGAGATGTTTACTGATACTGGTTCAGTGCTGGAGATAGGGATGAGGCAGATGTACACTGTCATATGAAAATAGGCATGAAGCAGATACACACAGTTATATGAAAATAGGTGAAAAAAAAGGGATGTTCTTGTGTGTCTGTAATCACAGAGGAAAAGGCACACATCTCTAACAAACTTGTATGGGCCAGTGAAAGTGAAGAGAAGGCATATCAAAGGAAAAGGAGAAGCGAAGAGGAGGAGGAATCCAGTCAGATTAAATGTGAGAACTGAGGACTCTTGGCACTAAATGGGAGCAAGCTCCCAGGACTCCAGCATGAATTCCCTGCGTAGTACTGAGTAGCATAGCAAGGGCCAGGTGCTACTCTTTCACCACGGGTGCCTTCCTCCCCACTTACAGCACCATCACAGCGGCAGCATAAGAAAGTAGGTGAATTCTCTTGTGATGATGAGAAGCTCGTGAAGGTTCTATCCCCCAAATTTGAGGTGAGCAAGTTGCATTTGCCTTTCAAACATTCCTTTAAATGACACTGTCCTTCACTAGCTTGGATTTGTTTTGCTGATGACACTGTGAAACCTCTGGGAAAGCAGGACTAGCAGAAAGCTGCACAGAGCAATAGAGTTTTTAGCTTAGGTAGCAGACTCTTATTTTTTCCCTCAAGTCGATGTTTTCCCTGTTCTCTCCCCCTGCTCCAAACCATTCTGAGAAGGGACTGGTCAATGAAGCTGCAAAGAGGGGTTTTGTTATTGTGGTTGTAAGGACAGTTCCTGCTTGTATTAGAGGAGATAGCACTGAAAACAAGAGAATGGTCCATCCCGTTTCCTTACTTTAATAAAGAAGCAGCAAAGAGCAGACACCAAAAGTTGCTTTGTGTAAGGAAGACAGTTTGCAACTTCAAAAAGGATTAATATGTTATGGGTGCAAGTGATAGGAGAGTCCTGGATGACTCAAGAGGCCCTTCTATGTCGACCTAGCAGAAACTACATCTGTTGAACTAGTTTTCCTTCTGGATCACGTGCTGGCCAAGTGAGCCTTCCCAGCCAGGTCTGTTGCAGTCTTCTTGCTTTGGTAATAACGAATCTCTCCTGATCTAAAAGGATCTGAAGTGGTTTTTGAGAAAGGTGTTTGCATTGTTGGGGTGGTTTTTGTGTGTTTTTTTCTGTTCTTTGTCACTTACTGTTGGCACCAAGTTATGTACCAGCTTGAAGTCAGTCTCCTGCAGTGCTATTGTTCAGTGATTCAAGGCAATGACTTCAGAAAAGCTCTTTCCCACTCTCTAGTGTTGCTGTGTATTCATCCAGCACCTGCTGTTGAAAGGGAAATTCTGAAATGTCAGCAGCTTGTCATCGGTACATCTGGGGCTGATTGTCCACCCCATCTGTATGTATTTCCTGCTCCAGTGGATTGTGTGTCTCAACAGAGAGGATAACTTCTTGAAGCTGTTTTTTTTTAATCCATTTCCTCAGGAATAGCTAGAGTTTGTGCTGTAGAACTTCTTTATAACCTGGTTTCCAATAGGAAAGGATCAAAACTTTATGTGTTTACTGCTAACTCTTCTATTTCTGTAGAATATTGCCCTGTATTTTTAAACTACAGCTTTCAGGACTACGGAGTGCAAAATGAAGCCTTTGTTCAAGTTGCAGTTCAGACATATGACAGTGGAAGGGTGAATACTCTGTAACTGGAAGACTGTGTAGGTATCTGGATATGGCAATAACAGCGTTATGCAAAATCAACATTTAGCAAGCACCTATCTGCCTACTGATATGTGCTAAACCTTTATGCACATGATGAGCACTGAAAAAAATCTGGATGTATTAATGTATCCCACTCCTCTGTCTCATCCTTCCTTCTAAAGTCACCTCTTTTAAAAGTAACCATGGGGACAGTGTTTTTATTTATTGATCAGAGCAATGAGTGTCGGATGTGTCTGCTCCATGCCTTCTGTGTACAGACAAAGGTGAGGGTGACTTTTGTAGAGGATCCAAGCATCTCTCTAGCCTGGGGTTTTCTGAGGTGAAGATTGGAAATCATCAGGAAAACTAGAACCTTTTGTTTAATGAAAATTAATTATTACTTAATCAGAATTCTCCTAAAAAAAAGTTGTTTTTTTTCCCAGCTTTCTCACATCTTTCCTTTGCCTCTTTTGAAGTTTCTCTTACATTAAAACGTTTTAGAATATTATATTTTTTAGATTCATGTTTGCAAAGAAGATACCTGCCCACGGAAGCTCAGCTGTGGGGAATTGCATTAGCTCTGTTAGTACTGAGTGTCCTTCGCTCCGTGTCAGGCGAGTGTGATTAGAACCTTCCCCAGCAGTGTCCAACTGCGATGTGCCATCAGTGTATGTACTCTTGGACTGAGTAACCGAATCAGCACTGCAGTGAATTGTGATTTTTTTCTCCTTCCTCTGAGGCCAAGTACAGCTTGTACCTTTAGCTAATTTGATTTTTTGGGAGATTTTTCTACAGAGCCAGGTAGCTGACACTGTTGGCCAAGTGACCTGTGACAATACCTTTTTACATTAGGGGGTTTCCATTTAAATTCACTGAGAACCTCTCTCATTTTCAGAGGATTTGCCTGTGACAAACACATGTGAGAGCACCAAAGCTGACCACCCAAAGTGCTTACAGTGACATTGATTTCCTTGTTGATTGAATCCACCAGTTAATCACCAAGCTGGTGTATTTTGGAGCACTGGCTGGGTGAGGTCATGAGTCTGCTGGAGTGGCAATGCAGAGCCAGTGCTAATTTTCTGTGATGTCTCAACTCCGACAGAGCCTTCCTGCCTGCAGGTGATTTTGATAGCAGATGCTGGAGAACTGGTTTCACAGCCTCTCCAAATCCTTCCTGGGTCTCAGCCCTGCACTGGACTGTCCTCACTTACCCACGGCTAATTCCCTAATTTAAACAAACTGCATATGTGGGTGATTTTGTGGTCCTGGTGACTTTACTCATTTCTCCAGCCCTCATTAAATTGCTTTGACTGAGAAAGGGGTGCGGTTTGTCTTCACTACAAAATCAGCTCTGCTTTCTGAGTGCTTTCCGGGGCTGTTGCAGTAGTTTCTTTTGCAAACAAATCCCTTTTGTCCTGTGCTGAAGTGACCCATTTAACCAGCTAGCTTTGATTTGCATTTTGATGTTTACTTCCACACAGAACAACAGCTGTGGTGGTGTAAAGCCTCAGTGTCTGCCCAGTGCTGGAACTGCTCGGGTTCTCTAAAGGTCTTGGAGTTCCATCACAAATGAGGAGAATGTCACGAGTGGTGTTAGTAGTGGGATGCTGCTGGCAGAGTCGCCCTAATTTCCCAGCGCTGAACTGGGAGGTGAGGAGATGGTGAGCAGGGCAGGCTGCAGTGGGAAATGAGCAGCCCTTGAGAGTGGGTTCCAGGTTCTGGAGCAGCTTCACCATTCTGGTTGAGGCACTGCAGACCTGCCTGGGAACAGCACTCGGACAACTCCATTAGCCGTGTAAGGGACAGAACGGACCAAACTCTTGTGAATCCCCCTGTGGGCCGGGGGTTGAAGTGCAGGCTGTGGCAGCCAGGGCTGTCCCTGCGGGAGCACAAGGAAGTGTGTGGCATTATGGGGAGAGGAAGTCAAACCTGTTCTGCAGCAGATAAGTGTGCTTTACCTTCAGCCACCTTTGTGAGCTGACAGGAGTGTCATCATCCAGGTGATAGACCTGTCCCCCTTCTGTGTCTCCTTGCTTTCTTCTCCCAGCTCCTGCACTGATTCTTCCCACTCAGTTCTCTTTCTTTCATACCCTCTTTTACCACAATAAATAAATAAATTAGCTACTCTCTTCAGAGGCACTTTGGGCCATACTCAGAGGACCTTAAATCTGTCCACATCCCCGTTACACGCCCAGTTGGGTGCGTCTGGAAGCTGCGGCAGAGGAACATGTTGGGGCACGCAGCTCCAGCCATGAGTGCCTTTAAAGCACTGGCACCCTGTTTAACATGGCCTGGATGATGTTGGCTCTGTTCTGCTGGGTGCTCAGTTTGCAGTTTAAACCCTCTACATCCAGTGTTTGCACAACGAGAAATAAGACCTTAATTTGCAGTAGAAGATTTGCATGGTACAGTGTGGACTGTCTGCTTCTGTTATGCTCTCTACCCCAGGTCAGCTTCACCCCAGGAGATGCCAGTAGAGGGCTGATAACTTCTAGATATATGGACATTGTTTGCTCAACAACCTGGTAAGGAAATAGAAACTAACTGATGAAGCAGTGAAGAAGACTGCAACAGTGCCATCGTACACAATGCAAAGATTCTGATCTATAGGTAAAGACAGTACGTGGAGAACCTTTCTCCCCCATTTTTCAGAGGCTGTATCACATATTTAGCTTGAGTTTTTACTTAATTGCTAGTAATTTTTAGATTAACTGCTAGGGTTCCTAGAAATTATGGGAGTCACCTTTGTCTTCTCATTGGAAAGGAAGATTTTCAACAAAGATGTCACAGATTCCAAGCTCCCCAACCTGAGAAAATTGGGAGGGTCAGCTGAAGCAGTGAGAAGTAAGTGAACAAAGTAAATCACTGATAATGAAGATTCAGGTAGTTGATTTTCAGATAAAGGTAATGTTTTCTGTAGGTTTCGTATTCTGGAATGTAATAACCTGGGATATGCATAAAAGGTGCAGGAAATAATTGTTTTTCACTTCACCACGTTCAGCCTTCAATTGTGTGTTGAAGTTGTAGATAGCTGGGGATATCCCAACAGGAGTGAAAAGCACCTCTAGAATTTTTAGAAACCGTAACCTACAAGATAGGGAGGAACAGAGCCCTTATGTAAAGGGAAGGACACTTTGAGTGGGGCAAGTAACACTTTTTTACAAAGGGAATTGACATAGAACATGGCTGGTAGTTGTCCACATCCACTGGTGATAGGACAAGAGGTAACCAGCTTAGTCTGTAGTAAAGGAGAACTAAACTGATGGACAGAAAAAAGAATTCTAGGTCTAGGTATGATCCTGGCTAGATGATTATCCATCCCTTCAGCATTACACTGTTCCTCATCCAAGCTGTCTTCAGGAAAACATTTTACCAAGGGCTTATCTACTGGGTGTTACCAAGAGACACCATTTCTGAGGGCCTGTCTTGTCTTAATCTGTCGCAAAATTATTTAGAAAATACAAATAACCAAACCTGGTAATTGAATGGACCCTCAAATGAGTATTGTGAAGTATGGTGAAGATCCAGGTACTTATTTTACCTGAGACACTGGCTCAAGGTGTGTTCCAAAACGTCACTTACATAGGTTTTTTTCCTAAAGTTTTTGTTTATGATATTTGTTTGAGATGTATTTAGTTTGGGACTTATTTAATCTAGTTTCTCAGTGAGACAAACCTGAGGAAACTATGATGTCTGTGTATTTATGATTATTGCCCTTCCTTCCCCTTTAGAATTTATTGGCCAGTTCAAGATGGAGCTACTGACATACTGCTTCTGTTTTCTATAAAGGAGCCTCATAGAGGACAGGGACTCTGTTAGTGCCTCCACTGAAGGCAGCATTGCCATCTGAGTGCTTACTGAGCAAGAACAGTCCTTTGTCTAGATGACAGTTCATAGTCCTCTTACCCTTCTTTTTTAATCAGTGGTGTTACTGTTATACAATGAATGGGAGGTTATTAGGTATCTGGACTTCTTTAGGTGATATTGCAAGGCCTGAATGAAACACACTGGGGTTTGTATCTCTTGGATTTAGAACAAACAAAAGAGTAGCCTTGAAATCCCACACGCACCTGAGTGATGCCATGCAGATCTGGTCTGTAAAATGCACAGTCTTATGTAAATGTTTTGAGCCTAGGTGCAGCATTTTAGGAAAGTCTGTTGCTTGGTGTAACAAAGAAGCACTGATTCACTCTGCATGATACATCTCACCATATTCCTGTCCCATTTACAGCATTTTCCTGTAGGGGTAAAATGAGACCACACATTATTTGTAGCTCAGAATTGCTGTCTCTGAGACATTGATTAAGTGGTTCATATGGAGTTACATTAAAAATGTGTCATAAATAGCAGAATAAGGGCAGATGTTTGATGTACAGTGAGCCGTCTTTCTGATGTATTCTTATGCTGAGTCAGGCTGAAATGAAAGGGATCAAAGGAAAGCATCAGAAATTAGAGGTGACATAAAACTTGACAAAGGCAAAGTTTGGAAAATAAGTCTGAAATGCAAATAATAAAGCTGATATTCCTTCTGGCCTTGCAGGAAAGCAGACAGCTTCATATTAGTGATACATTCGTATCTGTATTCTTCTTGAGCTTGTTCGCAAGGAAATACTCATCAGCTGTTTGTCCACAAACTTCTTTGGAATTTACCACTGAAAATGAGGCTTGTTAAGCAAGATTTCTTCCTCATTATAGATTTCTCTTCCTCGTCACAGATTTCTAAGACAGAACTATCTTTCAAATAGGAAATACTTGTTTTTCATCAAAGTATTCATTTGTTTCTCATCATACTGTTATTCCAACAATAAATTCTGCCCTCTCTGAAGTCATGATGTCTTATCAGAGATGCTTCATTTTTGAGCTCCACTTTGTTCTCCGTGTCTTTATATTTTAATGAAAATTCTTTCTAATAAACAACTCACTTCTCCCAGATGAGTTCTTTGAACTGTTCCCAGCTCATGGTATCCAGCGCTGCACAGATCTTCTCATAGTGACAAAATTTAACAAACAAGAAGAGAACATTAAAATCATCAGCAGGTAAACCCATGGAGCGAAGAGCCAGTCCAATTGGAAATAATCGAATTTTAAGGAAGTTTCTAGCATCCCAGTGTGACAGTGTTGTGCACTTTGTGCTCTGTGGGTGTATGAAGCCAGTGGAGTAGGTCTCGTATTCAAAAGTTAGAAGGAAACACTGTGAGTTCAACTCTGGTATGACAAGTTCTCATATTTAAGGGCTTTAAATAAAAATTTGGGATTTTAGTGTTAGGTGTTAATTTTGTTTCAAAATCTTGCCTTAAATCTTATAGAAAAATAAGGAGAAAGTTTCAAGACTTTGTTGCTTGCCTGGAGTCAGTGGTATAGGGAATTTGTTTTGAAACCACATTGTGATTTTCATTGTAGTTTGCTTTGCTTTGAGGTTTTGTTTGTTTTTGAGGCAAAGAAAATCTTAGTAAAAGAGCTGTCTCCCCAGAGATCACTGCACCAGCACATTTAATCTCTAGGATTCTGTTGCTTTGTTGATTGTCAGAGTGCTTTGAAGTTGACACATTTACCTCATTTGAAGCTTTATCCTATGAAGAGTCACAAAAATATTGGCGGAGGGAAAGTGGCAGCCAGTTGAACATTTCCAATCCCTACTTTTTTTCACAAAGCTCCCTGCCATTAGCCTGTTAATATCAGGCTCTGTATGATGGTACAGAGAGAGTTCAGCAAAGAGCACAACAGAGCCCTGAGTATACAAGTTGAAGTAAATGCACAAGTAAGATACTACAGACATGGGCAAAATGTCAGGTTTGACACCTCTCACAATGTGTAGGTGGTAAGCAATGCAAATTCAGAAATGTTCTTTCACTAGCCAAGTACAGTAACTGTAGCCAGAAAAAGTATGCAGAGAAGAACATAAAAGAAAAACTTTCTTTCAAAGAAAGTGTGCCATGACTCAGAAAACAAGATTTTGGTCATATCTGGCATTAACATAATACCAATAAGCAAAAATTAATTCAGCAGTAGTCTCAGAAGAAATACTCGCTGTACAAACAGGAAACAAAGCACCAAACACATAATTTGGCAGTGGTTGAAATGTGTGAAGACGTGCTCATTGCTGTGCAAGAGAGGATAGCCAAGCTAAATTTAAACTAAACAGTGGACTAACTATCACTCTGCCAGGGAAAGACAAACTGCAATGCCAAGGAAAATATAAAGGTTAAAATATCAGGGAATTTAGCGATTACTGAGAAATATGTTTTGATTGATGGGTGTATTTATTTACAGTTAAACGTGCTAAACAAATGGCAAGTGATGACCTCGGTAGATCTACAGACAAAACAATTGCTACTGAAAGAGCATGCGTGCAATTTTGGCTCTTCTCTAGCAAAGCTGCAGAAAAATTTAATGTTTTGGAAAGAAAACAAATACCAACTTTTGGATAAGTTACTCCAAGAATTAGACTGCTTGTGTCACTCACGGAGTTCTTTTTGAAGAAAAAACCCAACTACAGTAACCAGTATTTCTAAAGTAAGAGAAGAAGTTAGGCAAATAGACAGAATCCTAGTACATAAAGCCGAGTAACCAACTGACCAGTCAGTCTTGCCTCAATCCCTGGCACGGTAATGGAGTGCCTCGTTCTGGAGGCCATCTCTCTTCACATGGATGAGAAGGAGATCAGGAGTAGTCAGCACGGATTCACTAAAGGTAAATCATGCTTGACCAACCTGATTGCCTTCTATGATGAAGCAACTACCTGGGTGGATGAGGGGAGAGCAGTGGGTATTGTCTACCTTGACTTCAGCGAGGCTTTCAACACTATCTCTCACAATATCCTCACAGACAAACTCAGGAAGTGTGGAGTGGGTGAGTGGACAAAGAGGTGGATTGAGAACTGGCTGAATGGCAGTGCCCTATGGCACAGGGTCTAGTTGGAGGTCACTAGTGGTGTCCCCCCAGGTTCAATACTGGGCCAAGTATTGTTTCAGTCATTCATCAATGTCTTAGATGAAGGGGCAGATGCCCCCTCAGCAAGTTCACTGGCAACACAAAGCTGGGAGGAGTGGCTGGTACCCCAGAGGGCTGTGCAGCCCTTCAGAAGAACCTCAGCATGATCGAACAAGAGAGATGGGCAGAGAGGAACTGTCTGAAATTCAGCAAAGGCAAATGCAGGGTCTTCCACCTGGGGAAGAATAACCTCAGGCACCAGTACAGGCTGGGAGCTGACCTCCGGAAAGCAGCTCTGAGGAGAAGGACCTGGGGGTCCTGATGGACAACAAGCTGTCCTTGAGTTAGCAGTGCTCTTGTGGCCAAGAAAGCCAATGGTATCCTGGGGTACATTAGGAAGAGCATTGCCAGAAGGTTGAGGTAGGTGATCCTGCCTTTCTATTCAGCCCTAGTGAGGCTGTATCTGGATTGCGGTGTCCAACCCTGGGCTCCTCAGTATGGAGAGACATGTGTCTATAAGTATCTGAAGGTTGGGGGGTGTCAGGAGGATGGAACCAGGTCCTTCTTGTTGGTGCCAAGTTAGAGGAAAAGAGACAAAGGGCAGAACCTGATACACAGGAATTTCCACTTGAATATGAGGAAGAGCTTCTTTACTATGCAGGTGATCATGTACTGGAACAGACTGATCAGAGAGGTTGTGGAATCTCCCTCACTGGAGATTTTGAAGACCTGTCTGAATGCAGTCCTGTGCAATGTGCTCCGGGATGACCCTGCTTGAGCTGGGAGGTTGGACCAGGTGACCCACTGTGGTCCCTTCCAATCTTACTCAATATGTGATTCTGTAAAAACTCAGCCAAGATGCATGTTTGTCTACATTCAAACAATTTAAACAAAACACCCTCAGGAGCTGACTGCCAGATGCATGCAACAAAAGAAATATCGTCTGATTTGGATAAAAGCCATGATTTTCTTACAATTTGGTACCAAAATGAATATCAGCAATTTGGATAGAGTGCTCCCTACTGTGTTGAGAACATCAGTAACAGAACAGAGGGGCTGAGAATGCTCCTGGGGACCTGATTTAGGGAATACATGAACCCTCACAGCACAGTAGCTGTTATATTAGAATGTCATCCACCAGGAAAATTTGTATGACTGTGAAGACAACTGGTTGAATTATTCTTGTGTCTCCTAGAAGCAGCCAACAAATCAAAACTAAAAAAGGTTGAGCATGCATGGCAGACCTGCTCATCTCAAGGGTTTATGATACAAGGCTGGAAAAGTCCCCACAAAAAAAGCCCATGTCTGTAGCTCTCGTCATATGCTGCCTGCTCAAGAGCAGAATTTGAGAACCAAAGGGATCTATGTCCTCAGTCCAATAGAAGTAGGAGTAAATATCCGTCGAGTTCCCTCTGAGCTAATTTCCAGGCAGAAGCCACGGAGAAGCTATGAGTAAGCAAAGAAGCGGCATGAACTTTATCAGTGTTCACACTCACTCTTCTGACTGGAGAAAAGAGAAGCCTCATCTTCTGGTGTGTCCCAAACTATCACTATGGATTGAGTGTTCAATATAGCATCACTTATGAAGATAGTGAAACCTTCAATAAGTCTTATGTTAGGGAGTTCAGGAGCTGATTGCAACATGTATCAGAGTGTCCAGAATGAGAAGAATGCCTTTGGGCAGAGACAGATGCTGCTTACTGTGAAAATATGACTGTGATAGAGATCAGGTACTTGATGTCCAGTGGAATATATGGATGGGAACAAGATGCAAAAAAGAGACAATGAAAATACACAACTTCCAAATGTACAGTGGAGCGAAGTGACAAGGGTGAGTGGCTTGGCTGTGAGAAAATGCACTGAAGTAGAACGTAGACCTTTTAACTAGGGCTATACAGAGCTGACCTACGCTTTGCTGCCCAGCATAGAAGGCCAGACAGCCTACAATAATTTATGCACTTCTTTATCATTGCAGATTTTTTTCCTGCTAACTATACAAACATTCTTATTGCAGGCAGTTTCTTGGTGTGCTGAGAACTGGGTGAACTCCTGAACTCCCAAGTGATGACTGACATCCATGAAGTGATAAGGCATTTCATCAGGCACACCTGCTATCTCATTCCACCACCTCACAACTGACAGCATTCTAATCATATATTAGTACTTAAAATTATAAATACACTATCTGTGTCCTTCAATGTGGTCTTAGGTTTACTGTTAAGTACTATGACTGGTATGAGAAACAGGCAAGAGAGCCAGGTAAAGTTTGAAACTATACTTGTAAGAGACTACATGAAATCATAATCAAAATGCCTCATTAGGGTTATATGCTGAATATAAAAGAGGCAGCTTTACTGAGAATTGAGGAGATCTCTATGGGGCTGGGAGCTTTCTGTGTTGGCAGTTCCTTGCTGTGTCTCAAGGAATGTTGGTCACAGGAGGCTCTAAGTTCTTCAGCATTCAGAGCACAGCAGCATCCAGCCCTCACCTAACCTGTCCCTGGGCGAAAAGGTATTTGCTTTGATCAGATAAACCCTTGTCATGTAAGGGAGGAAAGGACTGGCACTGGGACTGCAAATGTGGTAATTTATCCACTACTAGCACAAAGCCTGAAGAGTAGATGTAATACAGGCAGAGGGCCCTCAGCTAGGGGCTGGTCAGAGAGGAAAGAAACACAAACCAACTAGGTGACCACAGTGACCAGCTCAGTTCTGCCATCCCAGCAGAACAAATTGCAGAGCCATCTCCTCTTCTCCTCCTGAAGGGTGGAGCTCTTTTCACTGTCCTGATGTTTTTTCCTTTTCTTCTTTTTTTCCAAACCTTTTAATATACCAAGTATGGAACTTTGAAGACAACAATTTCCACAGCAGCAAAGAGGTGGTGAGTCATGTAACAAAATAAGGTAGCGGTAGCAAATATCAGTATTGGTGCAGGTGTGTATATATGTTTAGAAAGAGAGAGGTTTTGTAGTGTAGGGCCTGCGGAAGGATATTAACCGTGTGAGTTACAGGTTGAACTTGGGCTTGATAATTCAGACTGCGACTGTGGAAATAGTAAAGAGGAGCTTCTAGGGTATTTTAATCAATATAAGCTTAACCATATGTCTCTGTGTGAGTTAATGAAACCCTGGTCTGATGAACAGCAGAGGGATTCTAGGACCACTTAAAAGCCTGCTGTAGTGGTTTCACTTGCCATATGCAGCACTGGTTCATGTCAAGAAAAGAGAGCAGCCAAACCCTTGTTCTCCAGTGTTTCTTCTAGTATAACAGTGGCCTTGAGCTCATGGCCAGCCTTCACAGAAAGACTACAGGAAAACAGATGGTGAATCATCGTAGTAGTATGTTCAGGGAATGATTTCACATTTCCTGTAGGAATAGCAACACCACCTAAAATTTAGCCCCTTCTTGGCTTTCTCTTTATATACTCAGATACGAAATATAGAAGACATTAGTCTGTGCACTCGGTGCATCCTAATATAGCATTCTGAATAATGGAGCAGAGGTGTTGTAACTTGTATCCTCTTATCTTCAGGAAGTCTCTAGTTGCCCATCTTCCTGAAAGTGGAAAGTTCAGAGCTCCTAAGTGCTCCATGAACTAAACAAGACCAACTGCTGTTATGAATGGAAGCCTTCCATAAAAAATAACCCCAAACTTTTCTGTCTCTGTTGGTGTCTGAGGCTTGAGACAATACCAGTGTGAGTCTTCAAGCTGTTTATGATGTTGTAGGTGAAAGTAGTAGGTTGGGACAAAAGGCAAAAGGAGAGAGGTATGAAATGGCAAGTGTAGAAGAAAGAAAAACTTTTAACAATCAGGAAAAAAAAGAAAACCAAAGCCTGAACAATGGGGAAATGAGAAGCTAAAGCAGACAATGCATAGCAGATTACACAGTTAGGCAGCCCTGAAGTATATCATGGTCTAGAGTTGTTAGGGTTTAAATGTACTTGCAAAGGTGAAATAAGGATTTTATGTGCTCCTGATCTGCATTATGCCTTCTCCACCCAGGCCATCCCTTCCTCTGTCTCCCAGGAGGATCTACAAACACACCTCTGTTTACATTACCTTTACAACCAGAAAAGAAAAAAGTAATTTTGCTCTGTTGAGGACTGCCTGTGACTGTAAACAACAGACTTCAAAACACTGACACATCAAAACAAGTATTTTAGTGGGCTTCAGAGTCTGGATGAGTATCATGAATCTTGGTGTCATGGGTCTTTCAAGGTTGCCTCTGACAGGGGTTCCTGTTAGATGGACACAGACATTTATGTTGGCCGTTCCTTTTCAGGGAACTCAGGGGCATTTCAGGAACTTGTCTGGGATATCAGAGTGTATGTTCATCCCTGTGTGTGTGTTTATGTGTTCTCTGGGTCTCCTATTGGATAAAGTAACCAAAACTCCTGGTGGATCTCACAGACTAAGCAGCTTGAGAGGGTGTCAGTATTTGAATAAAACACCTTTATTCAGCTTGTTCCCATTTTAAGTGTTCTTTAACCCCGGTGATACAGCCATATATCCTCTCTTTTAAGTGGGAAATGTCACCAGGGCTCTAAAACAAGACAGCTGTCTCAGGGTGCTCAGCTGATGGTATATGCCTATTTTTCACTACAGGCAGTGCTCAATGGGGTTCCAAGGAGATGCACTTTTCCCTGGTTTGTATCGACATCAGTGCCCCCAGGTGGTGATGGCAGCAGGTTTCCGCATTGCCAGGGCATGCTGCATTTCTGATTCCTGGCTATCTATGGCCAAGGGACA
>JAYRBT010000001.1:21909121-21938982 GCA_036023395.1 Myiotriccus ornatus
GTGGTGATGGCAGCAGGTTTCCGCATTGCCAGGGCATGCTGCATTTCTGATTCCTGGCTATCTATGGCCAAGGGACACTGACTGCAGTCTTGAAAACCCTTTTGGAGCCATGGCCCCATTGTCCTGACAGACGCAGCAGGTTATGGGAGGCCCATCAAAGCCCAGCAGTTTCTGGAGGACAGAACCTCTCCATTCCTGAGCGAGCCTGTCCCTCAGGTGGCAGGACAGCTGCTTGCTCTACAGCAAAGGGGGCAGAACGAACCAGAGAATAGACACTTCTGAAGGCCTCAGCAGAAGAGATAGTGTTGCTAACACTTGGGAAGACTGTTAAAGTCAGAAAGCCTTGATGTTTCCAGTGACAAGAGAAGGAGGCAACCAGGGCCTGTCCCCATCTGCAGTGACTGCACAACAAGGGGACACATGCACCCCATCTCCCTTCTGTGGATTGCATCTCCTCTCTCCATGGCCTGTGGCAGGGATGTGTGAAGGGTTGCAGTTCTGGGTTTCATGTGTAATGAACGGAGCTTGAGTGGTGGCAGATCCTTATGAGGGCTGGATGGAGGCAGCCATGAGGATGGAAAGGCAGCCTGCTGGGATGGTGTAGCTCTTCTCTAGCACCTGGCCCACAATGTTTACCCCACATCCAGCAATACTAATAAGGAAGAAGCTACTGCTCCCTCAGCATATCACATCACCCCCCTGTTTCAACTATCCATCGTTTCTGACTTTCGTCAGCTCTGCCTCCTTTCTTCCAGCAGAGTTAAACATATGGGCCATGAGGTCCACTCCTTCATGGGGGAAAGTGCTAAAAAGTGTGCAGAAGGGGAACATCATACGTAGAAACAACTTCCGAGGGGAAGATCCCCCACAGTCAGCTCAGGAGACAGCACCTTCTGAGATGGTGCTGGGAGAAATCTGTGACAGCAAAAGTCTGAGAAAGGTGGTCTTTCTCCTTTGTCACCTGAGAGAGGTGTGTGTGTGACTGACTGCTGACAAAAGCAGGCACTGACTTTGAGAGGGTGCTGCAGGCTGGAGACATCCACTTCACTGTTCAGAAATGCCACTGTCAAGATGAGACTGGTGCACAGCAGCAGTGAAGCTCAAGGAGATACATACTGGACATCCACAAACCAGAAGCCACTTTTAAAACTCCTTTTGGGGCTGTCTTAGAAACTGGAAATAATAATAATAATAATGTTGTCTTTCCTCATCAAAGTCTGACTGGGCTGTATCAGCAGTAAAGTATGTGCAGACCTTCCATGCAAGTCAATATTAAACAAGACTGTTTACTTATCATATTGCTATGTTAACTCTGTGACTGGTTATGTCACCACAAATCATGTGGCAGTCTTAGAGTTATTTTTCTTCCTCCTGACAGGCGATATGGAGCTTTTTCCCTTTAGAACTGATTTTCTCTTCTAAATCTGACTACCCAAACAGTCATTCTGTATCCTTCAGTTTCTTCAGTCCTACAAACCAGTCTTTGGAAGGGCAGATCCAGTATTGCAAGAAAGCTTCCTGTGCCCCTTATAGGAAAAACCCTTGCCTGGGCAGCAAAAGCATCATTCCTTCTGCTGGTACTGAGCAGAGATCTCTTCTTGTGGTTGGTGGTGACATCCACATAGGTGTCTGAGTATTTCATTTGAAGAACAGCCCAGCTTCTTCAAGAAGATCTGACATCTTGAACTGTGTTAGGTAAACTTTGTTAAAAACTGTGAAGTCCTTAGAAATTTCTTCTCCCTTTCAACAGAAGACTTTTCACTAATATTGTCTTTCAACAACAAGTCCAAGAGCATGAAGTAGTATCATCCCTGAGGGTCAGCTGGTTTGGTGCTACAGCCAAGGGAACTCTGTTTTCAACAGAGCTGAAGAAATAGGCCTCCAACAGTAAGGACTGATTGCCCCACACAAGTGACCTGAGGCTCAAAGTAAGTTTATTGCACCTGCAGTTTTGGACAGACAGTAATCTGCATAGCTGAGTTTGATGAGATGATGTCCAGCAGCCTCATGTGCTACCTGTTGACACTAGTGAGAAATGGAGCTCAAGCAGGTAACATGCAAAATGCATATGAAGGGGTGAGATCAGGGAATTAATTTTGTTTCCCTAAACAGTAATAAAAATGCCCTCATGATCCCAGTGCATTTGACATAACATAGTAAGAACATGATTAGCACTTAATACTGTTTAATAAATATACCCATTAACTTAGGCAACAGTAACAAGTACTTGCACAGATAAATAACCAACTTGACCAGTCAGTGGTATGAAACAATCATGAGGAAGCAATACATTAACTCTGTTTCCCACTTCAGACTGAATTTGGACATCCTTCCCCAATACCCTGCAGAAATCTTCTTCAGACACTGCAGATGCATTTGGCTATGAAAGGAGTCTCTATTTCTTTATTTCCTATTTGTTGCTAAATGGGGGGCAAAAAAACTCGTCTGTTATTTGAGGGTCTGTGAGAATGGGAAGAATAGAATTAACTTGTGATCTGAAACTTTATAATGTGTTTTTTTTGATCAGGTTTATGATTCATCAAGGCTTTGAAAGAACGATTAAATATCAGTTTCAAATCCAAATGACTGATAAATCCAAGTCATAGAGCAGATATTTTCAGCCCTTGGAGGCAGTTCCCAGGCTTGAGGACCCAAGGAATCCTGTAAAGCATCTGTAGAGGTTTCTCACAACTCTCTCTTGGTCCCCACTAAAGAATAGGGCCTGCCAGGCACCTGTCAGGGGTGGAGCTTGCTCTGAGGGCATGTTGTTCAGCCAGGGCCCCACGGTGTTTCAAAGCCTGTGTTCTCCCATAGGATTGGTATACACAGAGCCATTGATCACACCACAGCTGCCCTCCAGCATCCTCCTTCCTCAAACTTATGTTCTTATGGTTAAACATTTGCCAACAACAGCTAACATACACAGCAACCCCAAACACAAATACAGGTTGGGTGGAGAATGGACGGAGGGAAGCCCCGAGGAGAAGGACTTGGGGGTGTCGGTGGACAAGAAGTTGACATGACCCATCAACATGCACTCAGAAAGCATGCACAACCCAGAAAGCCAAACACGTCCTGGGCTGCATAAAAAGCAGCATAGCCAGCAGGTCAAGGGAGGTGATTCTGCTCCTCTACTCCACTCTGGTGGGACCCCACATGGGGTCCCAACCTAAGAAGGATGTAGAATGTTGGAGTAAGTCCAGGGGAGGACAGTGAAGATGATCAGAGGTCTGGAGCAGCTCTTCTATGAAGACAGGATGAGATACTTGGGGCTGCTCAGTCTGGAGGAGAGAGGACTATGGGGAGACATTATATCACTTCAATACCTAAAGGGGGCTGACAAGAGAGACATTTTACAATGGAGAGGGACATTTTATAAGGGTGTAGAGACAGGACGAGGGGGAACGGCTTTAAACTGAAAGAGGGTAGGTTTAGATTAGATATGAGGAAGAAATTCTTTACTGTGAGGGTGGTGAGACACTGGAACAGGTTACCCAGAGGAGTCGTGGATGTCCCATCCCTGGAAGTGCTGAAGACCAGATTGGATGGGGCTCGGAGCAACCTGATCTAGTGAAAGGTCTCCATGCCCATAGCAGGAGGGGTTGGAATTGATGATCTTTAAGGTCCCTTCTAACCCAAACCATTCTATGATTCAATGATTCTGTATGACTTGGCATTATTACGTGACTAAATGAATAATTACTGAAGGGAGCTTCCAAGGGCAGAAGAGTAAGCTGTGCAGCTCCTCCCAAGCCCCTCTGAGGTAGTGCAGGGAGCAACTGGTGTGCTCGACCTGTCCTCCCCCCTCCCCTGCTGCCAGCACATGGCCCATCACTGGGGTGGTGGCAGGCAGGAAGTTTCAGGCTCATAATTGTCATGAGATTGACTCAGTTCTTCTGTTTCATTTGTCCTGTATCAAAGGCACCCAGTATATACTGTATCCTGAAAACTTGCTTGGCAAAGAGTGCCAGCAGCTGCACTGGGGCAGGTCTCAGCAGAAGGAAGCCCCATAAACGACTTGCTGATGACCTTTGATTTGAATACCAATATTTAGAAAGCAAATGTTTAAACCCATGCCATTAAGAAAGGAAGCACAGCTTTGCCATGGATAATTCGGACAAGGGGTGCTGCTGAGACAGTCCTGGGCAATGCAGGGGAAGGGGCAAACAGCCCCCTTCCCCTCCTCTTCCTCTCCCAGCAGAGCAGCCCAACCTGCCCATCATGCCCCCACCAGGGCAGGGGCAGATATTTAGACCCTAACAAGGCAGGTGGCTGCTGCACCAAGAAAGGTGGGAGTTTTAAAGCTGTTTCAAGCCCAAAGGCAGAATAACTGTGCACATCCCTCCTGCCCGCATTGCTTGAGAACCAGCACAAGTGGAGGCTGTGTGACAGGAAAGGCACCTTGCAATCCAGCTGTCTGCTGTGACCAGAGCTTGGCTGGCCCTGTGGGACTGGCCCCAGCTGCTGGTCTGCTACCTGGCTGGCACCCACATACTGATGGGACTTCATGAAATCAACTGGTGTTGGTCAGGTGCAGTAATAGGCCAAGAGGGTATTTTTTCCCTCAGAGTGGTGCAGAATTAGCTCTGTTGGTCAGTTTATAATTGGGTACTTGCACTTAACAGTATTCTTTCTGTTGGATTTTTATAGTTTTGTCTCTCCTTTTTTAAACATGAAAAATAATCAGTCTTAAAATAAAATAATTTAAGAAAAAAAATACCCTGGAAAGTGATCTATAAAAAGAGAAAATCCTTGCCAGGGGGATACCACAGCAGCAAGCCCAAGCCACAGAAACTCCCGTTGAAGGCTTCCCTTTTCCGCAGCTACTCAGAGGTTAACCAGGGTCTGTAAGCAAACAGCTTAAAGAAGGAGCCCGGCTTAGTGCCTGGTGTCTTGGGCTGTCCCCGAGGCTACCACCCTAATGCCCTTCCAGCAGCCCCTCCCTCCCAAAGGTGATGCTGGGCAAACAGAGCCAGCCCTCGCCCTCTCCCCACGCAGCAAGGAGCCTTCTGCGGGGACGGGCTGGACCCGAGCTGGGGCTCAGGGACATCGCAGAAGAGGGTGTTTCACTTCAGACAGGCGCAGAGCCACGTATATATAAACCCTGGAGCAGCAGCCCGGGAGGATTGTTTAGCACAACCACACCTCGGCTCACTTGGCAGCACGGCGAGGCGCTGCCGGGAGTGCCGGCGGCTGAACCCCGAAGTACACGAGCGTGGAAGTGATCTGCCCATGGGCTCCCGCCGGCTGCTCATACTGATGCTGCTTCAGGCAGGTGAGTACCACCTCTCGGTCCCTCCGCCTTGCCATGCCTCGCCCCTGTCTGGGGACAGCCTCTCCCCTTGCCATCATCTTTGCCTTTTTCACGGCAGGCACCTCGGTGTGATTTGGCCAAGAGAGAAAAAAAAAAAAAAAGAAGCATCACTAGACAATTTTCAACTTTACAGTGAGGGGCTGTGCAAGTGACCTGCCTGCCCACCTTATTTTCAAGCCCTGGCTATGGTTTGCATAGCTGGGGCTGTATAAACACAGGTCATTTTCTTTTTTAATAGTTTTCTGCTACAGGGTTTTTAGTGTCTGTTTTTCATAAAAATATCTTCCTTTTTATACCAGTGACCATTGAGTAAGCAGTTTTCAATTCATCTGAATTTAAAATAATTTTTAAAAAGCTTGTTTATAAAAGCCATAAATGACATAAAGCCCGCATACACAGAGGCAACAGTAAACCGGCATGTCTGAGGTTATATCTGCAGTAGAGTTTCAAAATAAAAAGCAAAACTCTACTTTAATCTAAAGGCTGCCAGTGTAAGCAGGACATAGAAAGTGTAATTTCTCAGATCCACCTCTGGCCACCTTCCTGCAGGTATGTTCTTAGCTAAGGTGCTCCATTAGTAGTATAACTAATGACTGGACATGCTCCTAGTGGGATATGTGGCTAGATGCAGGCTACTGTCGAGATTCAGACTTTTTCAAGACTTTCCAAGCTGGGCTTGGCTGCCCAGCACAGAAAAAGCAATTTCAGTTCTTGGTCAAGTTATTAGCTGTGCACCTGAATATTAAAATGTACTTTCTGGGGCTGACCTCTCAGCTGCAGCAACCCGCTGCTGGCTCAAAACCCAGACAGCTTTCAAAGAACAGGAACATCAGAGGCTGCCTGGATGTCTCTTGCACAGCATGCAGCCCTAAGCACACTAATTGAGTCTTTTGGACTCAATTTCCTTTGGGGCTTTCACTCCACTTTCATGAGCAGGTCTGCACTGTAATTACAGTTCCTTGATCCTCAGAGATATCCCCAAAAGAAGAATGGCCTTTCTTCTTCTGGGTGAGGTACAGTTACCTTACACTATTTTCAGCCAGTGGCCAACGGATCAAGTCCAGCAGTCCTGGCTTAAAAGGCCAGTGAAAGATAGCTGTGAAAAATTCAAACTGTTCATCAGGAGGCCAGAATGCCTACAAAGAAGTTTTTGTCTCCACTGGAACATTTTCAGGGTCTGGATACTGCAACAGGTTAAAAAAGCATGATTTATTTCCCCGAATCCAAAGCAGCTCATTGCTTATGATTTTCCCTGAGGTCCCTGAGAGCTTGAGCCCCCTTCTAACTCCAGAGCCCAGCTGTTTAGACAAGGAAAATAAATGGTCTCTTTAGTTTTGAATAACACCCATGTAATGTGTTTTTAGCACGAAACCTGAACACTCAAGTAGTGTTTAGGTGAGCAGCGCAGTTACTTTTTCAGGAATGTGCATTTAATCCCCAAGGAATGCCCCAGGAAGCAGAGGGAGGCTGTGCTGAAACCCCTTGCCGGAGGTGCGATCACCAGGGTGAAAATGGTGGAGGATAGGGATGAAAATAGTGGAGGACAGTTCCTGAAGTGGAGGACCAGTTCCTGCTGGGCACTCAGGCTGAGGAGAGGAAACAAAGCCCTGCCTTGTCCTTCATGAGGAGAGACCCTCGTTGTTCTCGCTGGCACTTGGACTGGGCTCGGAGGGCGAGCTAGCCCAGGAGATGTGGGGAGAGGCCCAAGCAAGGGGATTAGAGGCTAGGTTTTAAAAGGAAAGCAACTGTTTTAATAATAGTATTGAGTCCTTGGGTGGTTTAGGGGATTAATTAGTCCGTGTTTGCACAACACTTTGAAGAGGTCAAGCGTGCTGCAATAGCCAGGGGCAGGTGGCAAAGCAACTTCAGTGGCAAGTTCCCAGCTCCCAGGCATCACTTCCCTCTCCATCAAAGCGTGCCACGAAGTCCCCCTGTTTCTTTTTGGTGTGGCTGTGAATGGGTGGGATGGGCAGATGGGTTAGGCTGTCGGTCTGAGGGGTTTGATGCTACTGGTGAGTAGCTTTGCTATTCAGGATAGAGTAGTGCAAAGTGCACTTGGTCCTTCACAGTAAACCCAGGCATAAAATACTGCTATTTGTCACTATTGTTAGCATGATAAGCATCACCATTTGCAGCTGAGTACCACAGCGGTTTGAGTATTAGGGGCAGGGTACTCTTGCTTTCCATAACAGTACTGCAGAGTCTGTGGTTTCCAAAAAAGTTGCAAATTAACATGTGAAATCACAGCACTGAAAAGTTGTAACTCAGAAATCCCCAGACTGGTTTGGGTGGTAATTCAGACACTTCAGCTGACATAGAGATCCTTTTTTTTTTTTTTCCCCAAATTAATGTGGCCAGCCTGAATAACAGAAGTTCATGCAAATGTTGCCAGCACTTCCAAAGTCTCAAAAGAAAGGTGATACATTCATAGCTCTTGGCTAATGTAGGCACTCTGTGTATGTATCTATGGTACATGTTAATGACTAAGTATGTACTATACAGGCTCAGGGTCTTGTAGCTACCCTTTATGCAAACTAATAGTACTGCCAGCTTTTTGCCACCAAGAGGATGGGTTAAAACATCCTGGGTAGCAGAGGAAACTCAGATAATGTAAGAAATCTTGGTCAACATAGAGACCTCATTTTTTTCCAGGGAGCCCAGGCTAGGTCTGGTTGCGTGGTTGTATTCTGCAGCTTCATGTCCCACATGGGACCACATCATAGCTGGAAAACTTTCCCAGATTTGGGAGCTCTGGAGGGCAGTGAAGCCCAGCTGGCTCTGTGTGGTGCTGGCACAGGCCCTGCAAAGCTTAGCAGCTTGGGCTTTGTGATGTGCAAAACCAGGCACACTGCTCCTGGGTGCAATAGAGCTACAGTCACAGCCTAGTGGACCAGAAATAGTAAGTCTTGTTTGAACTGAGTTCCCTTAGAAGAAGTAGCCTGCTTGGGTATTTTTTCATCCACCTCTTGGTTATCCCAGGCCTCAGGCAAAGCCTCCTGCAGAGTCCCCCTTACCAGCTGAATGTCATGGCTAGTTAGATTGTAAGGGCTGCACCCAACTAACTAAAACCAAAACCATTTCTCTTTAAGGACTGAAGGAAAATCAGTGGCAGGTGAGTTTAATCCCTGTGTGTAGCCATGTCCTGTCTTTGCAGTTTGGAAAGGTGCTCTGGGAAAATCGCATTCACTGCACACTCGAGGAATCATTGAATTGGCTGGAGCTATATCGTGTGGCACGGGACGGTCTCCCTTGGCATACCTTGGCTACGGATGCTACTGTGGACTGGGAGGACGAGGCTGGCCTAGAGATAAAACAGACTGGTAAGAAAAACACCATCTCTGTGTCCAGAAGCAGTGAAGATCTTCCCACCCTTCTCTCTTTGTACTACCGTGACTCCATGGACTCATTTCCTGCCTTGTGGAGAGGGAACTTAGTATATATGAACAGTACTGGGGATTTGTTTGTAAGGACCCACATGTCACTTGGGATTTGAATGAGAGTTTAGCCTCCTTCTGGATGAGACCAAAGCTCTTGGGACCTTGTACTATGGGGGGTAGAAGGTAAAGGGGAAACCAGGATATAATTTCCTGAAACAGCTGAATGTGTATTCACAGAGAGCAAACTCTGCCTAACAAAAAGAGAGTGATCCAAGGTATTTGGAGGGTTATTTTACCCAGATCTTTAAAATGTCAGCAATGGGAATATCACTGTTTATCCTCTTGAAGAAATTCAAATTGTTGCAAGGAGGAATCAATCAAATCTGTTGCCTTCATCGCCTGTTAGTTCACACTGAACCAGGGAAGAACAGCAAGGGAGAGCATGGTGTTATTTCCAGTTTTTTGTTAGTGGGGGGAGATGTTGTGCTTGTTATTCCCAAGGCTACAAACAATGTGTCTAGGAAGTGTTGCAATCAACAGTTTCTTTCGTGTACTTTGTGATTAGCATACCTGTAAAGCTGAGCATAGTGGACTCCTGCCTGCTCTGAACCTGTTATTTGCAATCTTGTAGAGTTTGAAATGCTGAAGACAGTACACAAGTCTATCTTTACCTAGTCAACACTCCAGGCGTTACTGATAGGCAAGCCCTGCTTTTAGCAGCGGTGAGGGCAGTCAGCAGCTCACTGTGAAGGGAACCGAGCTTGACAGAATACCTTGGTGCTGGAGACATTTCACACTGCTACAGAATTCTGCTGAATTGTCAGGTCAGAAAAAGGGAGAGAAAAAAAAAGGAAGAAAAGATGTCTAGGTTAAAGACCAGCTCCTCTGTGAGCATGAAAAAGAAGTTGTCCCTTAAAACTAATAGAGCTGCCTTCATTAATGCAGCGAGATGTTTCACTCCCAAAACCATCTCATAATGTCTTTTTTTTTTCTGTGAAATATTTCTTCTATGAACAGTCACTATGGGGCTCACAAATGATGAGTAACTACCTACAAAGGGCCATAGCTTTCAGGTGTATAGGTTTCTTTTAATTTTCAGTAATATCTCTCGATCTGCATATTACCATCTATGGCAGTGGATGTGAGGTGTTTAATTATTTCTGTTACCCTTTACCAATTCTCATAATAAAGCCTTTAAAGTAAAACATGACTTCACTAATTTGGAGTACTGCTTTTATTGAAGGGCTGAGCAGAGGAACCTAAAAGCTGTTTTCCATGGAGGCTGAGTGGCCTCCAAGTTTTTATGTGATTCCAGGAGATGCAAGTAGTCAGCACTCCTGAAAAACAGAGAGCAAAATATGGCCACATGTTCAGCAGCCAGTGTTTCAGATGTTGTTTGAATCCCATTGGATATGGATTTTATCCTAAAGGCAGAAAATGAGACTTTGCAACTGGAAATGTCTCAAAATACCAGATAGTTTGTAAAAGGGAAGCTTGATCCTTTAAGTATGGTCCTTATTATTCCTTAGCTGCAATGCTTGGCTGCAATAGAAAAACTGGGAGGTTTTAGTTAGGTTCTTAGCTGGGAAGAACCAGCAATGCCCCACCAGATTTAGCACTAAAATATTATATTTTCTGTTTGTTAGAGAAATATTGATATCTGTTACAGAGAACTACTGCAAAGATCAGTGTGGTTGAGGACTCCATGCCTGTGAAAGTGATCATGTTACTTTCCATATTTGCCATTCTAAAAAAGAAGGAAGAAGAGTGGCAAAACTACTGGCCATGAGTGACAAACGCTGTCTGAAATGACTCACCCCCTTGACATTCTAGGTTTATTACTGAGACCCTTACAAAAGGAGTCATTTTCTTGTGAGCAACTCAGTCAATCTGTCTAGACAGGGCTAGAATGTTTCTAAGCACCTCTCTTTTATTTGAAAAGAAAAAAAGCCACTAAGTGGGTAATCCTTTTATAAGGTTTATTCCACACACTGACTTTGATGTGGTGTTGTCAGTAATTACCTTTTCTCTTTTGTTCCACTCTTACACACTTCAAGACATAATGGCATCTCTTCCACATAGTCAATAGATTTTGGGTTTTTTTCTCTCCCTTCTGGTTTCCTGCGTTGCTGCAGCACCTCTTTTGTAAAGCAGGACCTGACGATGCTCAGCGTGTCCCTGAAAACACGAATGCCATGCAAGGCAGGGTGGCATGTATGACTCATCTAAGTCATAGGATCGTTAAGGTTGGAAAAGATTTCTAAGATCATTGAGTCCAACCTTTAAGTCCTGGCAGACGCACAGGAAGAAGTAAGATTTCCCCTCTTTCCCCTCTGCAAAGTTAAAGCAAAAGAAAAAGCCACACAGCAATGATGGGGCTGTTAGCATGACAAATACAATGTGACAAATTCTTACCTTATTGGCATTTGCTCCACAGCAGGGGTCTGGCCAGCTGATCCCTGGGGACCAGCCGGAGCTGTCTGTAGCCATTAGGGCTGTCTCATAGCCCAGGGGTGATGAACAGGTTGTTTACTATCTAGATGACACAGTTGTATTTGTTTTCCATACCTGTTGACCAGTGCTCCGCCATGGTGTTGGCTGGCTCTGTGTTGGTGTTAGCAGGTTATTAAAAGCTTAACACCACTCTGACCCAGGTGCAGCAAAGGGCCTTTCCAGACAGGAGGGGACTATCTGAAGGTGGCAAAAGACAACAAAAGGCTTCCCCGTACCTTGCTCCCTGGCATCTCATTGCACCTGAGACAGATGTTTGTAAAATATGAACCAAAGTCTTCTCCCTTTGAGTTGGTGCAAGCTACATGTCACCCTGCTGCAGCTATGGGTATCATCAGGAGGAACTGCTGTAAGTGGAAGCAGAACTGTGTCCCAAAACCTGTGGTCCTGCAGAATTTGTGCAATTCTCCCTGATTTTGCCAAGCCAGATAAGGAGCAGTGAGTTCTCACAGCTAGCTAGCTCACCTCTCTAGTGCTCGTTTGCTTGTCCTTGTCTGATTCACAGACCATCATTTGCCTCCAATAATATCTGTTCCCAATTCTCCTATCTCTTTTTCAGTTTGTTCCCTTTGGCTATCCATGAAGAGCAGTTTCTTTTCCTTTGGCAGAGGCTCCTAACACCTTCCTTTGCCCATCTACCTTCACATTGTTCTTCCTCTTCACATACTTCCATCCCTGACACCAACTTTCCCAGTTTGCCTCTTGGTTCACTCCCCAGACCTCTCAAACCCTGTGATTTCTACAGCTGGCACTCTGCCTCAGCTCAGCCTGATTGTGGCTCTCCACCATGGTCTCCTGTGAGCTGTGTCCCATGTATGAATGAGACAGCGATGACGGGCCTGCTCTGCTCTCTGTCATCCCCCTGAGGATGGATTAAGCTTTGCTGAAGCTTCAGGTTTTAGCCAGGATTCCTTGGGCTACAGCAAATCCTGCAGATGACACATACCCCAGTTGTAGCTCAGTGCCTTAGTCCATCCCTGTCGTATTTTATGACACATTGTATACAGACTCAAATGTTGGAGAAAGCCGAGACTTTCACACTTTCCACAAGGCTGCAGATTCTTCCCTCCTTTAGCCTTTCATGTCTAACCTCTTCAGGACAAGTCTAGGAGGCAAGTGTTACCAGACCAACAAAGGTCTGACCCACAGCCTGCTATTCTTGTCCTGTCCAACAGAACTGGTTCCACAGCCTGGGTAAAATCTTCTCAATTATAGCAATTGCTGCAGTTCCTCATGGGAAAATTTCTAGATATGTACGTCTCATAGGGCTTAGTCCCTTTCCAAAGTCCTCTGAGGAGCTGGAATGGAAGAAGATACTAGTCTGCTACTGCTAACTTGCATTTCCAGATTTCACAATGCAGTGAGCAGTCTGGTTGTAATCTTCACTCAGGTTTCATCTTCGTAGGTTGAGGAAAAAAAGGCGTTTAGTTTGCAGACTCATCTGTGGGATGAAATTGCTACTTTTAACCACTAAATTGGGACCTCAGTCAGTAGGGAGAGCAGACTGGACTAAATACAGCCTCCATAAAATCGCAGGGGTTATGTGAAGGCTGAATTTGTTCTGTTGTCTCTTTCACATGATTCATCTGATCTGGTTCCAGGGATTTTATTAGGATTTGCATCACTGGTGAATTTTCTTTGCACTTCAAAAATTGGTGGGTTTTTTGTTCTTGTTTGTTTGTTTCTTTTGGTTTTTTGTTTTTGGTTTTTTGGGGGGGTGTTTGTTTGTTTTGGCTTTTTTTTTTTTTTTTCTCCTGGACTTTATCACCTCACAGAGCCCACCATCCCTCATATCCATAAACCAATTTCTATAAGGGCAAAATCCTCCTGCAGCAGAGGGTAATGAAGTTCCTGATGCTCCTAAGCTCTCGGGTAAGGTGCTGGCAGCTCCCAGCATGTCCCTAGAGAAGCCCTATTTCTTGAACAAGAAATCCTTCTTGCAGTGTTTTTCCGCTTTTCCACAGGGAAAAAATGATGGATCCCAGACTTTTATTGACTCAGCTCATCAACCTCTTGTACTGATTCACACCCACAACTCCAGAGCTTCTCTAAAAGCTGTCCACTCATCATTTACCCCAAAAACCAGCCTGTCTCAATTCCTCTGCTAGGTAGAGTGGTTTCTCTGTAGAGTCAGTGATCTTGCAGAGATGGCTTCTGGAAATATAGATCACTCCCATCAGCCTTCAGCCTCTGACCTTGCATCTTTGTTGAAACAACCTTTGTTATTCAGCAGAGAACCTCTTTAAATGCTGAATCTTTTCTCAGTGTATTTTGAGTCCCTAAACTACCAGAATAAAATTCAAGGGGGATCACATTTTATATAAATTCTGAAGTAATTGACAGTGAGAATTATCTCACTTATTAGTCTATAAGAGAGGTGTCTTCAGCTGAGCTACTCACTCTCATCCTCCTCTGTGGTCCGTGAAATGCAATTGCACTTTCAAATGCAATGCTTTTCACTTATCTTAGATCTCTGCAGCATGAAAATGTAAACTATGCCCCAGATATGCATATAGAGAGCACTGAAGGATCTGAAGTTAGCTGATACAAATTTCACCATTGAGACTGATGAACTTGTAACCAGCCCTCAGAAAGTGGATGGGCCAAAGAGCATGAGGCACGTCCAGGTGAACTGAAGAGATTAAACTTCTTGGTGATATTGAGGAAGGCAAAAAACATCCTAACTCCAAATTCTGGGATGGGCCTAAGCTAGTGAGCCACAATCACTCACCTTACAGGAACACTTCAGCTCCCTTTCAGTGAGATTACCATGTCTTCACCATACATGCCTTTTTGAGGAGAAAGAAGCACAATGGTGATGGAAGCAAATATGGCATTAATGAGTTCCTGAGAGACGTGAACATTCCCAGAGAAGGCAGGATACTTGGCTCATCAGCAGATGATTTACTGACAGCCTGGGGCAAACATTGCTGTCCCGAGTTGTGTGTGAGCTGAGCCGCCCTGGAGTATATGCAAACGTGCAGGATGCAGGAGGACACCCAGACTCTACTCTTCATTCTCTCCCAGGTGCTGCCACACTCACGACTGCTGCTACGACAAGGCAGAGAAGGCAGGCTGCAGCCCCAAGGTGCAGCGCTACCGGTGGGCGTGTGAGCAGAACATGGTGCGGTGCGGTAAGGAAATGTTTGCGCCTGTTGGGTGTGTTTCCCTCCCTCTGCAGGCACTCGGCTGACCAAAGAGTTTTGTGCACCCCAGAGGTAGGTCTGTGTAAGCTGAGCTGCTCTCAAAGCTGCTGTAGGAAACGTCTGTTCTCTACCAAGCTCTCTGCCCATCCCTGGATTGATAGGCTTGCCAAGAGTTCCCAGCTAGAGCTGGGAGGAAAGCTGGAGCCCCAGCACCACCCATTCCAGGTAACCTGAGTGCTCCGCAGGCTGAAGAGCTAGAATGGGGGTGTCCACAAGCCATCTCGGTTTGGCAGGGGTGCAGATGCCTCTCTGTAAACTTTCTAGTCATGGCATTAAGCATTGCCTGCTCCCCACTGACCTCTTTCCACAGCTGTGCAATGATCTACGGGGATGCTCTTCCCATTGCAGTTTTGGCCCTCCCTCCAGCAGCACTGTTCACTTTTTTACGTACCCTTATGTGCTGCTAGAGAAGAGCCATGCCATTTTCAATGGCTGCTAGGCAGGTTAAACAGGTTGCCATCTCTGCACCTCTGCCTCATGTGGGGCTCCAGCCTAAAACCCTAGGGTTCCAGCGGGGATTTTGAAGCTTGCAGAATCAAATGCTCTCGAGTGCTGCAGGCATACAGTGAGTGTAGGCTGTGCTCAGCTCTACAGCTGGTACCCAGTCAAGAAGGTTTGAATTACACAAACACAGCCCATCAGTGTCTTGTACAGTTTGTTTTGACATGCACCAGATGACTTGAGTCTTAGTATTTGTCACTTCTGTTTCTAAGTCTTCAAGAAGTCCCTGGTGGCAAAATCCATTGTAGAACACTTTCAAAGTTTGAAAAGAAACACGTGAGATTAAAACTTGTCTCCACAATCGTCAAAGCTACTTGCTCGAACATTAAAAGATATTTCTATCTTATCAGAAGACTATATTCTATTGGTGCAATCCTCAGCCTCGCCAGCAGCTGAAAACATGCCAGCAGGTATGGGATGGGGCACAGCACATCTGCAGTTCCTCTTTTCGAAGTGCCAGAACAACCTCTTTAATACAAAGTGCTGGCTAAGGAATGTACCACTTTAACTGCTCTCCCTCCTGCTTACCCATATTTCCATAACTGACTGATATTCTATGCTAGTCATCTTTAAATGAAAAAAAATAAAAATCCTGTTTCTTTTTGCTGTGAGGGAACAATCCAAGTTGTGTATATGAGATGTATCACTGAGTCCATGAGACATGTGCAGAGTCTGTCCCATAGGAGTGCAGTGGGCTGCAGTTGCTCTGACTTGGCTAACAAGCATTAGTTAAGCAAATGCCATTAATTCCCTGACTGATGTCCAGGCAAGACCTGAGATGCATCCATCAACTGTTCTCCATAAGCCCTCAGCAGGTTTCACTTCCTCTGACATACCCCATGGGGAGGAACAATAGAAATGTGTTCTGAAGGCACATTTCCTACCCCAAGCTACAGCACAGCAGGTGTTACTGGGGTGTGAAGGTATAATGTCATTCCATTCAAACAAAAGGGATGAAGAAATAGATTTCCAGGCATGCTGGCTGGGCCCAGGGAAAAGATGTCCAGAAGCTTTAAAAGCAGAGCTGTTTGCGCTGTCATTTCAATGTAAAAGGAATTAAATGCCTTTTGCCTGACATTGTAATATAAACACTGATATTTTCATGTAAATTAAATAGAAACTCATTTTACCTGAGATTTCTCCTCATTTTTCTACTGTTCAGTGGGGTTTTTTGTGACATGAAACTAATTGGCAAAACCATATTCCTCAGTCTACATATGCCATAATCTGTAGGCAAATTCCATTCAATAAATACCTGAAATATAGAAAAGGCTGTAAGTTGTGGAGGCTGATCAAAAAAATCATTCTGCTCTAACAGAAATGCTGCAAAGCCAGGCTTTTGTACTCGCATTAGACAGACGGTGGCTGGCACAGCACAGGAAGAACTCAAGGAGCAGAGGGGCAAGGAGAATATCAGGCAAGATTGGTAGCTAAGAAAAAAGTGGCCTTAGTGCTAAAGACCTAATTCGTGGGATCCTTGAAACACTTTTTACCAGTAAATGTGTGATTATTCAGACCAGCTTAGGAAACACAGGCTTTATTTATTTATCAGGTACATGGTTGATCCAGCAAAGTCCAGTGTAATCTGAAAAAAATCCTGTACTTGTTTCAGTTGGTTTTGGAGCGAAACTTTTCATGAAATTATATATTAAACTTTGCATACTGAAGAGTTTTGTGGATGTTAGATAATCCATGGCAGCAGCCTCAAAGAAACAAGGCACTTTGCTTTGAAATAATATTAGCCCAGTGGCTGCATTTAAGACACCTAGAGGTGGTATGAGCTTCATTAACTCAAAATCAGTCATTTTCAATGTGGTTATCTAAGCTAGCAGCTTTGATATTCCTTATGGTCCTTGCTTAGTCATGTGGTCATATTGTTGCATTCTCTATAGTTCCATGTATGGCTTTGATCATCTTTGTTAGCTGCTGGCTCATAAAATTCAGATACCTGGCCCTGCTGCAAAGTTCCTTGGCTCCTCTGCCACGATCAGAGAGAGATGTAACAACAACTGATGGAACATGAGTGAAGAATACCCAGTGGGTGCTTCTATGCCCTCAGGTTTCTGCCTCTGGGAGGCTCCTCCTTTCAAAGCAGCATTTTTTTTCTTTTGAAATCAGTCTGTTTTGCAGAAGGAAGAATTAGAAGGGAAATTTACTGAGTGGGGAAAGGTGGAGTATTTTTAGTTCAGGCTAAGATAAAATAATTTTCTTTTTTAGCTTTGACTGCTGAATTAAGTCCCCATTGATCACAGAGCTCTAGAAGCAGGGAGTGCTCTGTACTGGGCAAATTTTTATAACCACTGCCAATTTACAGTTAGCTGCTGCTTTCTGATGCTCTTGGTCACAGTTAACATCAGATCTGTTGACAGACAGAGGACACGGTAAGGTCAGATCCACTCACAACATGAAATGCTGGACCTGCTGCCATAGCCTCTGATCCGTAAGAGTCGCTTTTTCATGGAACTGTTCCTCCTAACACTGTTTCTTGCCTTTGTCTGATACAGAATCTCTCATCCTCCACTCACATTTTCTTTTGCAGATAACCTGACAGACCAGTGTGAAAAAATGGTGTGCCTGTGTGACCAAGAAGCAGCCAAGTGTTGGGGAGCAGCCCCATACAACCCACACTTCGTCCTCTGGCCAGATTTTTTATGTGGACAGACTCATCCCACCTGTCATGTCAGATATGGGGGGCCAGAATAGTCTTTTTTAGAACCTTTCTTCTAACCCTTTGAATAAAAAGGTGCTGGAATAAAATTTTTCTTCCTTTCCCAGAGCTAACAATGGTGTGAGAGAATTTCTATCAGGCCAGGATTTATGGGGAGGAGAGACAGACAGGTGCAGTGGTGGAGTTGCCCTCCACGTGAGGCAACAATTGGAATGTACTGAGCTCTCTCTTTGGGTGGACAACGAGCTAGTTGAGAGCTTGTGGGTTGGGATAAAGGGGCAGACTAGTAAGGGTGACACTCTTGTGGGTGTTTGCTACGGGCCTCCTGGTCAGGAGGAGGAAGTGGATGTAGCCTTCTACAGGCAGCTTGAAGCAATCTCACAGTCACAGGCCCTGGTTCTGGTGGGGGACTTTAACTACCCTGACATCTGCTGGAGAACCAACAGGTGACAAAAATAAGTAAGAGACTGGAGCATCTCTCTTATAAGGACAGGCTGAGAGAGATGGGCCTGTTTAGTGTAAAGAAGGTATGACTGAGAGGGAACCTCATCAATGTCTATTAGTAACTGGAGGGAGGGTGTCTGGAAGATGGAGCCAGGCTCTTCTTGTTGGTGCCAAGCAATTGGACAAGAGGCAATGGGCAGAAACTGATGCACAGGAATTTCCACCCAAATATGAGGAAGAGCTTCTTTACTGTGCAGGTGACCCCAGACTGGAACAGGTTGCCCAGAGAGGCTGTGGAGTCTCCCTCATGGGAGATATTCAAGAACCATCTGGATAAAACCCTGTGCAGTGTGCTCTGGGATGACCCTGCTTAAGCAGGGAGGTTGGACCAGATGACTCACTGTGGTCCCTTCCAACCTGACCCATTCTGTGATTCTGTGCCAGGGTAAAACATATGCTGAATTAAGGACAAGATCCTGGTCTGATCATGTCCCTTGCAGAAACAGAGGGTTTGGTCTGCAGTTCAGTGGGAACACATTACCTGTCACCAAATGGCTTTTTTTTTTTTTTTAATTTAAAATCACAGAATCATAGGATAGTTTGAGTTGAAAGGGGCCTTTAAAGACCATGTAGTTTCAATCTCCCTGCAAAGAGCAGCGACACCTTTAGTCAGATCAGGTTGCTCAGAGCCCAGCTGTCTTATCCCTCATGCTTCTGCCTCATTGCACTAGGGACACTTCTCAGCTGTGTTGCAAGGGCCAGTGTTTCTGACTTCTCCTTACTAGTAGGTGCAGCCATACTTTGGAAAAGAATATATTCCTCAGCTGTTACACATGCTTCAGAGCTGATATGCTGCTCTCTGATACATATAGAAGATGCTCTCCTATATTGGTACATCCCCCTGCCACTGACTGCCTGGGTATCAGTTATTGTCGTGTCAGGAAAAGGAGACTGTGGAGAACATCAGTCATGTCAAGAACATTTTTTATCTCTCTTTTCTCTTTCTCTCTCTCTCTCTTTTGTGTTTTTTTTTTGTTTTTTTTTTTTTTTTTAAGGGTGTTAGAGGCTTATATCGAAACACTAAGTTTCCTTCTGGCAAGAGTAAAACAAAATCCCGTTCTTTCAGCCGGGGGGTAGCTATGTATGAGTGAGCCTTCTTTCTGCCTTTGTTACAAGCCTGTAGGCTGAAGCAAGGCAACAGGACAAAAGCCTCTGTACCGGGAGGCACGGGCAGATGGGAGCCACGGCTACACCCCAGAAGCAACGCTTTCAATTTCTTTGGTTAGGTGGAACCAGCTGGGTAGGTCGGGCTCCTTCTATCTCTGCTGAAGCACAGCTGACAAACTTCGAATACCACCTTTAAAATAAGAAATAATGGCACGGAAAGACCCTAAGTACCTCGTCAGAGTTTAAATGCAGACATATGTGGCCAAACTAAGTGGTGTTTTGGCAGATGAGAATACAAATTTCTTCAAAAAGGCTGCTTTGCTCCTTGCTGCAGGAGGATGGTGAATATGCCACTGTCAAAGCTGCAGGAAAATAAACAGGCTAACAAAAATTAAAATGCCAAAGACAACAAGTAGAGGCAAAGGCTTTTATTCTGTCTAGAGCTCCATTTTTTGGCTTACAGGGCATCAGAAGTTGTTCCACCTGCAGGCTTTGCATCTTCCAGCAGCTCCTGCAATGTTGCACCTCAAGCGACGCTGAGCAAGAAGGAAAGAGAGAGAGTGAAGGATGCAGAGTCAATACAATACAATAAACTCCTCCAAGGCTTTCTGGCAAGTAAAGTTGTGAACTCTTCATGCAGAGGGTTTGCAGAGGGCTGATGCTGTGTGGGCAGCATTAGCCTAAGGTAGCAAGTATGCTTCCCTGCAAGGGGTGGAAGACCCTCCCCGCTGAGGGAGGCAGAGCTCCTGGCACGTCCCTGTCCCTGCCACGCTGTCCATCAGGTGGCGGCAGCGCTCCAGTGAATGGCAGGAGCAGCTCTACCTTCAACCTTTCCGAGAGGGGATTTTTTTCAGCAGGCCGAGTAAGACCTTTGAGTGCCAGGAGAAGAGGTACAAATTACACATCTCCTCACTGAACGCAAAAACGTCAGCCGAGCTCGGTCTGAAACGCAGACCACACCTTGGGTTGCGCAAAATGGGAACTAGGCTTGCTTAAAAATCCAGCCTTCTGTGTCAGCCTCCTCAAATTAGACTAGTTTGACAGAACTGGAAAAAAAACAGGTGAGCTTTCAGGTACATCAGCCTCTTATTGGGTCATTTCTTTGGCTCATGTGTGATGAAAGCCTCTAGTTTTCCCAACCTGATCAGCTGATGTAATAGATAACTGGGTTTTACAAACCGCACCTCACTCACTTAAGCCATCATAGGCCTTCTGTACACAAGCATTACAAGAACAGACATAAGCATGAAGTGGGTGGGAGGAAGAACCCTCCTGCAGCATAAACATAAAAGAATGAATGAGTCCTTGGACTTTGTTGAAAGAAGCAGCAGCATCTCATTGAACAACTCTTTGTCGAAAGGGGCAATTAAAGAAGATCCTATTGTTTTGTTTATAAGTAGCTCTTTAGGGCCCATGCATGAAGGTCTACACAGTGTAAACAAAGAACTACTTGAGAAAGAGATGGAATATAGAACAAGCTCCATTAGCATTTTATGCACACTGCTTATTTCCTGATCCAGATCCCATGTCTGACCAGAGGTAAGTAAATGGTTAATTCCTTTATAAGTAAGTTAAAATGGTACCTTTGGTGAGACTCTTGTCTCATGCAGAGGATGCACTTCCTCAGCTGGGGGCTTAAAACAATGATCAGAACCACTATGCCTCCAATACCGGCTGCCACAACCCCAATGATTGTTCCAATGGATTCTTCTATACCGAACAAGCCTGGGGGAGAAGGGAAGGTAGAGAGAGTAACATAAGGTGTGGTCCAGACAGGTATATGCAATGCAGCCAGCATGTTTTCTGCTGTGGCTGAAGAGGAAGCCACTTCCTATCATATCGATTATGCTGACGTCTTGTCTCACATGAAATTGTGGGTTTCTACACAGGAGAGAATGTATTGCACTACAGAGGTATTGATTTTTTTCACTCCAGTGTAGCAAGTTGCTACACTTTCTGGGGCTTTAGAGACAGGACAGTCCCACTGCCCTAGGAACCTCCCTTAACAGCTAGGTGCTATGGGATGGCAAAAGATGCTGCTCCCTGAATTAATGGGACTTACACCATATGCTTTATTTTCAAAGGGAAAAAAATTACTCTGACAATCTTGAAAAAATCATCAGTCTCCTTGTCTGCCTCCAAAGGAGACAGCATGGGAGAGTGGACAGAGCTCTTCTGAAATCCTTTCTTCAATTGGTTGCTCTTTGGGACTGTTACATGGCAGAGATGGCATAGTGCTGAAATTATATATTTCATAGTCTCAGGAACACACAAAAGCAATTATACTGGCTAGGGTATAGACATTGCAAGGGTAACCTGTGCTACTGAGACTATCAGATCAAGCCAAGTGAAGAGCCCATTAGACACACAACCAAGCCCTTGCAGAAAGGCACAGTTTTCTTGCCTTGTTAATGTTACAGTTTAAACTGAATAGTTTCATACAAATTAGTAAATCAGGCTCAAAAAGGCAAAGGCTTAGTGAATCTTGGGGAGCTAGAAGCTTTGGTAATTAATAAGGGGGAAATGGCACTTTCATAATTTATTCTTGACACAGAAGGTGCTTTTTTTATTGTTGTTAATTAGATAATAAGATAATAACCCTTCTGGTATGTTGACTTTTTGGGACTGCAATGTGTTTAGCCTATGAAAAATGGTTTGACATTTCCAGCTGATAAAGGTAAAGCATGTTATCTCTTTACTTAATATGCCTAGTGTCTATCTGAGAGACTAAGAAAACATAGCATGGCACTTTTAATGCTACTTTGATTCTAATGTGAATAAAGTTAATCAGAAATTATACAATATGATCCTCATGTTTATTATGGGATTACTTACGTCATCCAGAGTTAAGGAATGACTATGCAAGTTAGTGGGTTGGAGAAAAATAATGTCAAAAAAAAGAGGTCTGGAGCTGTTCCCTGAGATGGTATCTTGACACCTGTCACTCATGGGGGTTCTGCCAGAGCTGTGAATACAAGGGAACTCATCTGACCGTTTCATTCTTGGCACTGACTTAATTTTTATGGATAAAATTATTCCTTCTTTTTTCAGTTGTATATGCTCCTCCTTACATAACACCTGTGTGACTGTTTATAGAGACAAGCCAATCCAAATCAGCTTGCCTTACAAAAATAATGAGAAATGCTATGGAGCAATTACACTCCATGACACCAGACCCTTACAGCTAGAGGATAAACAGGGCAAATTCCCTTACTGCAAGCGTGTAAATGAGCTTTGGAGAAAAGGCAAGAAGAAGTCAATAACATCAAATGTTACCCAGAGCCCTCCTGATCCTGAGCTTTGTGCCATCTCCTGTCACCACCTTCCCATCCGGAAGTGTAACCTCACAGAAATAAATACCATGGTCACGGGTTGTCACATTGAGGATAACCAGGGAGGCATCCCCTTGGGACAAGTCTCCAGTCATGAAGACCCTGGAGTTATTTGGCAAGATGGTCACATTTTTTTCTAGCAAGTCCATCTGCCCCTTTTCATCTTCTTTGTACCACTTCACCATCAGGTCACTCAGGGAGGGACGTTGTGGACTGTTAAAATGGCAATTTAAGACCACAGTTTCACCCTCTTTGGCTTTCTCCTTGGCTGGCGTTTGAGTCACAAAAACGTTCCATGGCTCAAGTGTTGTCAACAACAAAGGCTGTGCTGTTACATGAGTTACAGCTGCTGCATTCTCCTTGCTTGCACTTCCACCAGTAACACCAACATCTGTACCAGGAAAGAGAAAGAAGAGGGTGGTTGAGGGTAGTAGAATGACAAACCTTACAGCTGCTCCTGACCTTTAACCAGCACAGCTCCTGGAATTAGCACTTGAGGGCAGTCACTCTTATGATGACAGGGGTTTTCTTCCTAATTCCTGCTTAGATTAAGTTCTCGTGTACAGATGTGTCTTTTCCTGAACTTCAATTCTTTCCTACTGCCATACTAGACCACTCAGCCACGTTTTCCACCTGGAACACTAAATTCTTTCTTTCCACCCCAAAAAGCATCAGGGCCTGGTGTTCCTGCCTCAACTGATTTCGAGGCAAAGCAAAAAATGCACATACACTCACACACTGGCAATTCTGTTCTGGCAAGTATGGTGAATAAGTTTGCATCCTAGTGCAGCAACCTGCATCCCAAAACATAATGTGAGCTTCTTAGAAGTTTTGGCATGCACTTCCAACTGTGGAAATGGAAACTGTGGGAAGAACCTCCATTGCCAGAGACCGAACCCCCAGCAGATCTGATCAGCGGTATGGGAGACAGAAGCTCAGCTTTGTGCAGGTACTGATACTGAGGGTGACAGCTGTTGCCTCTGAAGAGACCACTGTCCTGTTAACTTTCACTAGAAATATATGAGCATGACTGTAGTAGATATTTAAACCTGCCTTCTTGCACTCAGGTGCTAATCATAGTATCAAACAACCTCTAGCTACGAGTAGGGAGAGTGGATTCCATTTCTGGTGCAGAAGATGAGAGGAATAGTTCCTGTCTCAAAAAGAGGGGAAAACAAACTTAAAAATAAGCCAAGAGCTTTTGCCAAGAAAGTGTTCAGACCAATTTTTGGAAAAGGTTCTTCCGTTGTTTTATTTTGTTAAAGTGAAACAGTCTCCCTTTCAACTAGTTGGTGTCCTCTCAAGGACTGCAGACAATTGCAGAGTGAAGGTCTTGATTTTCCATTGTCTTGGGTCTTTCACTGCCATCCATAGAGTGTGAAACACTATTGTCTAGGTCTGGTAAAGCTTCGAAATGACAATAGATGCTCCCTGCTCAGGGACAAATGTATCAAGGCAATGGAAAACCAACCCCCTTGATAGTCGGTTTGGGAGTTACTTGAATGGCTCCTCCAGGCACGCTTGTACACAAAATCACAGTTGTATTCTTAGTTATAATTATTTATGACTCTTACGGGAATAGAGGATTTCTTTCAGACAGCAGGGCCCTGTTGTTCTGAGTGCCTTATAAAAAGCTTACAGTGTAAATATAAGACAAGAGATAACTCGTGGATGCAAAAATACAGGAAATATAAACAGGCTATGAAACCAGGCAACAACAAAGCATGTGAAAAACCTTACAAGCTGTTTTGGCTCTTACCTCAAAGTGAAAATTTTGGCCTTTTAACTGGAACACCAATCTATGAAAATTGAATGCCTGAGAATTTTGCACCCAAATACAATTTTGAAACTGGTCCCCTAAAACTAGCGGTCCTTATTAAAGATACTGGATGAGATACTATCCTCCTGTTCATATGTAATCTTACCAATGAACCTGCTGGAGCTTCTTGGGGAAATCCAAAGCCCGGATTTTCCCTTTTCAGTTATATATGTGTATCAGTGCAAGAGTCACAAAGTTGAAGTATCTTGACAATATACTTTGACGAAATACAGAGTATAATTGAAATACTTGACAAAGTTGATAGTAGTTTCACATACTACATACATATTTGTGCATCAAATATTCTGATGTGATATATTTGGTTATTTATTAGAGTGAATTTGAGCAATTCCATATATATTTTAAAATCTCAGTTTATTAACCATATCTTCACCTGCTGCTTTAACTAAAGCAGTGTGTGTTAGTGCTACCTTGTTTTCAAGGAATGGCCACAAAATTTCTTCTCTACTACGAGTATTCTAGCCTTGCCATATGCATCCCTGTAACACAATTGTAATTTTTATTCCTTTCAGTGATGCAAAAGGTATCATTTTTACAAAGCCACTTAGTGGACAGAGAACATAACTGAGCAGGAACAATGTGCTCCGATGTTGCCTCTTCATCCTGAGTTTTATTTGCATCTCCTGTCATGAAATAACTGGCCTTATCATCTGTGTTATCCCAGATCTTTGATTCAATAAAAATCACGTAACTTGAAAACAATCAGGAAAATCAAAACATAAGAGGAATAGAGCATATTGTTTCATCCCAGCTCTGTTTGAGGGTTTCACTGAGAAGGTCACAGCACTGCCTCTATTTTTCTTTCTTTATTTCTTTTTCTTCTTTAAGGCTGCAAAACTGGAACATATTAGTTCACTGGTATTCAAATACACAATGCTCATATCGTATTGGCATCTGGGAGCATACCATGCCAAATGCTTTGTTGACTCTGCTTCAAAGCTCTTTTTAAGTCAATTGCTTCATTAGCAAAGTGATGTGTAGGTCCCTTGTCATGGGGGTTGTAGGGCTGGAGAGGAATGCAAGGCTTTTTGGTTAAAGCACTTGAGCTAGACAGAGTACAGAGAAATACAGCATGGATAATCTTGTCTTGACCTGGAAAAACGATTAGATGATCTAATAGGTCATTGTCACATAAAGTCGTTAGTTCACATTCAGTTTTCAGGCATGAGGGAAGAAAGCTCTCTGGGACTCCCTGTAATGTGGCAATGTGCTCCACATTTGGCAGTACTAATAGGGCACCTACTAAGCCCTCAGCCTGCCCTTTACGTAATCTGCAGGTTAATACTTTCCCATGTAAAGCCATATCAGGCCTGTGAGTAAGAAATACACAAAGCAGGCTAGAGGAGGTGGGGTGACAAATGGTAAGAATAAAATATAACTGCACTCTCTTCCTGTCCTGGAGCCTCTGACTGACTCTGTTGCCTGGAGTGAACCCAAGCAGCCCTGCAACCTTCTTCTGCCAGCTGCCAACAACATGGGGGAACAAAAATGGTGGGTGAAGGTCAGTGTAGAAAGTTACCTTTCCCTTGTTCACACTCAGTAGCTGGAGGAGAGGTTGAGGGCAAATAGGGTTTGATTTCCAACCCACATAAAATCCTCTCCTGCTGAAATGACTGTTTTCCAGGTGGTTTTGTGTGCTTTAGAGCTCGGCTTCACACTCACACCATGCTAGTGCCATGAAGGTGCTTTAAAAGCTGTGTCCAACTCCCAGACATCTATGATTAAGTGATCAGTGACTGCACTTTGCTACTCCTAATTTATATGACTTTTGCCCTGGGCTGAAGTTGGCTTCACAAATGGATATGAATAACTACCTTGTGACAATAACTGGTTGCTAATACATCAGAGAACCAAAATAGAAAAGAAACATCTAGCAATGATGATACATATCTTGAAAAAGACAGGCAAATACACTCTTTCTGAACATTTATATTAGCTAAACAGGAATGTATCTAGAAAGGAAAGTATGTTTTAATGCAATGAACAACACTAAATACTGTTTCCCTACACCCTGGGGAAACCTTCAGCGGAAAGTTGCTTTTTGAAAAATAGAAGAGAGCCTCTCAAGCCAAACTCTAGGAATAAGCTATGTTTCTTCTAATTAAGGTTTAGTACTCACCCACCACCAAGAAGAAGAGGAATGAAGACACTGCAGACCTATAGAGCTTCCCAATGTGCTGGATCATAGTTGCTGAAGTATATGGCCTCACTGTCTCTCCCTCTGGTCGTACGGGCAAAAAATATGTGTGTATTGTAGCAACAGGACCTCACATTCTGCCCAGTGAATGTCACACTTACTAAAGTTACCACAGCTTTGAGCTCACAGTGCTCTGCCTGCTGCCTGGATGACAGCCACGTTTGAAGTGACAACAATGACTTCCCCAGGGGCTGTTCTAAGCTCCCTCTGAGATGATGTCGAAAATGCTCTGAGAGCAGAGGAAAGATAATACATTGTTTTTCACTTCAGCCTTGTACAAACCACAACTTTGGTTTGAATACAGAGTATCCAGATACTCCAAAGGAGACCTTTCTTCTGCTGAAGCCCTCCCAGGTAAGGGGAGCCGAGAAGAGAAAGAGCATTGATTAATTTTCTGAGCAGCTGGACTCCTATCACCCTAATGCACCACAAAAGGAAGTTTCAGGAATTCAATATTTTTGTGACTATGTGCACATGGTGTCTACAGGTAAAATGTATTCCCCAAAGTATTCTTTTCGGTGCAGAACAAATCCTTTTTCATCAAAAGTTGATTATTTAAACTTTGTTTAAGTAGAGCTCGTCCATGCCACCTGGGTGGAGGGGAAAACTGCTGAAGCAGGTGGTCTATCTCCAAAACCAGTTGGTGTACTCTGAAGCAGAGTCTGGGTTTACACGGAGCACAACTTTGTGGGAAGAGCTACAGCAGCTCCAAACCCTACCTGTACCATCCAGCCCCTCCAACAGTGTACCCCTGTATGGAGCATGTGCACTCCCAGTAGCTGGCTGACACCTCTTCCCTCAGCTACAGGATCAGGGATTACTGCACACTTTGTCTAATGATCTTGTGTATCTTTAGAACTCTCCAGGTAGTGGAATTGAGTGTCCAGTAAAAACTCAGTTCCCTATCTCTTCAAACACATACAAACCACAATTCAGCTGAGAGAGGCAAGAGTATTTCTGCTTTTCTCTGCATTTGAAAGCAAAAAGGAGCCACACCTGATTTGAAAAACTTTGTTGACCAAACAATGTTAAGAGGAACAATTCATTCCTCTAGTCACCAGTTGGTGTGCTGACACCAAAGCAGCAGTATCAGCAAAAGCAGGATAGGCTAGAGGAGTATAGTTAAACGAACCCGGAGGGCAAATACTCCTCTGAAATAGCTTGGAAGAGTGGGAAGACCTAGGATTACCAGGCAGGAATCACTTCAAAGTGAAGTGTATATATTAAGAAGGGTACTTGGATCAAGTGCAGAGCAACATAGCACTTCAGAGGAAAGCTGGAAGGAGGTTTGTGGCAGTCTTTTGAAGGAAGTACTGCCAAAGCGTTGCTGAGCAAAACCAAATTATCTATGAAAGAAAAAAATTAGAGGAGTCAGAAACGATCAAGAGTTTGAGGAGAGAATAACCAGTAGAGTCAAAGGCAGCTGGTGGATGAAGAGGAACTGGGACCAAGTTACTGAGCTTAGAGTATTGGTCATGATTGTGTGTCAGAGAAGTCGGTGTGGGAAGATGGAGGTGGACCAAAGGCAATCCAAACAGTGTTTGATTTAAACCCAAGTATTTGCTGTGCTTCAAAAAACCCCTTCAAGTGTGTTGTGATGGACATTCTACCATTGTTCCTGCAAATGTTTTCTATGTCCATTTCATCCTGTAATAGCGATTCTCTTGTGAATCCTCCACTGAATTGCTCTATGCCTGAGCAAAACTGCCAGATCAGCCAGCTTTTAACCAAGCGAATACAAAGGAGGTTTAGTGTCACTGGCAGCCAGTAGTTGAAAATGGAGCTTCTCCCACTTGGATAACCCAATCCTATCCTAAGAGAATCTCAGTTTTTGGGCAAAATGAAAAGTAAACTTGGTACACAGATTGTTGCTGAGAAAAGTATGGGGGAAAACTGAGTTTTAAAGGTCCAAATCAAGAAACCAATGAACAAAAATTAAACAAATCGCACATTCTTTTTCACACTTCCTTGTAAATATTGGAAACTCACAGTCTCTTGCAATAAAGCTGTCCTGTCAGGGCCAACAGCTGGGAGGGGACATCAGCCACTGGCACCTTTGATAATGTATCAGAGGGCAGATATCGCAGGGCTCTGAGATGTCCTTTCAGGGAGAGCCTTCAGACGCTTTCAGGGAAATCGGTGGAGAGAAAGGGGACAGCAGGAAGAAATAGTGCTGTCACAACAGCCTGCTCTACCCTCTCCTTCCCTTGGCCATCCCTCCCCCCCTCCTTTTTCATCATCTACCAGGTAGCCACCCAGCAAGGTGGAGATTTCTTTGCACCTCACAGGGCTTTTCTTTCTCCTGTAAAGTGACCAGAGGGCACAAATCTGTGAGCCATCATCTCACTGGTTGGGTCCCCTGACTTGAGAAGCATTGTTTAGTGCTAAGATGGACCCCAGCTTTCCAAACCTCCGTGTGCTCACAGCGCGGAGCAGAAACCACTTGGCGCTGCTCAGCAGATTCAAAAACGAGACACTGGGTTTTCAGAGATGAACCACTCCCGCATCGTCACCTCATCCTCCGCCGAGCCCGCAGCCAGCCTTCCCCCTTTCCCCCTACGTGTCCCCCTGGAGCGGCCTCCCGGTGCTCTTTTCCACCGAATCCCAGGAATTTAAGATTTGGGAGCCCTTTTGCTGCCCGGGCGCTGCTGAACCCACTGCCGGGGCTGCGGGCACGGGGCAGTCCCTGGGGAAGGAGGCACTGAACGCCGCCCCTCAGCCCCCCGCCCCGACTGCCCGGTGCCGGGAGTCCTTCCTGCCACAGTCCTCAAACTTTCCACCGGCTCCCAGTTAACTCTTGTGGAAGGCGGAGAGGGGTCGCCGGAGCCGGCCGTGGGGGAGGCTGGGAGGCGCCGCCGCCCTCTCCGCCCCCCATGACGGGCCCCGCTCCGCGGAGCGGCGTCGCCGCTCGCCCTTGGCAACCCCGTCCAGCCGCGGGCCGGCGGCGCGCCCGGCGCCGGCCCCTTTAAATGGCGGCCGCGGCCCCGCCGTGCGCCCCGCGGAGGAGGCAGCCGGCGGGCGCTGCGCCGCCCTCGCCCCCCTCCATGGTAAGCGCCGCGCCGTGCGCGCTCCCCGCCCGCCCCTCCGGCGGGCCCCGCCGCCCCCCGGGCCGCGCAGGTAGGTGCGGGGGGCGGCAGCCCCGCTCCTGCCCCCGGCGAGCCGCGCGGGCGGGCCCCGCACGGGCGGTGGCGAGGCGGCTCCGCGGGCAGCGCTGGGAAGCGCCGCCGCCGCCCCCACCGCTCTCCCCCGAAGTTTTTTTGTGTTTTTTTTTTTTGGGCGGGGGGGGGGGGGGCCGGTGTGGCCC
>JAYRBT010000001.1:21949042-21993217 GCA_036023395.1 Myiotriccus ornatus
GCCCCCGACACAACTGGCATCCAGACCCTGACTTCATGTAGTTAGTTGCAGAAATGTGGCAGACAGGTCCTAGGTAAGGCAGGTGGAAAGGGACAGACAGCCTAAAGAGAGCAGAACAGATGTATGTCTGCTGTTCCCCTTCCAGAGCAGGCAGAGATCTAGCAGACATGCAGAGCCCTGTATCCCTTGCCTCACAGTGTCTGCTCAGGGCCTGTGACAAACTGAGCTCTGGGAGGCTGGTGAAGGGGTGGGTGGTAGTGCACATGTTTGGGGAACATGGCTATGCATGAAGCATGCCCTGCTCTCCTCCCTCTCCTGCTCTGGAGCTCAGACTGAGAAGGCCTCTTAGCAAGGGCTTGACTTAAAAAGTGGACAGTAGCAGTCTTGTATGAGAGTAGACTTGGGACAATGCCAAATTACCAGGTGTAGATGTACTCTGGGACTTGTTCATGGACTGTAGTTTTCAGCAATCCAGAGAGGAGGAGCACTGGACATCGAGTGCTCCTTTCCAAGCTGGTATTTCCCTGGTGATCGTACTTTTCTCTGCTATTCTCTTTGGGACTTTGCGAACTTGAAATGATCAATGCTACTGCAGCGTGTCTCCCAAAATCCATTTTGATGATGGTGGTTTTAGGTGGGAGCTGGGCAGCTCTGAAGTATGACCCCCTCCTCTTAAGTTTTCTTTGACCACTTGCTGCAGTATTGGTGTGCCTGTTCTGCAAGGCTGGTGTGTTTCAGCCTGCTTTCCAAGCTGGCATGCAAGCAGAGGTTGGCAGAACATTAGCTAGCTCTGCTGGAAGACGTCCAGCACCAGCTCTGAGCAAGGGGGTGAGAGTGAGGAGCTGGAGAGGGTTTGGCCAGGGATTTGCATGGTTTGGAACAGGCTGCAGGCAGCTAGAGGAGGTGGTATGTGTAGGGGGTGTGTGTGTGTCTTCTGACTTTACATTAACTTCATGCCTCAGTCAGTTTTATTCTGAAATGGAGCATATGCTTTGCTCTGCACTGTGTGTGTCAAACTTGCGATTTTTATCTCCGAATCAGTTGTTAGGAAAGTACATTGGCTCCACTGTTAAAAATGCTTTAGAACACTTATTTGCAGAAAGAAAATAATGAGTACTACAAAACAACTGCTCCAGAATACACAAGGAATATTCTCAACCCAAACTTCTTTTTTTCTGGAAAAGTCTATAATACTGCTCATGACAAGAGGCTTTCTTAAAATTGATAAGAAGCTTATCAGCTTGTTTCTGAAGCACCTTGTTTGGATAGCTTCAGTTGAACCCTATTTCAATGAAATGTAATGGCTTGTGAACTTGAGCTAATTCTTTTGGGATCCTGAAAGAGAAACTTGGGAGAGTTCCTCACATGTTCTAAACTAAAATACTCTGTTACAAAAGTCTTCCGGGTCTGTTCTAATTTTGGTTTTGGTTTTGTTTATTTGTTTTAGAACATTAAAAATGTAATTTTTAACTGGTTATGCACTAAAAGTTTTTTGAAGAAATACCTTTGTATCATTCAACTCTTTAAGTCTTCTGAGTTTTCTTTCTGCTTGGGAAGGATGCCAAATTTTAGAATTCTTCACAAAAATTATACTTTTGTTATAATTATATAACGTGATGTTAGCAGCATAGTATTTCATATGATGCTAAATTTTCTTGTCTGTCAAAATTGTAATTGTGACAGCTTTGGTTGTGGATTTTCTAGGCTGTTTTCCAAGCTATGCTCCAACATGATTTGATATTTGTACTTACACAGGTGAAGCCCAAGTATGAGGCCTTCCTTCCTGCTCTTGGAAGGGCCGTGTGACTGATGAGGTGCAGGAAATGACCAGGCCTGTTGTGAGCAGGATTCCAAGTTCATGTCACACTATGGAGAAACAGTTGTGATCTCCCTGCTCAGTAGCTGACCAGAACTGCTTTTTCAGAAAAACAGACTTTCCCCATGTGGTAGGTCAGTGATGGCTTGATGAGTCTGATGTCCACACTGGAGCTGGTGGGAGATGGATCACTCTTGTGGCACACAGTGCTTCTGACATATTACACCTAGTCTTGAAAATTAAATAAAGAGTCTCCCTTTCAAAAGTCCCTATTTCAGTCAGTTTCATGACACTGGGTGTCAAAAGTTTTTCAAGTGGGTGTCCAATATTTCAGGTGATCTCCATAATGAAATAGTTCTGAGGAGTTTCTTTCTACATGGAGTTTTGTAAGCTACTGGTGTTAATGGTAAATAACAGTCTGTTAAACAATTTCAGTGTACCTGCCTGTGCATCTGTGAGAACTAGTTAATAGTAACACAGTTGGGGAGGAGTGGGGACTCTGTCTTTAGCCTTATTTATGGGATCTCGTAGGCTTAAAAAAATACAACCTACCCCTCATTCCGCCCCCCCCAAACAAACAAACAAATGAATCCCTAGAAGATACAATAGCTGGAGTGTTTGCCAATCACCTGTATTTTAATATCCCTTCGTTGAAATTTTATATACTGTATTTCCAACAGAAGAAGGACATAGTTTCACCAAAAGTGCTACTCTGCCTGCACACAGATGCCAGTGAAGGAGAACTGCCATTGGTTTGTTTTCTGCTTAGTCACTAAGAAATCTTTCTCCTTCAGCCTCTACAAATAAAAAGGAGGCTGGGCCACAGAAGTAGGGACACAATGACCCTCGTGCATAGTCCTGTGCCTGCCAGAGACCCTGTGCTTGTGAGACTCCCCTTCCCAGAGTTAAGGGTGAAGGAAAAAGCATATAATGAATGTCATTAAAATAGTCCTGGCTCCCTAAGCTCTTTCCCCTCCCACTGTGACTATGACCTTGTTCGCATTTCCTTGAGAGCATGGGAACTTCTGGAAAGCAGGCTCCTAAGGAGTACAGTGGCTGAGCAAACCCTGGCAACAGTTGCTTGGTTTTTTTTTAGTTGATTGACATGCCTCCCATGACCTATGAATTAAATACAACTGTGTGGATAAGTAGGTGTGATCAAATACCTCCTTATTTAAAAAGGCAAAACAAAAAAATCCCCCAAACCCAAGGAAAGTGAACAAAGTGTACAGTATACTGTACACAGCACACTAAGTAAGGTGGTGCTGCTCTTCACATCCTGTGAGTGGTTCTTTCTCTTTGTGAGTTTAATGGTTTTGTCCTTTAAGAGAAAGAAAAGAAGAGTAAGTCACTGCTCGTAAAGCTTTTGAGTACTCAATGATTGAAAGTTGTTCCTAACCCTTTTTTTTTTTTCTCTGATTCTGTCAGGAAATGGTTAGTGAAAATAAATCACTGTAACAGACTGGATCTAGACTGTTTGCATGTGGTAAGATATACAGATCAAGTCTGACAGTTCTAACACACAGCCTAGTGCTTGTTTTCAGAAGAAATGGAAAACTCTGCCCTGTAACTACAGAAAGATAAGGGAGACTGGTAGTCATGCTTTCACTGTGATTTTTGTGCCTAAAAACAAATGTGAGTCAGGTTTGTGTGTTTGTGTGGCAATGCTATATTTAAGCTTTCAAGAATGACATTGAAAATAGGAGGGGATTCAGAAAAGCCACAAGAATAAGTCTGAAAAAATAAAATCTTTTTGCTATTATACTTGAGAGGCTTAATCCCTACCTCAAAAGAAGATACAGAGTAACTTACTTACAATTCAAAAATAATTCACAAAGTGAAGATAAGATTAACTAACGTACTAGTAGAACTATCCATAGCTAGAATGGATTTTTCCATCAGGAGTGACATTTAATTTAAAAAAGTAAAATACATACATTATTCTTTGCCAAAGGGAAATTTGATCATCACAGCTCTAGTTTTAAAGTAGGAGAGCTGTGGTTTGTGTGATATAGGTTAGATGGATGGTCGCAATGAGCTTTTCTGGACTGAAGAAATGGCTGCAGTGGTGTCCACATTTCTCTGATGGAAAAGCTTGTCAGACTTGGCACCTTTCACAGGTAGCCTCAGCAGGGCAACCACCATCTCAGTGTCCCAGGGGAGTTGTTCTTGCATTTACAGGTAAGCATGCTTGAGTTTATTTTAGGGTAAGTGAAGTCCTAAGTTTGCCTGCCTTACACTGCTAAATGAGGCTTTTGTTCAGGACTATTAACTTGGCTCTCAGCCTAGTCAGGTTTTAGTCTCACTGAAAGTGGGATGTTGGTATGTTTTGGTTTTGCTTTTTTCTTAGTTTTCTTTTGGGTTGATTTCCCCCCCCTCCCCCTCTTAATCAGATAAGTTTAAAGAATATTTCCAGTATAAAATAGTCTTGTACAAAATCAAACCTCCTCTCTGACCGTGTATTCTTCTGGAAGCTGCTTTCTTTTTCTCCTGATGCAAAGAAGGGTTTTAGATGAATGTAAAGAGGGAGGAACACCATGCATTCTTCAGTAGAAATGCAGGAGCTTTTGCCAGAATATTTAATATTTGGTTTAATGTGCTAGTGTAGGATTACAACGTACTTTCATCCTAACCTTACTAATATCTCCAGATTTGGTTTTGACCATCTCTAGAAACTTCGTAGGAAATTACTGGTCAAGGTCTTCTGTCCTTGGGGAATAGCATGTCCGGTGGCCTTTAAGTGGGGTTTAGAGAGAGTGGCATGGATTTACATGCTTTATGTGGATTTACAGAGAAGCTAAGCCATGTGTTCCTTGGGCCATATTTTGATGATTAAGTGAGGCTTCTGAGCATAAAGGGGGGAGTAGGTGGGGCAGCTTCCTTGTAGGTTTGTTTGATTCTGGGACCTCAAGCACTTGGTGGTAACTAATACCAAGACTGAAGCTCTGTGGGAGACTCGTGTGCATCTCTTAAAATGAGGTGGCATCAGAGTTGTGTTGCTGTGCTGGTGAGGTCAACTTACCTGTGATCTCAGCTGTTTGTATTCATAGCTGTATGTCAAAACCATGGAATGCAAATTGTCAGGTGACTTGGGTTTTGTGGTTTCTCAAAACAAAGGGAAACCACTAACAAAGTAAATGCAAAATTATTACTGTCATTAGTTGATTGTTAAAAAATGTGCAAACCATTTCGCTGAGGTTGATTTGACTATTTATATGCTTAGTGATCTGTTACACTTTGAAGATGTAAATGTGAAGGGAAGCTGGTTTTTTTCTATCCTATAAATAACTCAGCTTAGTCGTATTGAAGTTTACATATTTTTTTCTGGAACATGACTTCATGTAGTTGGACTGTTCCTTTTCTAAACAACATATGAGAATCACTTGGTTATGTGTATCCAAGTAATACTTGGTTCTTACATAAATGTCTTCTGTAAAAGTTTTTGGTTGTCACTGAAGGTGGTTTTCCATTTTTGCTTATTTATAGTTTTCTGGATTTTTTTTTGCTTCAGATGGAAAATGCTAATATATTGTTGGCTGGACTTAATTTCCTTGGTGATTAAATATAGCATAACCATAAATGCCTAAGATTATCCTCAGGCAAAGTGTTTGCTTGATGACTTATAATTAAACCTAGAAATGTGTATATGTTAAAAATGAGTTGCTGTTTTCATCTCTTAAATGTCATACTACAATCTGATTTATGTCTTTCTTCTTTTAATATTTGATGCTAGATTTTGCAACCCAGATGTGGCAACCTGCTTCAAATGCTGCCACATGTTGGACATTATAGTACTCATTATAAGAGATGGTGTATTCATAGAAATGTCTTATTTTCTTTACTTCAGGGAACTTGAAATTGCCAATAGTGTTAAAATTGTCCCTGTTGTTTCCCAAGTCCATTGAGGGATCTCTTAATCACCAAGCCATATACTGAATAGGTAACAATTACAGATCTAAGTGAGCCTGTTTTCATGCACAGTAGGAAAAAGATAAGGGTAGAAAGTTTCACTATGCTCACTCTCTCTTTTCCTGCTGATTAGATAAGGATTCAGAGCAGGCTCTGCATAAACAGCCTAAGAGCTCAGTAGAAAGCTACAATTAATAAGAGGCTTTCTTGTTTGTTGCTCATGACAACACTTCTAAATGCCAGCAAGGATTTCTCAGATGCTATAGCAGGTTTTATGCTCTAGAAAAAAAAAATCCTTTCTAAGTAAAACTCGGTGTCTTGAGTTTGGATTCTTGGAGCTGTTGAACTGGCTGATTCAGGCACTAATATAAATGTGTCTGTGATATTATGATGTTCCTATTTTCTTTCTGATTCCTTTTTGTTTGAGAAACTACTTTTCTCCTTAAAAGCATTGTTTCCTAAGTCATGGTTTCATAAATCAGACTTGGAGATAGTGAGTTTTCTTTTGCTCTCATGGCAGACCAGTTCTTTTATCCCCTTGTGTGCTGGCATTTTCAACACAAGCTAGACTTCAGTCAAATGAGGTATGACTGAATGTAAACCATAGAATCTCTGGAACTACAGGGGGAAACCTTACAGATGTAAGTTAATTTCTCACTTTTCCTTATGTCTCTTTCCGGAGTAATTGCAAAGAACTCAGTTTCTTCAAAGCAATGCAGTTGTTGGATGCCTGTTTTGGATGACCAGTTAAAAGTGCTTTCAGCCTTTTTCAGTTAAAAGGCCAAGAAACCACAGCCTATCTACTTCAGTAGATTACATGCTCTCCAGGAATGTTGTTTTTATAATCTCAGAAACGACTGAAATATAACTGGCAGCATACAGCTTAGAGGATATGTTAAACATGTTGCCCTTTACCTGCACTGAAAGCTTTCATGTATACTTTTCTCAGAAGGGGAGAGGTGAATGTCTTTTCTGTCTCCATCCCTCGCTGCCTTTTTGCATTACATGCTCAGAATATTAGTGGACAGCAAATACCTCCTCAAACAGTGATCAAACATAAAGACTTACCTTTAATTATCATGAATAAAATAAACGTTAACTTTTTTTTTTTTTTTTAAGCTGAACCAACTCAGGACAACTTTGCTCTCTCTTGTGTCAGGTGCACTTAAACATTTGACCTTGAAGTAGCACTTATGTGTTGTTGTGGCCTAAGAGCTTGAATTTTAAGTATAAGTAGATGACACACCATCGTAATCTGTGAGTCTAGGGTGGTGTTCAGGGAGCTTTTGAACTGCAAGAAGCAGGAATGTCCTCTGTGGAAAAAAAGAGTGAAAAAATGAGAATCTTGGGGAGGTGGGAGCAGTATTTGCTCTAGTTTATTAAAAGACCCTGATAAATCTGTCTTTGTTCTGGGATTGTTTTGACAACAAGCACAAACATAATGGAAGGGTAGACTAACATACAACAGGAGTATGTCAAAAGTAGTAAACATCCTGCAAGGTTATACAGTCATAAGTGGTTCCTTGCCTCCTTTCTTCTCCCATGCTAAAAGTAAACAGCAACAAATCTTATGGCAGAGATGGATTTAATGGTGAATGTTAAGTTCTGGAGTAATACAGCTGCTCAAGGAGAGAATAGCAGCCATGTGCTTAAGATCTTTAGAAAGGTTAAAAAAAAGTGTAAAGGAGGTCTTTTCATTGTATTTATACCTGGTTTTACTAACACTTGGAGGTGATTTTTTCCTGTCTTAGTTATAGTCCAGCTGAGTCATGGCCTTATACAGCATTTAGTTAGGTAGTTAGGACAGCCTCTAAAATAAGTGTCCAACATCTGTCAAGAAAAAAAAAAAAGGCCCTGTTATAACTGCAAAATGAAAAATAGGGCTTTCACAGCAGAATATTTTCTGGAGACCATGCTGAAAGTCTTTGTTTGAATGGGAGCAGGAACATTTGTTTAGAAGAATAAGGAGTTGAAAGTCTTCTTTGCTGTGAGTTTGCTGCCCAATTTGAATCTCAGATGAATCATCAAACACTGATCTCCTTGAATGTGAGGTGAGATGCAGAACAGATGAGAAAATCAAGAGGTGATGATGGTGCTGTTATCTGTGCTATTACCTTTATTCCTACAAGTCTAGTTATACCAACTGGAGAAATATCCAGTGCATTGTAATGTTCCTGAAATGGTACTCCAAGTAAGATGTTGGTGTTCTAGGTTGTATCCTTGTGTCTAGCTAGTGGCCTAAATGAGGGCTTGATCTACTCTGTCACCTCTGTGTTGTGGTCTTGCTACCTCTTCATTTAACGTGTGCTAGAATATTTAGTCCCAGAAGGGTTCTTATCTCCTTATGAGTGCAGCAGATTGCCATCATACAACTGTAATGCCTTGTAATTGGCGTCTGGCCTGATACAGGGAATAGTTTGGCCCATGCTATCCTAAATACTCTTACATAAGCAAGCATAAAGTTACAGTGATGATCACATTTAGATACCACCTATTCTTTATTGCTCTTTTGATGTTCATTTGTTCTTCAAGATAAAATTACCCTTCCAGTATGAAGACAGTTGAAGGCTGAAAATAAATCTGTTTGCATAACCTTTTACTGTTCTTTGTTGCAGCTCTCAAGTTCCACTTATAAATATAGGAGTGAAGAATTCAAGAGGCAGTTTTCTCATCTGCCAGACTCAGAGAGACTCATAGTAGGTAAGACATAATCACAGCAAAAATCCTTGTCTTCTGGCTGATAACTCCGGATTGCGGAAGTGTCAAAGCATTTTGATTTTTTTTTAATGGCAAATTCTAACTACAGCTGATAACTTTCTATTCTCCTGTCTCTGAAATAGCACCAGATACCTTCAGGGAAAGTCAGGTCCATACTCCTCTCCTGTACTGACTGGTTTGGGAAAATGACAGATTTGTTTTGGGGGTAGAGAAGTGAAAGAGAGGGTGCAGAATCCTCCACTTCATCTAGATACAGGATGGAAACCTTTTAATGACTTCTCCTGATGCTACTTTTATTGGATTTTTAGACAAAACCCATAGTGGAGATGTGATTGACAATGGACAAGTTGGAAAGAAAGATCATTATGCAAGGTCAGGGTGAGCACTGAGCACATAAACTTTGCACACATGCATTGACAGGCTTGTGAGATGGTAGTGTGAGAATAGCAGTGGTAGAATTTAATCCTGAGAGCACTGAATTTGTTTTATGCTCTTTCCAGCATGGGAGACCGACTTGGTGTACCTCTTGAAGTGTTACAACCTTTTATTTTCTATCCTGTGAGTGTCTGAGTCCTCTCTCTTACTTTAAAGAGGCAAATAGTTATGACAGGCTGTTGCTGTAGATGTTGGCAGAGGAGGGAATGATTCTGCAGTTGTAATGGTTTGGAGCTTGGATACAAAGTTAAGGGATGTTTCAGAGACCTGTTAAGTAGGTAGATCTTCCTTAGCAAAAGCTTTCTTCTTGCTTCCTGGAACTAACCCCCTTGCCTAGGCACCTTGATTAATGTGACTTGTGGGACTGAGTGACACAGTGGGTGTTAGTAATTTAAAAGACTTTTTCAGATGAATAGGAGAGGAAAGAAGCTGATGTCAGAGAATATCAAACTATGGTGCATAACATCTCGACACAGAGATGTTCCTTTTGAGCTCCAATTCCCTGATTCACTCCGCTGTAGAATCCATAGAAGGCAAACATGTACCCCTATCTCTTTCAAATACAGTGATGCACCTTATTCCCTCCTTTATCACCTGCTTCCACTGTATTTGTTTAACAAACACCTTGTCCAAGAATTGGGTGTTATTTTTATACAGAAAGTGACATTGTGTCTGTTTAAAATTAATTTCTCGTTTTATGCAACCTTTAGGGAAATTAATATTGTCAGGCTGTCAGTGTATGCTCGCAAAGTGCAAGTGACAGCTCTGAAACAGTAAAATCCCTGTGTCTTTTTTCAGCCTCAGAAGGAGGCAGTTATCCTCTGAAATGCCTTCTGAATTTTTAAAATACTTTAGTACCCAAAGTAAAACAGAAGAAATAGGTATTACTTCAAAGCATTGTTTTGATGTTTCTCCTTACACTTGATTGATAGAGAAAGCCATGGAGCAAACTCAGAAGCACAGTTTCAAAGAACAGACTGCCTAGGACTTAGAGAAAGATTTAGTAATGGGTTAATCTCAACAATTTAGCACCTGCTCCATCAGAAGAAAAGTCACTACTTTTACATAATTTTATTTTTTACCCTGTAAAAAGCAGTGCTTCTTTGGAATGACTTTTTGCATCCTCCAGGCAAAGAGCTCTTCCTTTGCTTGGTGCAGAGAAAATTATTACAGGCTTTACAGTGCTAAGAGAAGCCCTTACTTTCTGCTGTTCATTAAAAGAATTGTACCTGCTCTTGTTCTTAACTTAGCTATTAAAAAGAAGCAACTATTGCACTGTAATGAGCACAGTATACAAAGATTGCAGGAAATATTTTCTTAAAATGAAAGGAATTACTTAGAGTTCCTAAATCAGAGCTTAAAGGAGTGCTGCTATAATTTGCCTGAAAATGTTTACAATCAGCATATTTAGTTACTGATTCTGAAAACTTAGAAGGAGAAATGCTAATCTCTCCCTTTTGTTTTGATATTTTCTTTTGTGTAAGTGGGTCAGATGGGGTTGCTCATCACTTGCCCAGTGATGACCTTTATAGGTCTGAATCCTTCCCATGCAAACTTCTTAGCAATGCCTTCCTCAAGTCCTTACCCTCAAACTCCTGCTGCCTTCCTCTCTTAGCATTTTGGTATCTGACTTTTTGTTGAACATGCTCTTATGGTTTAGATTTAAGTTTATGTAATTCTGTTTACAGTTATGTCTCCAAGGGCTTGTATACGTGTCTCATTCTTGTTGCAAGAAACTTTATTTCCACTTGATCATTTGAGGGGAAAAATGCAAGGAAACTTTAAAAATTATAATAAAAGCTTCTGTAGATGCAGACTTAGCTTAAGTTAGAATGTTGGGGACTCATGAACCTCTTGATATTTGAACAAGAATTGTATTCATCTTGTAGTACACAAAATCAAAATTCTGGCTTGGGCAATACCAGATACAATGCTTTTCAAAATAATAAAGATATTTGATACCTCTAAAGTTGAAATCATTAATATTCTGCATGAATACCTATATTCTATACAGAAGGGATATTTTCTATACTTAAGGTAGCCTTCTTTAGCTTGGACCTTCAGGAAGAGGTCTGTCTTAATTATCTAGCAGTAGTACTTTTGAAAATTCCTTTTGTTTGAATTTTCAGGCTCTGAAATAGTGAAAGCTCTCTGAGATTTTTTAAGAAGTGCAGCCAAATCCTATGCTCTGTTCCTTAATTAGCAGGTATCTGACGATGGGTAATTGCATTCTAGCTGAAAATTGTTTCTCAATAGGGATGTTTTAGTCAGAGACAGTATCATAAAAATGACAGCTTCTGGAAATATCTCCCACCTGAAAAACTGGATAGCCTCAAGATGCCCTTTAGTGTCTCACTCTGCAGATAATTTTCCACTAAACAGATCCTATCACAAGCTAAAACTATCTTACTACAACATATGAACTACTGTTATGTAGGATTTGACAGTATAATCTGTTATATTATAAAATGTTTGTGTATTCTGTTGTTTAGGCATTTTGAAGTTAAAGTAATGAATACTTCTCACATGTTCCTAGTCTTGCCTGATACCTCTTCTCTGCAAGATAGGATAGTACACAGAGGGGTTGATATACGGAGTGCTGTCCTTGGAGATATTCCATTAACTCTGGGTGTTCCCTGAACAATGGTCTGGATGTAACCCAGTACAAGTCTGCCTTCGTAAACTGCTTAAGAGTGAAAGAAATGGCTTTTTATTATGTTGAAATATTCCTATCTCATTCTAGTTAACAAATTTGGGTCGACTGTGCTGCAGTGAGTGAGTACCTTGCTCTTGCTCTCTCTACACAGATTATGCCTGTGCACTCCAGAAGGATATCCTGCTGCAAGGACGCTTATATCTCTCTGAAAACTGGCTCTGTTTCCACAGCAACATTTTCCGATGGGAGACCACAGTAAGATCGCTTAGCACACTTGAATCCCACCTTTTCTATGTCCTATGCTGTCAAGATATTGGGGTAGAGTCCCTCAAGCAAAGTTTGTCCTGTCAATCTCATACTAGTGACTTTGGGCTGTAAAGAAAGAGCCTGCATCCCTGAGTCAATATGCAGATGCATTGCTCTGTAAAATGAGAACAGCACTGGAGACATCCAAATGCTGAAGTAAGCCTACTCAGACAATCATTCAGCATAGGAAGTTTAGGAATTATGAAAAAGCTGATCTTTTACATTCCTGGTGACAATTTGCCTCTCCTTACCCAGGAGAGTTACCCTATAAAGGGATGTAACACATAATCTTCTCCTGTAAGAGGAGAAGCGTGACACAATACATGGTGTTGCCCTATTTGAGAACTCTCCAGCATTGAACCTCATTTGATTTAGTCCCACGTGTAAATATCAGCATCTAAGAACAGCAAAAGGGAATTGATAAATGGTCTCTGCAAGTTCTCATGTTGTGGTTTGTAGCTTTTGAACAATATGGACAAAATTCGGTGTTTGTGATATGTTGGCCCTCTATTTCTATAAAAATTAGGTTAATGAGTTAAAATTTTTCATTCAAGCAGTTGTTGCACCTGTTGCAGAACTTTGATAAGGCAGTAAATGAGAAAAGGAAGATAACCTGGCTAGTAGGTGATGGTTGTGTCAAAATGTTCTGTGAGCTGTGAGACTGATCATACCTTAAGTTAATCTCTTAAATTTAAGTGCTCTGAAATACACAGGACAAACAACAAATAGCTAGTATACTTAGGACAGTGAGGGTATGTAGAAGTACTTAACTGAAAACCAAGCTTAATTTCATCAAATGTATTTGCTAAATGAATGTTTCTTATTTGAGACTTGAAATAAATTAAAAATAAACCCTTTGAAATTACACCCCTGAACATGTAAACTCTTTTAAGACTGATTTTTCAGCCAAAACAGCATACATCCTGGTATGCTGTTGCTGCCTGTTTAGCAGAGTGGCATCTTCAGTGATAATCTTTAGGCAATTGAGCTCATCAGCTACAATGGTTGAGCCTAGTTTGGGGACCTCCTTAGCAGGTTGTGTTGATGCAGAGAAAGAATAAGTGGAGGACCTCCTGCACACCGGGGAAAAAGCAAATCCAGATGTAGGTTATTCCTTGTTCCAAGATGAATGGCAGTACCGCCTTACCTTCAAGGGAAGAGGGTAGGCCGAATGGAAATGGCTTATTGCAGCCATATTCTTCTAAATTTCAAGTACTAATATACAAGACAAGTACACCTAAGCAGGAAGACTTTCGTACAGTGTCTGGACTGCAAATAAACCTCTGAAAATGGGATATATTGCAAAATTTTGTGAAATGACATAGACAAGAGAGATCAGATAGGAGACTGTCCTGCTTTATGTCTAGCATGCTGATTGAGATTGGCTTTCACATCTGTGGTTTTTATTTGGTTGGGATTGTGAAGTATGGCTGGAGGAGTGGAGGGAAAGAAGAAAGAACCACTTGCTTCTCTTGTCCTAATATGAAAGGAGATTATTCTTAAGTCACCTTAGCTTCTACTTTAGAATATTTGCTGTTAAGCTTAGCAAGTGAAGATGGTAATTGCTTTTGTGATCTCAACTAAATTGCATCCCAGGGTTTAAGGTTAGTTAACTTTCCTCTTGCATGTTCTTTAAATTTTTAGCCTTAACAATTATTTTTATATGTCTTATTGAATCTGCTTCTGCTTAGATTTCTATTGCCTTGAAGGATATCACTTTCATGACAAAGGAGAAGACTGCTCGGCTCATTCCAAATGCCATACAAATAGCAACAAAAGGAGAGAAGGTGAAAAGTTGTTTTAAAATATATTCTTGTTGAATGATAGTGTCTAGGACAGAGCACTTGTTCCAGTTTATATTTGCATAAGTAACTTCCCTGTCAAAGTTTAAGTGTGATTGGGACTGACTTGGTGATTCGGTCCCTGTGCACATTGGCTTAGTAATTCAACTTTAGTTTGATTGCAGAATCCCTTCATAGTGTTGATGCAGTAACCAGGCAGGAAGAGGCTTTGTCTCACTGACTGAAAGAAAAGCCATTTGAAAACTTTAAGTTCAGGGCATGAATTCAGAATATGCATTCTTGATATCAGAAAAATATCAAAGTCACTGGATTTGAAGTGCCCCCGAAAGAAAACTGCTGAAAATAAAAGGACTGTAGTGTCATGGGTTTTGAGTTATGGAGAAATTTACCCTAGAACATGCAGTTATATGTGCTGGGAAATGAAGTTTGTGGATGTGTATTTGAAAAACTGAAAAGCATGATGCAGAATTTTCTTACGCGCAACACAGATCTTCTGTAAATGCCTTGAAAATAATAATTCTTGGGTGGATGCAGAGAGTAGCTTTCCTCAGTTAATGTGGGGCTGTTCTTTGTGAAGGAACTGTGATTCCTCATATTTGGCCGTTCCCTCTCAATGTATCCAATATTAACTTTCATCAACAAGGAAGGCAGACCTCTTTACTAAAAAATAACTTTCAAATGGGAAAGATTTTAATACTGCAAATGATGCATCGAATTTGATCTCACATTTTAATTATTTTAATTTCACATCATCTCATGTGAAAATGTTAATAAAAGGAATATGTGGCAAAAGGATGGAAAGAGCTGTGGCCTGTAAGAAACAGGCATATTCCTCTCTGATTTGCTTCACCTCCTATGTGGAAGTGGAAAACAGATTTAAGTTTGCAATTAGTTGAGGAAGAGCTTCATGCCAAGGGTAGTCAGATGCCCAGAAGAGCAAGTGTCTTTATATACTGTGTGGACATTAGGGGTCTGATTCAATACTTATTGAAAGTGATAAAAAGTGTGGTGTGTGAGGAATATACCCCAGTTTTCCTGAATGTGAAAAGAGGCATGCTGTTGCTGCAAACCTATTATGATAGTCAAGATATAAGGAAGCATTCTGGCATTCTTGAAGGTACCTACAAATGAGCTTTTTTTTTTTTCACCTTGTTTTTCCTGCAGTTTTTCTTCACATCATTCAGTGCAAGAGACAGAAGCTACCTCAGTATCTTCCGTTTATGGCAGAACGTGTTGCTGGATAAGGTGAGTTTGTTCCTGGCAGTACCTTTTTCTAATGTGGGCAGATGTGTCTTTGGAGGATAAGACACTTGAAGTTAGCTTCTCCTTTCTTACTCAGAATTCTAATCTGATGTTCTCCTTTGTTTCCCTGTACTTTACATCCCAGATAAAATTCTCATTCTTTCCTTCCCATACTGCCACTTAAACTCTGCTGTTGATGGAGTGTATAGGTTGCATGCTTCTCTTCACTACCAGCTCAAGCATATGTTACTAAATTACTATGCACTTGCTTTACATTTTCTATGATTAATTTGTAAACCAAAAGGCAAGAGGCTTTCTCAGTGAAAACTTTTAAGGAAAAGGGCCTAAAATCTCCTTCTCAGTTAAGTCAGCTGAAACTTTGCCATCCTTCTCATTACAACTCCCCTGACCTTGAATAAATGCAACAAAAACAGGCTGTATGATACAAAAACGTATTTTGGCAACCTATGTGGGTTAATTTGATTTATATTGCCATTTGTGGATACTTAAGCTAAGCTTCTTTCTAAAAATGGACTGACACTTTTGCAGAACATCACTGTAAGAAAGATAATTTTTGTAAACCAATTTCTTCCTGTTTATGGCTCTCATTGTTTAAATATTTTAACACAGTTGCAATGGCACACTGAAGTATCCACATATAACTGTGCTACAATGGCTCCCAAAGGCTTAAAGCTGTTGGACTACTTATAAGTTGTAGCTACCTTTTTTTTTTTCTTTAGGTTAATTTTAGGGCAGACTAAAGACACTTTCAGTCAAACAAAAACTGAAAATAACAAGGAAGTGCGATTTAAGGCAAAGCTAATGTTTCCTGCTAATCTCTTCTCCTTCAAATCAAATACTATTTAACTGTAGCATCAGAACCATCTTGTCTTGAAGCCAGCCTAATGTACTGTGTCGTCTTTTAACTGGAATGTGCAGCTGGAAGTAACCCTGCTTTCTTCTGTTACGCAGTTTGAGGAATAGCAATTACCTTATTCAGTTGATTAGTTTGTCATGCTGGAGGGTGAATGTATGGACATTCAGGTACACAAATCTACCCAAGGGGCCGGAACAGATGTAACAAGCTTTGTGCTGTTCAGTATTAGTTTTCCTTGCGTGTTTCTACTCTGTGACACTGAAATGAGTGTCACATAAGGAATGACTTTTCACTTCAGAGTACTAACTGAAGGATAGATAAGAAAGCAGGAGGCATGGACTGCAGGTAAGATGAGATGTATTAAGTCAGCAGTTTTTAGGCATTGGTGCATTTGAGTAGCTTGGGAACTATCCTTATTCTTTCTATCGAATCTTGCTGTTAGCTTGCTTGCATCCTCACTGAAGTATGTTAAAAGGTAAGTCTGCTGTGAGGTTTTCTGCCTGGGGGTTCTCGGTTGTGATACGGAATGTTGCCTTGAGGTATATGTAGGGCTCTTTAATGGAGTATGTTTGGAACTAGTTACTGAAGCGGGATTTCTGTTACGTTGAGCTCCTACTTCTGCAATGTAGTAATACCTTCTGGTTCTTTGCTAGAATGTGTTTTAGTCACCTGTCAGCCTACTTTAAGATTCTTTACTAGATCAAGCTATAGGAGGGGACTGTGGAGTTGAAAGTAGAAACTGAAGTTGCTAGAGCTGGATCCACTGACTCCACTCCAGTGACAGCTGTCTACTGAATGGCTGCCCTTGGTACATCTAAGCAGTTTTACTGCTTTCTCCTAACCACCCCATGGCAGGGACAACATACATTTGAAAAATATCTCATACATCTGAGCTCCTGGCATGTTAAATTGTGAAATAAAGTAATTCTGTTGTAATCAGAAGTATAACTCTGACTGTAGCTGTCACAGTGCTGGTTTGCGCCACCTGATGGTGAATAATCCCCAATTTCCAGGGTTTGGATCCAGGGGACTGGAATTGTATTTGCTTCAAATCATGTCTATGCTGAGGTAATTTTCAGTCACTGGCCTCTTCAACACTTCCTGGGCATAGCTTTCCTGTTATGAGGACTTGCCTCTGAAGAGTGACCTGTCTGCTTTACCCAATACACCTGAAGCTTTCACCACCTGCAGAACTTCTCGGTGGGGTCAGCATGCCCTTTCCCAGATCTCCATCTTGTGGCCGTTCTGCCTTGTACCTCTTAAGTATTGCATGTCCTAGGTGGCTGAACAAGTAGTCCTTTGTTAAGTCTGCCTTTCTTCCAGAAGTGGCTTGCACTGTGCAAGAAAAACATCAAACATGCTATTCTGTGCCTAAACTTATCCATCCAGATGCTCTCCCCCAACTTTGCATCACTGTTCTGACAGGACTCCTAGTCCCCTTTATCTGAGCTGTAATTCTCTAGCTTAAAACTTCTCCTTTACACATTGCTCAGAATACAGTACTGTGCATCTGGTGCCTTTGTGGGAATCAGTGGGTACCTTCCTCTTAAGATGGTTCTTTCTTAGGCTTTAAATGTTCATGTAAAGATTTTTTTTATTTCAAGCCAAATTCTACCTTTTTTTGGTTTTGTTTTTTTTTTCTCCATCCCTATTTCAAAATGTGTGCAGAGTGAGTCTCTTAGGCTTTTACCTTGCCACTGTTTTTTAAATGATCCAGCATCATGGAAAATAAGGAATCATTAATGCAAGTCTGGAAGAGACATGACACCAGTGTTGATAAAACAGATAGCTGCTTCCATATCCACTGCATCTTTCAATAATACATCAGTTTATAAAGTCAGCTGAAAATCCTTTTTTGCAATAGGCTTTCCAGATTGGTAAGACAAGTTTAATATGGCTGCTATTAACAGTTAGAGCAATGACATTTATACCTTTGCTTTATTTTCCTAAAGCTTGTGGGTGTCAAATATCCCTCCAGTTTAAGGGAGAAGGAACAAATTAAAATGTAATTAGACAGGTCATTCAAATCCCAAACAAACACAGCGCTCCTTATTTCTAATGGAACAAGATCTTAACTTAATCGGTCTCAATTCCCGTGAGTCCTCTTCCTTAGAGTTGGATTTACTTTCCTATTGTTCTTTGTATGCTATGCTGGGTAGAGATTTGCACCTGTCTCCAGAGACACTGTAGCAGGTAAGTCTAGAGGTGTGAGAAGGGACCAGAATTTCTGATCAGTTGGGCTTCTTGTGGCAGACATCTTCCAGGACAACACTTCTGCCTTCTTCAGCAGCTTCTCAGGGAATGTTGAGAAAAGAGAGGTTCATTTGCACCTTTGTGTGTAACAAGGGTTATTTTAGAGATCAAGGAGGGTTGGTTTGATTCTGACCTTCATGTTTGGGCAGTTAGAGAGCAAGCTTGCTGTTTTCCTCCCCTGTTCTGCAAACAAGCAGTCAGTCAGAGTTCTGTAGCATAGTCGCCTGGCAGGAGTGTGGTGTGTGGTGGGCTGTCTCTTGAGTCAATCTGTATGGCATGTCTTGTTCTTATTTCTACATTTGTCGATAGGGGGTAAAAATCAGCAGCTTTGCTTCTGTCAGTGGCATTCTGTAGTACTGCTTGTGCCATGACACTGCTTTGTCGAGTGTGAAGCAAAGTATTGATGTTTTATGCTCTAGCTGAAAAGACAAAATTGTATTGCAGCTGCTTCTTGTAGCCTTTGTGTTTGTACACAAAGAGAACTGAGGAAAAACCCAGCATAGACCATCACCTTGAATGGGTAATTCATGTTTAGATTCAGCCTTTCAAGCTTCAGAGCTTCTCTAAACCATCCTTTCAGAAGCAGAAGTCTGACCCAGAAAATTTATGCCCTTCTTTGCTTTCAGAACTGATCCTTTCTGATGAAATAAAGCAAGTCTGGTTTGATCTTGGGTTGTGACCATTAAGAACTTATTATATCTAGCTGAGCTAGGAATAATTGGGCAGAGCACAAGAATCCTGTTTTAGAAGCAGAAGTTAGTAGCATTGACTTTACAAAACCACAGGAAACAGCTTTATAGATTCCTAAAATGCATGGCTGAAAAGCTTCTCAGCTTTCCTCAAACTACTGAGCTCACTGTTCAAGGGCAGTCTGATTTGCCCATAGAGTGCTGCAGAACATGCCAATGAATTTAATTGGTGACATTAACTATTTCCCAGTTATTTTCTTATGACTGGAAATAAAAACACTGGCAGTATCAGGGAATGGAAGTGAAATTAGCTTTTCCCCCTGTCCTTTGATTTCTGGTTGAAAGGTGTGCTGTTTAGAGATACCTCAGTCATATTCTGAAATTTTTTTGTAATATTTTTGAAATATTTTTGTAGTGCTTGCACCTGTTTTTGACCACTTAATGAAAGCAGCTGTAGGTAGTTGTTTATGGTTATGAATTTATTGCTCCAAAAGACAGCATACCTGGCGAAAGTAAGGCAGCTGTATGTTGATGCACGTGTTCTTAGCAGAGCATTGCTCTGTAGAGCAAACCCCCGTGGCAGAAGGAGGCTGGCAGTAGCCACTATGACCCTTGCTTTATGGCTGTGTGTTTTGTGTTTTAATGTTTACTTTGCCCTCGGTAGGATTAAATACCTTGAAAGTGATCTCTGCCAATAGCGTCCCTGTGCCAGCTGCTTTCTGAAAAGCCTGAAACCTTGTTGTGCTGGAAAACACACGAGGGAAAAACCCCTCCTGATCTCCCGAACTGGGCCGGGCTTGCCCCGGTCCTCGCACGGTTCCCGGAGGTTCGGCGGGAGATGCGATGCAGCGCGGGGGTCCCGCCGCGGGGCCGCGGGGGCGGCGGGGCCGCGATGGAGCTCCCGGTCCCGCCCCGGGCCGGCGGGAGCAGCCGGGGAAGGCGCTGCCCCGGCCCCGCTCCGGGAGCGGGGGCGGCCCCGGCCGGGCCCCGTCGCCGCCGCCCAGCAGGACGCTGGAGCGCGGCGGCGCCGGCGGCGGCTCCCGGCGGGAGCGGGGCTGTGCCCGCAGCGGCGCTGCCCGGCGGGAAGCGCCAGGTTGGTGTCGGTGCGGGACACGGCGCGGGCAGCGGGCGGGGGGAAGAGCCGTGGGGCCGCGCATTTGCATTCCTGCCCGGGGGTCAGCTCCTTCGTGTCTGTCTAAAATTGCGGGTAGTGTAACACTCTACAGGTGAAGCAAGGAGGTGGAGAGGATCATTTAAAAGCCCCTTAAATAATGCATGGGTATTTAATGTCATCATTTCATGCAAATAGTAAGCAGTACTTGTGTTACTGCCTCATTAGCACAGTCCTGTTCCCTTGATCAATATGGATTGTGGCCGAGGCACATTTTCCAGTGTGGTGTCTCTGTTTTTTAAGATTGCTAGTATTGCTCTCTGAGCTCTGCTAAATACCAGAACCTTATTTCCTTTCTTTCTTTCTTTCTCTCTCTCTTTTTTTTTTTTTTTTTTTTTTACTCCCCCTTCTTCTCCTTATACCCTTTTACAGCTGAGGTGGACTTTGAAACTTGTTGCTTACTTTGCAGAAATGAATGTGTCATACTGCTTTCACTTCCAAACTTTGGATCTAAGAGAACTGTTCCAGTAGCTGTGGGAATTCATGGAGCAGGGCAGAGATACTGTAGAGAAAGAGAAAATAGCTAGTGGTGAGTCAAGGTAATCCTGAACAAAATCAGCTATTTTTCATAAAGAGGCTGCTGGTGGTCCGAAGTGAGGACCTACTGTCCCACCTCGGCAAAGTGGGCAGTTGGCTGACGTGGACACCACTGTAGTGACTGAAATGCAAGCCTCTCATAATTTGTAAAGTACTCTGAGCATCCTCAGGAAACAGGCAGGCTAAGTTAAGGTCTGTTAACAGGCAGGTCTGTTAAGCAGTTTGTCTGGGATCAAACAGTGATTCCTTGGCTGTCTGGTAGTTACTAATCTTGTGCTGTATCGAGTGAAATTCGAAAGGGGAGGTACCTTGAAGGTATCTGTGAAATTGTTGGTGACACACGAAGAAAAGTAGTGGCTACAAGTGTGTGTTTTCTTGAAATGACAAGCTTATATCTGGTTGAACAGTGGTCAGTTGGGAATATGGAGTGGACAGGAGTACAGTTGCCCAAAATGCTGAAATCCGATCTTGGAATGTGATACCTAAATGCTTTCAGTCCTTTTCAGAATTGAGGTTAAAGGCTGTGGCGTAATTCAGACTTGTCGCTTTTTTACCTACGGTGCTTACTGTCCCATACTGTGGTTCTTGACTAGCTTGCTTTCTTTCAGAGACTAACCAAGCAGGAATTCTGGCAGCTGGTACACCAGAGCTATGGCTCTGAGCTGGGTCTGAACAGTGAGGAGATGGAGAGCTTCCACTCATCGTCTGAGGACAACGGGCAGTCTCGGTAAGGAGAGCCTATAAAGCCTACTGAAACACTTGGGGAGAAGCACTGTCTTCTTTCTTAGAAGTTCTTTTGCCAAAGTACTGCTGTAGCCTTACCAGAAAGGTTAAACCTGTAGTAAAAGGATGCAAAAATCTGACCTGCATAGACTGAGCATGCATAAAAACTTAACTGTATTCATCTTCTAAAATAGTGGGAGCACAGCAGAGACTCCATAAGGAGGGAGGTAGGAAGACTTTGTTCTCTCTGGATCTGCTTGGGCAGATAGCAGCATAGGACAGCTTAAATACCAACTTTTTCCGTGGTGGTGTCTAGTCAGGACCTCTTTACCCTTCTGCAATATGGAAAGGCTGAATGAAATGGAGCTATATATGATTTTCAGATACTTTTTTCCCTCCTCTTTTGAGACTGAAACACTTGTTTTGCTTTGCTCTCCTGATGTCTGTGGTCTTAGCTAAATACTGTATTGTCCTCAGCTTGAATTAGGAAACTAGAATAATAATAAATATAACGAGATGTCATAATTGTAATAACAATGTGGATTTTTTTAAGACTTGCCTTGATTTTTTTTTAAACAAATTTGAATTAAGTTATGAACTGCCAGTGTCAATTAATAACAGCACTTTATGCAAATAAGTATGATTCTACAAAACTGATCAATGTAACTTGTCTCTTTTCAATTCTGTGTTACCTGAGTATGTTTGTTTAGAAAAAATTATGGTCATTGCAAGCTTTAAAAGATGTCCTATTAAATATTTTCTGGTTGTTTTTCTTGGTTTGTTTGTTTGTTGCCTGTAAAAAAAGGCACAACTCTGCAACTCTGGAATAAGGGATTCAGTAAAAAAAATTATTTTATCACACTTGGTTAAAACATTTTCTTTCCAAATTTGTTCTAAGCTGTCTCTGTTTCATCTTTCTGTGCAGCACTCACTTTCTCTGTGATTCACCAGTGCTTGGTTTTATTAACTTTATGATCAGAAGCTGAATCTTCTGAGAGGTGTCTAGGATGAGGAAAATGGCTTGAGATATTAATGAGCTGTATGTGGGGGGAAAGGAGTTGGTAGTTTTTAATGTTAGCTTAACAGCCGTGGTTTGAATGCAATAATCACACATAAGCTTTCTCAGATTTTTCAGCACTTATATCTCCAAAGATACTTTCCTTTTTGCTCTGAACAGATCCAGCATTTGTGATGATTCTGGAGAGAGGGATGAAAAATTACCTAAAATGATTGGTTTAGTTCATGAACCCACACTTCAAGCAGAAGGAGAGTCACTCAACAGACACACGTTGCCAGGAGTAAGTGCTGACACAGCTTTGTGACTGATAGGCATATATGCTTAACTTGTGTATCTGTAAGCATAGGAGGCATGGGAATTGTAGCTTTAGAAGCCTTTGAGAATTCAAGAATGTTTCTTTAATTTGAAAATGAACAAAATTCTGTATAAGAGAACATTGTTGGTGTGAGTTTCAGCATTGTCCTGTCACTCATTCACTCCATAACCTGGCTGGAACACTGAGGCTTATGCCCTGGTCTGTTTTTTCTGTTTCCTTTAAAAACAAAATTACCTGGATTTTTTTATGTACCTCCCTAGGGACCATATGTATTTTTATCCAAGTGCTTTATGAAAGTAACACCTTTTTCACTTCCAGTACTTTCTTACTTGTGCTGTTTGTCATTTTAAAAGATATCTCTCCTGTACATAAGGTTTATTAGAGGGGAATAATGCTTTTTTCTTGCCTTCAAAGGTCAATTAGTCTGCTGTTGTGAACATGTGACACCTTTTTTATTGAAATTTGTGGAAATCTTTTAGAAGGAAAGGGGAACCCCCCACACTTGGTATTATAAAGATGAATTTTACTGTAAGTCCTTGGGTTAGTAGAACAGAAGAAGCATAAATGTTTCAATCATGTTCGTTCATGTTGTATGAATCTGTGAATGTATGTAGCTGTTTGGAATGACAGGTGCATTAGTAGCAATATCTGAGAACAGTACAGTGTCTAGCATGGTTACAGGGACTCCTGTGTGTAATTGTTGTCCTAAAAGGTTACAGACATTTTCTCTTGGTTATTAGATATCCAAAAGATCTTTAAACAGCAAATGAATCACTAAAGCATTTTTTTTTTATAAGCTTCACTAAGGTTGGGTACTGAATTGCTGGTTTTGCTTTGGAAAATTTGGGGAAGGAAGAAGGGAGATGACTTTAACAGTTTCTACTATGGTATAAATCTGGCTTTTGTCACTCGCTAAAACTGATCTGGAGGTTAAGTAGGCTTTAAATAGTTCTGCCACAATCCAAGTTAATGGCTAGAGACTCATATCCAGCAAACAATACTGGTGTTTGTCAGATGTTAAAAGCTTAGTTAATTGCATGATGGATATCCTTCACTGAAATCCTGGCAATATAGGACATTTTTGGAAGTAGAGGAAGCCTGAGAGGACTGTGGATGCTGCTAGAATTTTGGCTTTTTAGCATAACTAAAAATCCACACAGGTAGCCTTGGTTTAGACTTGTAAGTCTTATTTGCGCAAGAACAAGCCATTTAAAAATAATTGCTATCTTTGGAAAAGAAGCCACACCCAGAAATGTCTCCTGTGAGTGCTAAATCTAATTGGCTTGTTGGTAAGGAGGAATGCCTGGGGATTTGGTCTGTAAGCAAGGAAAAATGCCACGATTCTCCCTTGAATAAACTGCCTTTAAAAAGTCTTTTAATTATAGTGTAAAAGTGCAATCTTGATAAATGTGTAACTAAACTGTTTAGTTTACTGTTTCAGGGTAACTAAAACGCCTAATGATTGTGTTCAGCTATATGTGTCACTTGGCATTTCTCGAGAATGTCAACACTCTCTCCACAGCACCAGGAGTACAGCATATTTTGTAGAACCACAAGAGCAATAGGAGGAGGCAGTAGTGCTTCGAATGTATTTATCAAAAACCATTGCAGTGATGACACAAAGCACAGTTAATCACCTTCCAAAGACTGGAGGGAAATAGGCTTAACCTCCCCTTTACTGCTCTGATAGACAAAGCAAGTCCCAAAGCCCTCTTCAGTGAAAAATCTTAGTTGGCTGTACTACCTGGCCCATCTTGAAAAAAAGGTTGTTAGTGGCTGTCTATAGCTGATTGAACAAACTCTGTGTGGAACATCAGTCATGGCTCATCTGCTTCTCTTAGTACATCTTAATGTGGGCACCACCTTAACTGCCTGTGTTTACAACCATCATCTTCCCTCTGCCCCTTGTAGGGAGGCCTTCTAGTCCCAGAGCTTGCTGTTCACAGGCTAAAAACCAGAAAAGCCTTGGCACAGATTTTAGCAGTACTGGACTAGCTTAGGAGATAAGGGTACTTAGGGAAGAAATTACACGTCTTTAATTCCAGAGACAGATTTAAAAATCATTACTCTTTAGTGTAAAGAAAACCCCACCAAACCAACCCAATACCCCAACATCCAAAACCCTAAGAAAACAGTGTTTAAGGTGATCAGTAGTTCCAAAAGCCTCAGCATGAATGTCCTCTTCTTTGACATCATGAAAGGCTTTTTTTGTTGGAGCTATTGCTTGTCTTCTGACTTGAGCCTGACTTCCCTGCTCTGCTCATAGCATAGTAGGCTACTCTTATGCTGCTAATGGGAGCTCCACTTGTTCATCAGATCCCTAATTGATATCAAAACGCTATAAGAGTTCCATGGATTTGTGCTGAATCTGTTGTCAAGTTTTAAACTGTTCTGTCACCATTAGCTTCTTTTTGACTTCCATCTATATTGGTGAAGTATGTTGACATCTAAATTAGTTCTGTCCTAGATTCTGTTTTTGACTGAGTATAACTACAGGCATCGTAGCTCCTTTCAATAGCAGCATTTGCTAATTGATCTGCTTTTCTGATTCAGTTTTCCTCTTTTTTTTTTTTACCTTGAAAGGAGTATTTTTGTCTGCTTATACTGCAGTCATTCATGCCTGTTTTCCACCCACCCACCTTTTGCTAATGGCCTTTAGTTGCACAAAAAAAGGTAAATGGTTTTTATTTTGAAAAAAGCCAAGAAATACAGGAAGTACATGATGACTGTTCAAACAGCGGATGCTTTTCCTTTCTTGAGTCATTGCTGAATAACTTTTAGGGGATAATGGTATTGCAGATGAATCAGAACTACTCAGTTGAGGAGGCCTGATCATGTTTACTATGGTCCCAGTACTGCTGCATATGGAGGCTGTACTGTTGTTGATCCCAGGTGTTCCACAGGGGCTTTGTGGGGAGCTTTAGAATTAAAACTATGATTCAAAGCTAGTAGATTAGCTTTTTGGGTGGCATTTATTTTGAGATACAAGAAGTAAATCTCCAATCAAACTGTATGGGCAAGGTTTGTGTAAGTGTGCAATGATATGTATGCGTTGCCAACAGTTATTACAGCTTAGGATAAAGAGCTGCATCATGGATTCAGTGACTGATGTTCTGGGGGATTTGGAGGTGGCAAATGATACTCCATCACTCTGTTTCTGAGCAGTAACATTTTATAGGTAGGATGGCTCTAGACAGTATTTTAAAAAGGTTTGGGGTTTGTTTTTGGTTTTGTTTTTTTTTTTTTGTTTGGTCAAAGGGTAAAGGAGTCCTGCAAAATAAGAACCTTTCAAAGACGTAATTGAGATAATCTAATCTTACGGAAAGCGGAAGGCACTGCCTATGTTTCATTGTGCTTCCCCTCCAGAGTGTTGGACCCTTGCTAAACTGGCAGAAAAAAAAGAAATTGATCAATACAAAGTAAATCTGTGTTAGGTTAATGAATTTGTATTATATATAATATATAATTTATGCTTATGTTGATATAGGGAAGGGGACCAAACTGTGCAGGTGGGTGCCAGGGGACTGGATGGGGTGTAAACTGTCCCTTTTTAGGCACGTCTTGGTACCAACAGCACATACAAGCAAGTCTGTTCCTTTTTACCAGGATTTAGTGAAAGATTTAAATAAAGAGGAAGGGAGGTTGTCTGGGGTAGAGGAACAGGGGAGAAATTAGTGCTTAACTGTGCCATAATCAAGTAGATAAAACTCGTGGCTTCCTTTGTATGGCTGTCTTCTTTGAAAGTAACTTCCTCTTTGGGGTTTGGTGTGGGCTTTTTTTTTAATGGTCTGTGATTACTGATTTTTTTTTTTTCCTCCTCTGCATTGTTTCAGGTGGAGGAGTCCCCAACTGAGAAGCAAATAAAGAGCCCTCTTCCATCTTCAGAAAGAAAACCTGTTAAGCTAGTCAGGAGCAGGTCTTTAGAAAAGTCTTTGGACCTTAATGAGAATGAAAATCTTCCAGAGAAGAGCAGTGCCTCAGATAGTGAAGAAGGTAAATCTTACAACAATTGGGATCTGTAAGACAACCTGACTTCCATCTCACTTGTGGAGCAAGTTAGAGAACTTTCTGACCTTATGAAACTTGTTTGCTTATTTGTTTCACAGAATTGCAGCAAAAACCTCTTTGTATCTTAGTTTTTAGGGAGAAAAAAATGTTGCTGGGTGTTTAGAATGAAAACAAACTGTGGTTTTGATTTTTCTCTCTTGGTGGGTAGAGAGTTGCTAACAGCTTAAACCGAAAAGAGTTTATTGACAATGAAGTGGTATTAGTTCACTTTTTATGTTCTCATGGATATCTGAAAGATTTTTGTTTACACTTCTTGGAAACTGAGGGAAAACATTTCAGGCATAACAGGTCTTAAGTTTCTGAAAGATCTCCCCCATCCCCCTTCTTTACACTTATACTTTCTGAAGGCTTATGGGCTCCAGTGTTACTGTTGGAGTAAACTGAGGAACTCACTGAAAGTGCAAGCAAGATAACTTCCCAGCTTTCAGGGGAATATGTGCATATTCTGAATGTGATCTGAAGATGAAAAAACTTAATGAAAACCTTAATGAATATCTTGGAGCGGATTACGCTTTCTGTGCCAACACTTAGTATCTTAATGGATCCTAATATACCATCCTCAGAACTCATACCTCATTACCCAGTAGAAGATGAGAAGTAACTTGGATACCACAGTAGTACAGAGATTGTAACTTGACTGTTACATGTTTCTTTTGATCTTCTCACCATAGGAGTGAAAGTGTAGCGGTATCTCGCATAACAGTTTTGGTAAAAGAATTTTTGCTATATCCCTGGGAGAGAGGCTGGAGCATGCCTTCTACCCAGGCTGTGTGACAGTGAGACTTGTGCTGAGGTCCCACAGTAACCCTTGCAAGTTCTTACTTTCTAAGGAGAGCTTTTCACTTACCATGGGGAACTTTTCTGTGCCACAGGGCTCTGGTTGTTCAAGCAGCTCACTGAAGTTGTGGTGGACGTTCTGTTAAATGTCTGAATCTTGGACTCTAAATGCCTTTAAAGCGAAGTGTGTAAAACCTGTACTGGTTCCAAGATTATGTGGTGGTATGGAAATGAAATACAGAAAAGCTCAACAGTAACAGTGTGCTCAGTAGCAGCTGAATATTTCTTTCATATGTGAAGAGAACTTACTTTCATCACTTGTTGGGAGGAACAGAACAGTTCAGTTAATTGAGGATGATTCTTAATCTCTGAGAAATTTTCTATCTTATTCTTTCAGAGCTGACAACTGAAGTTGTTTGCAGGGGTCCTTATGTTGGGATCACTGAGGAGCCCAGGAAGGCTTTCAAAGTTATGGGTTGAATTGACTGCCTGCAAATTATGATTTTTACCTGGGGATATACTTTATATTCAACTGACTTTCCTTTTGCTCACCCATACTCCTTCTGTGTTTGCTTGAGTTCAGATTCAACTTGATGCTTGTCAGGTTTTATCATTTTTGTGAATATACCTAATTGAACAGGATGCTGTTTATGCCGTACTCCTACACACTTAACAAGCTTCAAAAATTAATGTACTCCTTCACAGGTGTATCTTTGAGAGCAGCAGAAAATTTTGGCCTTTGGATGTTTTAGATATCTTGCAGTTTTCCTGTCTTCTTAGTACCACATCTCTCTTCTGTCTCTGGATTTTATTTTTTATGGGAAAAGTCTACAGTGGAACTAACTGAAAAATAATCCTGTTGTCTTTCATGCTGCTAGCTGCCTGAATGATAGCAATAAATACTCCCTGTCATCCCTGCATTAGTGATGTTGAATAAATAGAACATATTAAAGTGGAGATGTCTCTTTAATAAAAAGACAACTGACTTCATGCTGCTTTTCTTACTTCTCCTCCCTCCCTCAAGACTAGTCTTTTATTCAGAGCAGGATTTTCTAGACTCACAACATTAATCTTTTCTCTCAGATTCTTCATGCTTAGAATTTTTTTCTTCTGTTTCTGTCTGTTTTCTGTTGCAGTTGCCCCACACCCTTACAAGGTGAATTCCTTCACGCAAATGAAACTAGCTTTCCTACATGGCAAAGGTTTACCCATGCGATTAATTTCTCTTGTGTCCTCTGGCTCATACTCAGGCTGCCCATGGAGGTGTCCTGGCAAATAAGGTGAGGGGCAAGCTCAAGACTCTTGTTCTTCCCAACACTAGTTCCCTTGTCCGAAGCAGTTCTCACACTCGTTACTTGGGGAAAGTGGGGTGCGCATCCCACTAGGCACCACTGGCCCATGGACCTGCACCTTGGTGCTTTTGTCTCGTTTCATAAATCGCAGTATAAATTCTTGAGCCATGACAAACTTTTGGCTAAGCTTAAAATTAGTATCTGTGGTCTTAATTGTTTACATTTTAGTAAACAAATTTTAGTTCAAGCATGAAATATATGTTTACAAAACAGGGCTGAGATATTTTTTAAATTTTCTCTAATGACTCTTTTGTACATAAGGTGGGTTGTTTTTTTTTTTTTTCCTTTTTTTCATTGACAATGTTCAGCTGCATGAAATACTTCAAAGAAAAAAGGGGAAAGCAGGAAATTGGAAAACAATGTTTTATGTTGGAAAATTTTATATGGGGACATAATAAATTTCTGATCTCCTTGCATAACTTGACAGACTTACTGCATTGTTTCTGTTTGTACTAATAACCACCTTAAATGTGTGGTCTGCAGGAGAGTGTAACTGTCTGCACTGTGATGCTGTGAGATAGGTACAGCAGTGGCTTGCCCTTTCTTGCAGACAGGGATATATGGGGCATACACTGTTTGAAATACAGGATGGTTGAAATTGGTTCAGCTTTGTGTTGGTTTCCCCCCACCCCAAGATATGAAGTTTTGGATAAACACTGTATGTAAGGAGGAGTAGCCCTGTTATCTTGTTGGCATTTTAATCAAAATACTGAAAGGACATATTTTTTTGAGTATGTGTCTATATCTATCTATCTGTCTACCCAGCTGGTTTGGGGGATATATGTTTGAGTTGTCTAAAGGCAAAAGGCATAAGGTTGGGATTTTCTTATCTTGTGAACTGGAAAAAGCTAGCACTGAGACACTACTTACTCAGTACCTCCCTAAGTTAATTTTGTACTTAGTCTTTTTAAGTATAGGAGTGTTCTCTGAAAATGGTAATTCTGCTGATACAGTCTTTAAATAGATGATGTCTGGAACATGTTCATTTTCAGCAATTGGTTTTATTAACTTGATTTCAGGTGTATCTGGTTAAAGGCTCCTACCTGTATATGCTCTTCATGCAGCATGCATTTTTTCCCCCCCATTCCCAGTGGTACAGAAATGCTGAACAGTGCCAAGATTTGCATACTTTTTGTTTTGGTTTGTTTTTGTTTTTTTTTTAAACCCTGATCCTCCCCTAACTCTGTGGAGTGGAAAAGTTAGCCTTCTTATAAATTTATTTGGTAGCCTCTGCTCTTAGCAGTTCAGCTTTCTTAACTTGCTTGTGATGTGTGTTTAGCTTTGAGCAGTTAGTTCTTGACAATTTTATGAACAATTTCTTTCTTACTGCCCCCTTCCCCCGCATCACCATTTTCTGTCTCTTTTCTTGTACTGCAGATGTTTTTAAACCTCTGCAATCACTGCTGTATTATATTCAAACATTATTTCACAGCTTGCCTTGCAGTGATGAAAATGACCTTATAAAGTGCAAGGCAGTAGAGGGGGAGGAAACAGACTTGTTATCTTCAGGCTGAACCAGGACACTCTGGGTAATATATTTACTTCTGGATTTTTGGGTCCCTGCGGATTCTTACCTAAAGTCAGAATAACCTCATGTTCTTTTATCAGACAGCTCCAATTCAGCTATAAATGTATTCAGGCTAAGAGAGTTAGTGTTGATAATGGCATGCTGCTGAGGGGTTAGAACAGTATTAAAAGGGAAGGAGTTAGACTGATATCTCTATACCTGTACAAAGCATTATGTTCATAAAGAATATTTGTAAGCCAGTCCTAGGTCAAATGCATGATGTTGCTCTAGTATAGAGATAAATAAAGGCAGATACAAGTTTACCTGTGTGAGTGTTAACAAACAAAACAGTAGACAAACATGCATCTTTATTTGTAGCAGAGGTAAGTGGTTAAAGCTGTCTATTTGAATTGCAAGTGTATAAGTTGTACATTTATTCTTGGCTATGCTACTGTTTGTGCTTGCTGCTTTGTCTAGGATTTCTACAGATAAATTTTGAGAAACCCGAGTGAAAGTGGAACTCAAGAGCAGCGCTTATACATACATGCATCTTCCAGACCCATCGTATAAAAGATTTCCAGGCTTTCTGGAGAGCAGCTTTTTGAGTGCTAGCATCTAAAGTAGCTGATGGGCCTGATATACAAACACAGTTTCAGAATGGAGTTTCTGAAAATGCTGCTTTATGTGCTAACAACGTTTTAAACATTTTTGTCTTTCTTTGTTCTAAGAACTGAGAGGGATTAAAGTAAAAATGTATTTCTCGATAGACACTGTCATGCACTTGGTACTTCATTAACTATTCCTTGTTAACGACATGACTAGAGAGAAATAAAGTGTAGGTAAATCAACTAACAGGATTGTTTAGATCTCCTTGTGCTCTTGCTTAAGACTCACTAGAAGGAGGACAGGCTTCATGTATGAAGCATAAAATAGCTCAGTAGCAAAGTCTGCACCCTAAGGTACCAATGCATGGGCTTTGTGCATATCAAAATTTCTGTGGCTTATGAAATTACCTTGCATCAGCAGAAAAATAGTAGCTGTCCTCGGGCATTTCAGGTAATCATGAAGTTGTGCTGTTTAGCTAAGGCCCACTGGGGCAGAGGTAACTTATATTATCATGTATTTGCTAAGACACATACAAACAGCTGACAAAACTTATGTGATGCATGGTGACTTGATCATGTGTCTGGGCCTTTGTATTTTTGGTTTTTAAGTGGTAGCAGATTCCTTGGGCGTGTCAAGGTCCAGCTGAGTAATGCTGGTTTGAATTACCTGGTATCTGACTCCACGCATGTTAGCTGATGCACAGTAGGCAAAGGGCATGTCAACATCAATATCTGAAGCTTCCTGTCTCTTAGTGAAAGAGAGGAAGTGGTAGGTGCATTCTGAAACGAGAGGCCTGTAATGTTGATCTTGTTAACTGAGGTCAGATTTACAGTTCACTTGGCCTGCATTTTGTTAGAGTTAGATTTGGCTGGGAGAGGAAATATAGTGAGCATAAGCTGAAAACTCAGGCAGAATTTCTGGCTTCCCACAGAACGTTTCAGCACAGCAGAATTTGTATTCTACACATAATAACTGCATATTGACTGGTTAAATAGGCCTCTTGAAATGTGTGTTTGCTTTCTGTCCCATCTTGTAATTGTGTAGAATTACAATTGCATAAGCAGAACATGGCACAGGAAGGAAGTCAATCTTTTGTGCAAGCACAGAAATATGGCACTCATGCTTCTCTTTTGGGGTCCTACACTGAAACCTGATTAGATCAAAGAGAACTTTTTTTGAGGCAGATGTGTAATGGGGATTTTTAGTGGGCTAGAAGCAGCACTGGAGAGAATGTCTGCTCAGTCAGAATTGGGTTTCGGTGGAGACTGCTGTGGTGTTTAGTTGCTTCATTTGCATTTATCAATCCTGACTTCTACCAAGCAGTAATGTTTTAAGTGCTGTAACTTTAGCTTTTAGGCAGTATGTGAACTATAGCTTGATATTCAGGCTACCTTTGTGTTGGTGGCTGGCACTGACCTTTTATAGCTCTGAGCGCTCATTTGTATCAGTAGAAAGGTTAGGCATCCTGACTGTCTGTCTGCTGCAAGATTTGTTTTCGGGCTTTTTTTTTTTCATTATAGTAATGTGTGTGTTTTTGGGGGGGGCTGTTTGGTTTTGGTAATTCCATATAAGCAGATTGAGTTGGGGTTGGCACAGGAGACTGCTTGCCCTCCAGGATTATAATTCTGTCCCTTATCTCTTGCAAGAGTGTCTGAGACAACCACAAAGCTGAGTCATGCCAGCAACCACCAAGAAGCAGAAATAGCAAAGATCAGTACTGCAGCCACACACCACCACTGGGGTGCTTGGTGGCTTTGAAATGGCTGATGCAATTGAGCCCCTTGGGGCATTTTTGGGACTGCAAAATGGAGCTGGGTACCTCCTGTGTTCCTGTTAAATAGGTATGGAGGGAGGAAGGGTTTGAGGAACTGTTTGTGAGTCTTAGGCTGTGGACACTACAAGCATTACAAATACTGAAAGCAGAGTTCTGAAACTAGCCACAACTAAGAAGAAAACTATTACGGTTTCACATTCCTGCTTGCTTGTCCTTTGTACAACAGGCACACATATTAATAAAGATTATGTTAACTTTTTGTCTTTCCCCAATGTTTCTTGTAGGATTAGTAGAATACTGAAGGCAAAACTAAGGAGATGGGACTTTTTTATGTTGATTTATGAATTTGCACAGGGAAATGGTGGGGGTGGTGGTAGTGCTGTGTGTTTGAAAATCAGCTCTGGACTTTGTTCCTGAAGGCAACCAACCAACCAAATCACGTGCCACTATCATTACTGGGTTTCTGAGAGTGAGAAACAAATGTTGATGCAAGCTTGGGAAGGATTTGAGCTGTAATAAAGCTTAGAATAATATAAAGGTGCTTCATAATACTGTTCTTAACCTGATTTCTCTGCCTTTCTTAGCAGTGAAGGAGACAGTCTCTGAGAACGAACTCTATGGGAGACTTTTTATAAACAGAGTTTTCCACATCACTGCAGACAAGATGTTTGAAATCCTTTTCACCAATTCTCACTTCATGCAGAGGTTTCTCAGTTCCAGGAGTATAGTAGGTAATAAACTCTTCTGCCTTCTATGTTACCAACTACCCTGAAAATTTTGACCACTAAGAATTGCTAAATAGGGCTAAGTTGAATTTCAAGTTTCTTCTTGCTTTAAAAGGATTTTGAAGCTTTAAAGTTTCACTATGAGAGAGGACATCTAAAGCTAGACTGTTGCTTTCATAGATATGTAGATCAATCATATTTTGGAGTAAAAACCTTATTTCAGTGTACCTTAATGCAAAACTGCACTTTAACGCCTGAATTTTGGGTATGCTATTAAGTTGATGCATTCTGTGGGGTATTTCTCGTTACATTGTGTCCTAGAAATAGTGGCATTTGTATGGCTAGCACAATTATTGCATCCTCTTAAATGATACTCACAGGCTTTAATTTTCTGGATGAGTAAATTTTATTCACTGAGATCATAAGAACAGAAAATTAAGTCAGAAAGGGTAATATTTATTCAGTGTCAGCTTGGAAGGCGAAGTGGCAAAAGCGTTTGATGATGCTAAGTGAATCAACTTTAAGCAGATGGGAAATGACATTTTCATTTAATTGCATATACTTTTCTATACCGTCAAGTCTCTTCAAGTAGACTCAGGTTCAGCTACTTAGTGCTTTCCCTTTGTTCATCAGTGAGCTACAATTTCCCCTTTTCTGAAGAAAACCACAACTATTTGGAATCAGTTTTCTGTCTTTCTCCCCACTGCTGTTCTCGAGCTGTTAAGATATGATTGGGCAGAGATAATGCCTTTTAGGTAACTTGTATATGAGATTTTGCATAACTTCTCATCTAGATGCTGTATCAACCCCTTGGAATAGAGATTCCAATGGCAATCAGTTGAGGACTTTGACGTACACTGTAACCATTAACAATCCACTTTGTGGGAAGTTCACAACTGCAACTGAAAAGCAGGTACTGTGTGCATGTGTGTGTCTGTCTGGTGCCCCTTAAAGCAAGGGAGAGGTCAGCTCTATGGTCTGTCAGAGTTCTGACCATAGATTAAAGTTCAGTGAGCTGAATGTGGATCTGTAGTTTAAACATGGCATCTCTAAGGGTGGCTTGCAGCCCTTCTCAACATTAGTGAGCAAATGATCGTGAAATCAGAGAGGCTTTCTACCTTTGCGGATGACTGTAGACTCCCACAGAGTTTGTGGGGAAAAGTATTAATGCCTCTTAGGAACTGGAGGATGAAAAAATGCAATTAAATGCTTTCAGTGTTCCATTTCTGGGCTTCCCAGTATGAAAGGTGAAGAATTCAACAAAGGGCCACTAAGATGATGAAGGGACTGGAGCATCTCATAGGAGAAACAGCTGAGAGCTGGGAATATTCAGGTGGAGAAGAGAAGGCTCAGGGGATCTCAAAATGTACAGAAGTATTTTGAGGGAGGTGCAAAGAAGTCTGAGCCAGGCTTTCACCACCAGAGGCCGCAGCTTTCAGTGGTGCCCAGTGACAGGACCAGCGTGATGGATACAAACTGAAACACAGGTGATTCCTTCTGAATATCAGGACACACGTTTTTACTGTGAGGGTGAATGAGTAGTGGAACAGGTTGTCCATAAAGGTTGTGGCACGTCCTTCCTTGGAGATACTGCAAAACCACCTGGACATGATCCTGGGCAACTTGCTCTAGATGGCTCTGCCTGGGAGCAGTTTTTGGACAAGATGACCACCAGAGATGCTTTCCAATCTCAACCATTCTGAAATTCTGCTTTGGGAAAGGTGCGGGTCTCAAAGAAGAGCTGTGGTAATGAGTCAGTGGCCAGCCTTGCATCTGGTACTTGAAGTGGCAGCGGAGAAGTACTGCTGCTGCCTAGGCTGGCTCTAGCAGGAGGCATCTTCTCTTTCCTCACCCCATCTATATTTGACACTCTTAACTGATTTTTATGGTGGTTCTTCAGGCCTCCTCTCTATTTCACTTACAGTTGGTTGGTCTAGCCTAAGGAACTCGGGCTGAAAGACAGAAAAAAATTGTGTACCATGAATATACCTTATTTTTACTTTCTCTTATGATAGATCCTACATAAGCAGAGCCAGAAAGGTCAGTCTTATCAGGTGGATGCTGAGGTACTGACCCATGATGTCCCCTACCACGATTATTTCTACACTGTGAACAGATACTGTATCAGCCGCACATCCAGTCACAAGTGTCGATTGCGGTGAGCCTGGGTGGGGCACAGTGGGAGGGGAGAAGCCGAGGCACAGGTCTTACAGGTTGCTGATGTGTGCTTATTAAAAAAATCTGCCTGACAGCAGCATAGAGATTGTCAGTTTCTTTTGGAGTTATCTTCTGAAACATAAGCTTGGTTTATTCCTTGTCACATGTATGCTGTATTTGGATCTCATTAATGCAGCGAGAAATAAACTCGTGTTGACTCTGAGGTACAGAACTCATCTCCAACTGGGTTCTGACCAGCCGTGGGTTTTGGAGTACAGATGTGTGAGTGGGATACATTGGAACAAATGGAGATGTTTTGTTACAGAGTTTCCTAGATATCCTTGCTAAGGGCCTGCAGAGGAGGGTGGTTTCACCAAAAGGTGTAGGAAAGATGGAAGGTACTCAGCTTTCCTGGGAGGGTACTCAACTAAACTATACCTAGGTAGGAGAGTTCCTCTCTCATTTGTTGAAAACATTTGAAGTGATCAAGTTACATGTTCAGTGCATTTCCATGGCTCTCTGACTATGTAATCCTTGGTAGTTCTTGTGCTGTCATTTAGTAAGACCTTGTATCTCAAACTTAAGCAGGAAAGGTAAGCAAGCCTGGATTCTGTTCTGGCTTATTTCAGGCTACAAAAGTACTGAAGACTCCCCCTCCACTGGGAGGAGGATGGAAGAAAAGTCCTTGAACAAGTGTTCTGGATGATTTCTTTTTGAGTGAATCACTTCCTCTTTGAGAGCTAGATTTGTTTTATCTGAAACACATGACAACTTTAGGGTAAGAGTAAAAACCTAGGTTTCAACATGATGCACAGAGCAGGCATGTATAGAATGGAAAGCACATGGTGATGTTACAGCTAGCCTTATTATACTGTGTTTAAAATGGCTCAAAAGCTCTATTTGAAAGATTTTATTCTGTTAGACTGGAAATGCAGTGGGCTTACATTGATTTGGAAGATTATTTCAAAAGCTGAAAAAGGTGTATTCTGGGATGGTCAGTGTTCTTGACTGAAACTGAAGTCCTGTATTTTTGTCCTTTTTGGAGAGCTTTGGGATTCACTCAGTTGCTAGAAGCATCCTTCTGAAGGATTCTACTCCAGTTCATTTTTATTGTGGAAGTGTTATTGATTAACTTGACCTGGGGAATGCAAGCCAGGAATGCCATTTCCCCTCTGTCATGCTCACAGAAAGACAGATTTTAATCTCTGTCTACTCAGGGTGGGGTCTGAGCACTTGATATGTGAGTGGTGATAATGAATTTTACTTGCTGCTTTTGAAGTGCCCATGTAATATATATGTGTACACATACAAAGTAAAAATCAGGACTTTATGATCTGAAAGCCTGAATCTTATTTTAAATGTATGCTTCAGTGGGTAAAAATGGTCTGCTAGTCTGAGTCTGAAGGAAAACAGTTCAAAATGTTTCCCATAATTTGGACATTCAGATTTTGAGGCTTTAGCTAGAGATGTTGTCTTTACTACCGTCTATTTCTTGCCTTTCTTCAGTGAAAGTGTTGCCCAGATGGAAAGCCAGGACAGTTCCAGTTGGTGTTTCAGATAATAGACATAAGCTAGAAGTCTGCTTCTCGTAAGAGAGTTTTGTTATCACTGTGATGCCTAGAAGAGCACTCTTTCATTATTGCACTCTGTTTACTAGGGTTTCTGCAGAAGTGAAGTACAAAAAACAGCCTTGGGGCCTTGTCAAGTCTGTAATTGAGAAGAATACATGGGGAGGAATACAGGAAAACTTCAAACAACTTGGTGAGGCATTTTCTTCTTTGTGCTGGAGTAAGGAGGCTACCTTTGCTCTGTATGTTTTCACATCTGTCAAAATTCGTTCCTTAAAGAATAGACTGAAAAGAAAGGCAACACCTAAGCAGTCTCGAAGACAGAATTTCCTGTCATCAATATATCTGCCAGTTCCAGGGTATGAAAGAAGCCTTGTGGCTAACAAGGAGCTCTTGTACACCTTGTCGTAATTGCTTTCTGAAGGAAACATGAAGAGCAGCAGGAAAGCTGTAACTCTCAACTGCATGTGCTTATCTCTAAGTATTTCCTTGACTGTGCACATGAAAAGAGAAGCAGTGGCACTTGGCAGACTCCATGGATATGTCTGTTAACAGCCTGACCAGCCACAGCTTCAGGCTTGCAGTCTAACACAATTCCTAGTCTCAATCTAACAGTGTTTTGCAGTGCTCTTCCGGCTGCTGTCTTGCATATCATTAAACAATCATGCCTAGGCTGAATATGCACCCATCTTTGAAAAGTGTTCCAAGTGCCCTCTAGCAAAGAGGACAGGTGGTACAGGTCAAGGTGTAGTTTGTTAGACCTGCTTTAAATTTATTTACTAGAAGGTGCACTTGTTACTCTCATTGCTTCTTTAAGTCTTCAGTGCTAAGGTTTTCAGCTTTGCATTTGACAGTTCAATAACTTTATTTATTTTCCACTGCAGAATCAGATCTCCTAATGGAGGAATATGCAATTAATCAGCCCATAGAAGACTCTGGAAAATTAGTTGCTCTGAGACGAAGACGACGCACTTTACACCGGGGTCTGGCAGAATCACTTCCCAAACGCTCTTCCCAACATTCCTCTGGTGACATGGGAGTAGAGTCCCAGGGCAGCATAATAGGTAGGAATTTTTATATTAAGTGTTTTCGAAAAGGTGTGTTCAAGGAAGCACAACTCTTAAAATAGTGCAAGAGTAGCACTTCTGTATATATTACTCATGTCTTTATCTAATCAGTGTGATAGCAAATCCTTTGACATGTTCAAGTTTGCGTAAAGTAGATTTGGAGCATGCATAGTCATTTTTAGCATGGTTATCTCATGAAATTTAGCTTAATATCACCTTCAGTTTTAAAACCTAAAATGCTGCTCTGAATGTGCATAAGATTGAAAAAGAGACTGGATCAGAAAAAAAATATTAACCTGACTCTTGTACAGTTTCGGAAAAATTGCTTTGTTTCTTCAAATAACAGCATACCCAAGTCATGAGTTAATTAAACTTTGTCAGTTGCGTCTTGGCCTGTCATCTCATTTTTTAAAATATTTTTTATTTTTTATTTTTAATGTTAAGAAGTCTGTTTCTCATCTGCTTTTGTATTTTCTGGGTCATTGAACCACTTCTTGCAGTTCCATTGCCCTAAGGCATGACAGACTTGGCCACTAGCCCATACAGTATTAGCTATACCTAGAGAGATCAGAAACATCCGTGCACTGATGTGTACCAGAGAATGGTGGATTCCATGAGAGAGACTGAATTGTAAACACTGAAGTAGGAGCAAGTGCACTTCTCTGAAGGGGGAGGCAACACTGAGAGAATATTTGAATCAGCAGCATGTGTAAAGGACTGTTTACCTATCTGAAATTGCCTCAATTGCTTAATTTTGCTACTGCTGCTCCACCTTTTCAGATGAGTGTACCTGTCTCTGTATACACTACAACTTTCATGTATGTCCAAAATTTTATCCAAAGCAGGAAGTGTGAATGTATGAAACTGTAATTACATTTAAAGATTAGCCTGCCCACAGAGGTAGGTGATTGCTTCTCAGTTTGGAGAGGACATGCACACTTCCTCTCCCTCCAAGTGTCTGGTCCCTGTTACCTGATGAATAGCAGATGGCCTTTTGAAAGGCTGTCTTCAGGACAATAGATAAACCAAGCCAGTAATGACGGGACGGGTCACAGGAGAACTCGATTGGCACTGATTGTCAGAAAGATTAATGTGAGCATGAGAACAAGCAGCAAAGAGCCACTTTGCAGCCTGTCTCTGCTCATGTGTGACTAGCAGTACATGTGGTGAAGGCATGTTAGTAAGGGATGGACTGTAGCCTTCTGAGGCTCTCTGCATTTAGTGGGACAATACCCCAGTGCTGGGGTAGGGGAAATTTTGATGGGAGAGCCTGACTGTTCAGCTTGACTTGTTGGATATGACTGCAAAAATGACTTGGTGAATGTTGGAGATGATCCTGTGCACCCACATGATCTGTTATTTTTTTCCATCAGAAGCTGTTGAGCTATTCTCTGTGAAGTGCTGGGCACTGACATATATCTGCAGGCATCCTTTAGGAATGTTCTTCAGTACTTTTTAACCTCCTTCTCTTCCATGCCCTATAGGAAGGAAAAGAGATGCAGTAAGTAGGACCACCACCATCATTGTAGTAATGAGTGTCTTGTAAGTACTCACTTGCATTAAAATGTGGCTTGACTCAAGTTCATCTTAGTCTTTATCTGTTTTTGTCTATTCCTCTTTTGCATGTTAACATTGCATGTAGCATAATAGATCTTAACCTAATTTGAGTGGAACACATGGGTATAGGAAGGGAATGGATTGACTTAGAAATGACACTTGGAATGAAAATGCTGATTTGCCAAACTACTCTACCTTACAGATTTTCTTAGATCTGATCCTATTAAAAAAGAAGTGTAGAATTTACTAATTCTTAGTTTTAGAAGTTCCAAGAGGAGATACCGTTGCTCTTTCTGTTTGTTCCTATTACACAGCTTAACGTTAACTGCTAAGAATTGTTTGGATAGATCTCTGTTTTCAGTATAGTTCTGCTCCACACCTTTTTTTCTTCCAGAAGGATTCTGTTTCCTTAGCTGTTTTTAGCCTAGATCTTGCTTTTGTAGCATTGCAACTGAAATTCTTACAGGACTTGATTTTTGTTGTCTTTACAGTTTGCTGCTCTTGGTCTTGCTGAATATAACACTGTTTCTCAAACTCTCGAAGATAGAGCATGCAGCTCAGTCTCTCTATCATGTCCAGCTTCAGGAAGAAAGCTCTTTGAAGTAAGTCAAATCAGCAATCTTTGTTTGCTTTCTTCCTCAGCTTATGTGAGAATTTGATCTAAAGAAATAAATTTCAAACAATGAAACTCAGTGGCAAGTTTTCATAAGTTGCTGGGGCTCGCTGCACTTCTGTGGTCTGCGTTGAGATCCAGTGATATGTCTGACTGCATCTTGCAGTACTAAGTTTCTCCTTTGACGAGCTGGTTTTTGGGGAACATTAACCTTAGTTCGTATTTATCACCCTGCTGTGACTCATCTTCTGTGAATATCACAGAACCAAAGTGTTCATCCTGTGTGAACCAGCATGATCTCAAATGTAATGTTAAAGATTCGTTTAACTTGTTAGCTTCTTTCTGTGAGTCTCCTGGTAAATCTCTCCCTCACCGGCTTCCACGTTGCATGCCTTTTGTATTCGGACACAGGAAGATGTTGCTTCCTCTCTTGAATACAGTATCAACAAGTGAGTTAAAAACCATAACCTGATATTGAGTCTGGAAATGGTGTGGCGACCTCCCACAGTGACCATCTCAGAACTGATTAGAACAACTTTATTTATAAGGAAGATTTTTCTCACTGAAGTGTGAAAACTCGTTGTAGATGTAATGTGAGCACGTTTTTTGCTGGGTGGCTGTTGTCTACAAAGGTCTGAAACAGTATCTTCAATGCAGCAGAGATTGCGATTCAACCGCAGGGAACTTTTTGTGTGGCTTTGGTAAAAGGATGGTTTTAGTAATGGCAGAGCAAGGGTAGCAGAGAGCAGTTGTTTTAAAAAAGGTGTCAGGGTTCTGTTTCATATGTTTCTGATGTAATCTCAATCTTTTTCAGCATATCCCCAGAAATGGTATCAAAAGAAGAGGTCCCTCAGTATGACAAGGAACAGGTTCAACATGTAAAGGGAGTCTTAAGAGACTCAATTGAAATGCTTGAGCAGGTAGGTCTGACAGTCTTTCTCTGATGTTCTTGTTTCTCAACTCAAGTTTTCTCGAATACCTTTTGTTTGATGTCCTCTTGTGCTCACTAAAGTTTTCTGTGATTCCTTGATCTGTTTTGCCCTAGGCTTGAATTTAGTAAGTAGGCAGTGCATACATTTCTGACGTTTTTGGTTGGTTTGGGTTTGGTTTGGGTTTTTGTTTGTTTGTTTGTTTGTTTTGACTAAGATATAAGTATTAATGTCAATTTTCTTAAAACTTGTCAAGTACCTGTATTGATGAGAGGTGTTGATGCAGTTCTGAATCATGACAAAGCAAAGGCTGGAGTGTTTGAAAACACTTCGCTTTCTAGGACTCATGCTGAGATGTCTTAAGTATTTTCCCACCTCATTATGGGGTGTCTTTGTTTATCCTGGCTTTTGCTCCCCACTACTCTTATAGATATTGGCTAGAGCTTCACTTACCCTTGGTATCAATGGCCCACCTAATCTCTAGTGAAAAATAACTTCAGACCATATGCTTCTGAGAGGCTCCATAGTTATAGAATTAATCCTTCTTTGCAGTAACTTGCTGAATGCTGTTGTCTCTCTGATCCTGAAGTCTCTGACTGGTAAACCCCTGGCTGAAATTTCAACTCAGTGAGGGACAGTAATTCATACTTTAGTTTTAACTTGCAACCCATGAATGTTCTGATTTTAAGTTCTTCTGTTAAGCCTTAAAATGTGATGGAATAAATTATTAGATTAGGAAAGCTGTGAGGGGAGTTCACATGTACCTCTATCCATCACCAGTTTGCTCTGTGTTCTTCCATGCACTAAGAGTGGGTAGAAAAAGAAACCATTTTTGCATTCCTTGTTTGGAGATGTCTCTGCATACAGAATTGCCATTAATCTATGAATTAATCGCTTTGGTCACAGCATGGTTTCCATGCCCTTTTCATTTTCTCTCCTTACTATCTAAACAATTCCTAATTCTGAAGTGTTAAGTGCCTTTTGAACACACAGTGTAAAAAAGAAAAGTGAGAACTTCACCACCTTTTTCATCGCAAATAACACTTTTTGCCTAGAAGTTCTGACACAGTGCCTATTACCTTGGGTTTTCTGAGGGTTGTCAATAGCCTAAACACATTTGGTGCACCAAAATGCATTAGGAGGGCCAGGTATTAAAAGGAAATTCATGTTTTGCTGCCATGTTCCTTAGTATTTGCTATGAACATTATCTGTGACTAAAACTGAGTGGGGTGGCTTATCTTATGCACTGTTGTCTGGTGAGGTGTTAAGACTTTATCATCCTGGACTGTTAGTATTTATAAACTGTACAGGATATAGCTGTTAAGAGAGCGCAGTAAGCCAACTGTTTATGGAAACAGGGAGGAGGAAATCACATGAAGTCTTGGGGAAAAAAAAAAGGGAGTAAGGAGACATTATTTTCATACCACTCAGCCATGCAGGAAATTAACTTCAGTAATTGGGGGGGGTGGTTGTGATGGTTGTGTCTTTACAGCTGAAGACTTCCCTTTCCATGCTCCAAAGAAGCTTTGACCACTTGAACAGGACACAGAGCAGCAGGACTGAGAGTTAATACCACTTCAGCTTTTTGTTCAAGATGTGGGAAGAAGAGATGTGTGTGTGAGGACTTGTGGGGTAGTGAATATAACTGTCACCTTTGGACTCTTCACTGTTTGGCTCAAAAGCTGTACAGAATAAAGGTTTGTGGAAGAAGTAAGTTGGGTTCTGCATTCCCATAGCTTGACAGCTTTGTCTGTCCTGCCAGCCCTCTACCCTGGGGAGTCTTGCTTACGACCAGTGCAGAGCTCTTGGATCCCAGAGCTCTTGGTGGTGAGTGAATGAGGGCAGCTGGTACCGCTGGTTAATGGATCTGCAAATTCCAGAGTGGGGGAGAACACCCTCAGCAGAGAGCAGGGCTTGTCTTGAGAAAATCACATCTTTTTATGTCAACTTAGAAAATGACCACCAGTGAAGAGTCTTCTGGAGAAAAAGAATGGTGGTGGTTTCTCAGCCACAGGATCTTCATATGCTTTTTTTTAGCCGTGGGGACCTTGTAAAACAACTCACCATCCTAACGATGAGTATGCCTAAGATTAATTAACAGGAAAAGGCTTGATATCTCTTGCACACTGCAAGTTTTGGCAGTCTGCCTTTTGCCATATGTTTCCAGCTCTCCCAGAGAAATTTCAGCCCTCGGTATTTTCCCTCCGTCGAGGGCTGCGCTTCAGCTCTGTAGCCTGGTGTGCCCACTGATGATTAAACACCGTGGAGCAGATGAAGCCTGCTTTTTCTAGGCAGGCTGAGGGGAAGAAGATGAATATAAAACCCCAAAGCCTGTGGAACGCCTGCCTGCCCGCGGGTTGGCCCGTGGCTGTGGGACAGCGCTGGCTGCGTGGTGCTCAGCCTGTGTGGGGCTGGTGCGAGCCCGGGGAGGTGAGGGGCGTGGGTTGCATGTGTGGGTCCCAGAGAGTCCTGGGGCCGCAGCCCTACACTGGGTGGGAGGTGGAAAACTTTCCCAGCCTTGTGAGCGGAGCGGCCGGGCCCGGCCGGCCCCCACGCTGCCCCCGCGGCCGCCACCTGTTGCGCTGCCCCTTTAAGGCAGGTGCCCCCGCGTCACGCGCGGCCCCGCCCCGCTCCGCCTCCGGGGGCGTGCCCGGCTCCCACACTCCGTGTGGCCAATGAGAAAATTCGGCCGCCCTGCGTCAGCGGCTCGCGGCGGCGGCGGAGGCTGTTGCTAGGCAGGCCGGCGCGGCTGGCCCAATGGGAGCGGGGCGCTGCTGCCGGGCCCGGGCGCAGGCGGCGGCGGCGGCGGCGGCGGGCGCGGAGCGGCCGGGGCGCAGCGCTCACCATGCCCTACAAGCTGAAGAAGGAGAAGGTGCGGCCTCGGGGCGGCGACGGCGCCGGGGGAGCCCCTGCGCGGGGCGCGGTGACCGGCCGCTCGCTCCCGCCGCCCCTCCCCGCCGCGGCCTTCCCTCGGCGCGGCCCTCGGGGGGGGGCGCGCGCGGGGCTG
>JAYRBT010000001.1:21993317-22011165 GCA_036023395.1 Myiotriccus ornatus
GGGGCGCGGCGGGCGCGCGGCACCTGGGGCTGCGCGCCCGGCCCGGGAGCGCCCGGCGGGCGCGATGGACGAGCCGCTCTGCTGCTGCGAGTACGTGGACCGGCGGGGCCGGCGCAGCCACCTGGCGGCGTGCTGCTGCGACTGCCCGGAGCTGGACGAGGGCTGCGACAGGTACCGGAGCCGCGACCCCCCGGGGGCCGCCCGGCTGCGGGGGCCGTTCCCGCGGCCGTGTCCCTGCCCTCAAGGCAGCTGGACTGCCCCCCGCTTCCCGGGGAACTTGTCGGGAGGGAGGGCACGGGGAGGGCACGGGGAGCGCGGTGTCCCGGTGCCAGCCGGCGCTGTGCTTCCCCGCTTCGTAGGTGGCTGGCGTGCAAATCCCTGCCCCCGGGAGCGCTGGAGAGCATCGCCGACACCATCGCGGACCGGCTGCGGGTCCCGTGGTTCTCGGGGGCCGTGAAGATCAACGTGAGCCTCGTGCCGCCGCTCGTCCTGCTGCCCGTGCTGCTCCACGTTGCCGCCCTGCACTTCCTGCTGGGGCTCCTCGTCCTGACGTCCCTGCCCGTCGTGGTGCTCTGGTACTACTATCTCACCCACCGGAGGAAGGAGCGGACCCTCTTCTTCTTGAGCCTGGGGCTCTTCTCCCTGGGCTACATGTATTATGTGTTCCTCCAGGAGGTGGTTCCCCGGGGCTACGTGCAGCATTCCCAAGTGGTCGCTCTCACCTGCGGGTTAATCCTTATGCTCGCAGCCCTGTCTCGAGCCAAGAAAGACCCTGGCTACCTTCCCATCCTAGCAGGCAATGAGAAGCCATCGCACCAGGGCTTGCCCAACAGGAATGTTAGAGGGAGCTCCAGCGGGCTCCATGGTGCTGCCAGCAGTCGAGCTGTGAATGGGGAGGCCAAAGGCTATTCCAGGATGGCAGCTGATGAACCAGAAGGTGTGAAAAAGGACTGGTGCACCAAATGCCAGCTGGTCAGGCCAGCCCGAGCAGGGCACTGCCGGCTTTGTGGCAGGTGTGTAAGAAGGCTGGACCATCACTGTGTCTGGTAGGTCTTGCACTGCTGAGGCTATGTGTGTTCTCTCTGTCTCTGAGTTCCCCCTTTTTTCAAGTTAGCTTCTTTTTTTACAGTCCCTGTCAAACGGGGTTGCTTGTGCTGTGTGCAAGACCTGGAAACGTTCTTTAAATATAAAAAGCTTTTGTATTTCCCCTTTTAAAGAACAGTTAGAAGCACTGTTTATTCTAAGTGGGTTGACCTGCTAGCTAATAATTTCTACAGCATACTTCAGAATTGCCTTTAGTTCTCTACTGGCTTTCGTCACTCTGGGTTTTTTTTTGGTTATTAGTACTTTCCTGGAGGAAAGGAACCCAAAACTGCCTATGTACAGGCAGTGCTGGAAGGAGCACTGGAGCAAGGGTATGACAGTATGATCATACCCTACAAGGAGCAGTAGGGTATGATGTGTCTCAGCAAATGATGAACTTGCTAAAAATTTGAGGCAAACAGTCTGCTGCCAGTCTTTTGACTTGTGCTTATAACTTTTCTATAAAAACCTCTAAAGCTCCTTTGAACATATTTCAAAGTTCTTAGCCTGTGTTGCATGGAAGCACCTTGGAAATTAGGTTCTCTGACATCTGGGGGAGGGAGGAAGAAAGGGAAGCCAGTTTCTTTTCTTTTTTAAGAAAAGTAATCTCTTCTTTCCTTTTGGAGGATTAACAGCTGCGTAGGGGAGCAGAACCATCAAGCATTCATCCTTGCACTCTCCTTCTTCATGCTCACCTCTGTGTATGGGATTACGCTGACCCTGCACACCATCTGTAGGGGCCGAACTCCGTTTGTGGCATTGTTCTACTGCCCTGGGGCCTATTCTGACTACAGGTGAGATGTCTGGGAGAGAGCTGGGGTGGGAACAGGATTGGGTCAGGCAGCTTAGCTCCTGTTGGCCGTCAAACCTGACCAAAAAGTGCTTCTTGAAAAGCTCTGGAAAGCAAAGGTGCATCCCTGCTTTTGCCAAGGTAGGGAGCCTTAGACTTGTAGAGAGCTCACCATTTATTTGGAAAAAGTTGTTGGAGGAGCTGTGATTTGAGGTATTTATTTATTGTGTCTTCTGTAGATACACCTTTAAATGTGTGCACCCAGATGCAGGTAAGGGCAGTCAGGAATCCATGAGCTGTCTCTGCCTCTCATTCTTCCCTGTTTATCAAGTGAATGTCCCTCCAAGTTGTCTGTTTAGAACGGTCAGCATCAACATGCCTTGTCTGGCAGGGAAGGTGCTGAGAACTGTTGGACACGAGTTCAGAGACCAGCACTACCACTGATGAGCAGAGCATAAGGCTGGTGGACAAGTGATTCTTACTGTCCTGTATTCCATCTTGTGACCTGTTGAGTGTGAGCATCCTTGCATTCTTTACAACAGGAAGAGTAAAGAGCTAGGTTGTGAGGTAGCAATGTGCAGGAATAGGTCTGGTAACACTGAAATTCCTCATTAAGTGAGTCCTGAAGCTTTAATTTTGAGAAAGCCTTTAAGGATTATCTGATGAAAGCAGCAAAGTGAGATCACTGTGGCAGATGTAGACAGGGATTTGAAAGGATAGTGATTACCAGGGAAAGTCACTCTAAAACATCTGCTCCAAAACTAAATGGCTTCCTTCCCATCTTTTTCCCTGCTGCCAGCTCTGCTCTGTCGTTCACCTGTGTATGGTACTGTGCCATTGTAACAGCTGGCATGGGATACATCCTCCTCATCCAGCTACTGAACATCAGCTACAACGTGACCGAGAGGGAAGCTCGGCTGGCTCTGCGGGACAACACTGGGCGCAGACTCCTGGGTGGGTTGGTGGTAGACACTGGCCAGTATAACAGGGGGTTCCTATGCAACTGGGGCCATTTCCTGAGCCTGGGGTCTTCTCCTCCACAGCGCTCTGCCGAAGACATTGTGTGACACCCCTCTCTCTGCAGAGGATGTTGACTGACTCTTTTTAGCAGGGGAGCGGCCCCTTCCACTGGGGCTCCTTCCTTGCACACCCTTCCTTCGTGGTCGGTGTATGGGCTGCCTGTTCCCCCACTGACAACATCAGAGGTTTTTCCAGGCAGAGTGGTTCTTCGTGTGCTGTCAGCCAGCAATAGGATGCACAAAGCAGTAAGCCATATGCACAAATGTGGAGAGAAGGAGCCTGCTGCCTTTTTCCACCATGGGAAACAGGAAGAAGAGCACAAGACTTTGTGAGAACTTGAGTTTTCATTAGGTGTGAACACTGGTATCAAGAGGAATGCACTGCTGGGCTTCAGAGAGTATGCACTGGTTCCTGCAAAGGTTGAGGAATCCCTGGTTTGTACTTACATGCAGCATTTTGGAGATGTCAGGAGGATGAACTTTGGATACAGATAACAGATGGACCCCTGCAGGAGCCAGGCTGTTTGGCCAGAAGAGACTGTCTAGGCAGTCACTGGGCATTGCTCTCCTCTCTGGTGCATTTATTTATTTTTACTATCTCTTATTCCATCCAGCTGTGTACATGCTTCTATTAAGTGCCTTTGTGAGCTACATTCCTATAGGGCTGGGTCTATGTTAGTTTGAAGGCTTGGCTCATCTCCCTCGAAGTGTTTCTGCTCTGATTATGGATTGTGACTTGATACAGCAGGTAAATATACCAAGGAGGAGATGTTTTGAAGCAATATGTAACAGTGAACTCTGAGGGCAAAGTAAGAGTGCTGCCTGCCTGGTGTTACTGTAGCTTTGTGGAAATTACCTTCCCCCTCCATCACGGGAGAAGGCAGTCTGTGGGAGAGTAGGCAGTTCTAACTGTTTTTGGTAGGTAGCATATTGGTCAGTTGTGTTGCTAATAACATAGTGATTCCATCTGCTCTCAACCCAGTTACTGTGAAGCTGCCTGACTGTACATCTGTTTTCTCAAGCCAAGAAGCCAAGGAATAAATCAGCCTCTGCGTAAATAGGGAGAGGAAGAGGATGTGTTGGAGGTCTCTGTTTTGGGGATAGATGACCTGTACTGGCAGGTGAATGTTAGTATGTTGAATGTGCTCTGCAAGAAAGCCATTTGTTCCTCATTAGCCTAGAACTGTATTATTGCCTTGACTTGAGCTTCAGCTGAAATAACAAGGTTTTGATGGAAATGGTTTCTGGTTTTTTTGTGGCTGGAGTTTATTATTACTTTTTGTTTTAAATCCTTTATGTGTGCTGTAGGCCCTGCAGTGAAAGGTCTGGCTGGAAGAGCTGGGGACCACAGCACAAGAGTTACATGCTAGAAGTAAGATGCAGAAGCAGAGATAAAAGCCTTGTCCTGGCTACTGATGTTTTTAGATGTGTGTGCAGCAGGCAGAGATCATGCCTTCCCCTGACTCCATTTGCATGGCAGGCAGCTGGGGGATGTTGGCAGAGTGATGCAAATTCTCTGTGTGCTGCTGTGCATTAGCTTTGAAGAATGGATGGATGATACATGGTGCCAAAAGAAAGCAGGGTTGGGGGTGTCCCTCAAGATCCCTGCTGTATTTGGTGTGTGTGCTCTTGATTATGTGTCCCAGTTTAATGTAAAGACCGTGTCTCTCTTTGCACTGTTTTGTTTCCTTAAGTGGAAATCCATAACCAGCAGATTGAATGGATGAGCAGCTGCACTTGGAATGTGGCTGTGGAGAGTTACTGACTTACTGAGTTTCCCTTACTTCCTCTTGCCCCCTGTTCATCCAGTGAGGAATCCTTTTTAAGTAGGTAAAGGGACACCTCTCTTGCTTGCTGCCTCTAACCAAACACACTAAGAGCTTTCTGGCTGCTTCCCTGGCCCTAATGTGAATAAAGAGACACCCAGCTAGAGTGTGCAGACTATTCCTCTACAACCTTCTGTTTGGATGTTGGAGCCTGTCCCTAGGAGTACCAATGGACACAAAGTCCTTGTTTTCACATGAATTTTCTGTAAATGTTTCCATGGCACGTATGGATTTTGTGATGCCTGCTGAGATGAACTGGAGCTGGGAAACCCTGGAGACAAGGATGCTGTGGGCCAGCAGGTTTGTGATCTTAGATCTCATCCTACTGACGCTGGGGGATATAAGGCAGAATGACCTTCTGGGCTAAATGAAGCCCTGCAGTGGAGACAGCCAACTTTTCTGTCCCTGTGTGCACAGAAATCAGTCATGTGCCCACGAACTGAACAGGCTCTGGGAGCATTTGCTGGTTTGAGATAAGTGGTTTCTGAGTCCTACTACTCCTGGCTGGGAAAAAGCAGAGCAGATCGCAGATCATTTCCCTGGCAGCGCTGACCCTGTGGTGCTCACCTTCTCCTACGGGCAGAGATTCCTTGCTACTCCGCAGCCTGTGTGTCACTATAGCCTTGTCCCTTTTCTCTTAGTGAACTCTTATTAAAAAGAGTGGGAGGTTTCACTTGAACTGCTTGCACCGAGACTCTGTGCTGTTCTCCCAGGCAGCATGGATTTTGGAGTACAGATTAGGAATGAAGGACCTGGGACTAATGTAACCATTCTATCCCTTGGTCAAGCCCTCTCAAGTATTGTGAGGGCTAAGTGCTAAAGTAAATTTTATCTTTTCACTCACTCCAGGGGAACTGAAACCATTCAGGACACTTAAAAGGCTGCAAGGCTGGGGTTTTTCTAGGAGGAGAATGCAGTGCTGATTCCCCAGTAAACAGGGAGTTCAGATGGCTGTAGTCTGCATAGCAGTAGTGACTTAAACGGCATGACTTTTGTTTGTCTTCTTCCTGAGAGGATTTACCTTGTGAATGCCTTGGGAGATGGGAAGCATAAACAGGATATATCTAAGAGGCATCTTAAAAGAACGGATACTTGGGAGCTCTTGTTTTAACAGCCCTGAGAATTAGCAGGAAACCCTTGAAGGATAACTCTTCCCTTTTCCAGTTATAGCAAGGGCAAACTGTTGTGATCCGGTGCACTAAAGGACAATTTTTTTTTTTTTCTGAGTAACTTTTTGCTGAGCTTGTTAGTGACCACGTTGGTAGAAAAACGTTAAAATCTGGGCATAGTCAGTCCTCGGTCTCACTGTGTTAGTAGCTGCCTAGATCTGTGCTGCCCGGGGGTTGGAGCGGTGGGAACAGCCTGCATTTGACAGGTGACTTGTGGGTCATGTGTGTGGCAGTCTTGAGGGGAGGACCAGTGTCTCACCTGTAAAACTTCGTGCCTGGCAGTACAGAAAACTGTACCCTGCTGACCCTTGAAAAGTTTTCCCTGTGTAAGAGAGGATGCAGAGCTGATCAGCAGCAGGGAAGGATTTTGATAATAGCTAGCCCATGCTTGGGAATTAGTTTAACTTGCTTTAACCATGACCTTTTAAGAGGCGTTTGTTGTTTCACAAATAGTGTGGACTTGGCAGACCAGGCAGCTTTTAAAGGGCCAGGGTTCTGATGTTGCTGCTGTTGTAGTGTTAAACCCTCTGTGTCCAAATGCCAGCACCCTACTGTTTGGTGACTGTAGTGAGAACTGTGCACCATTAGATACACCCTGTAAACAGTGGCTTGGGACTCTTTAACTGTGTCTTCCTGCATAGTGGTTTTTTGTAGGCAAGTCACAGGTCCCCACATCGACTGTTTCTCCATTTAACTTGTCCTTAAATGGCAGAAGCCACTGGTGAGCCTGAGCTAGTGCTTCTTGTGACTCCTAATCACATTTCAGCCTTCATGCTATGATGGTGCTTTTTTTTCCTTTCAAAGTAGGTTGCTTTCAAGTGTCTTAATGAAACCATTTGCTGTAAAATTTCTTCTGAAGTTAAAATGGATACTGCCTCAATGCCTAATGTCTTAATAATGTGCTTGGTTTTCTCCTTCTATATGAATGTATATTGCCTCATTAGGGCAGGAAGTGTGTGTGATTATGGATGTGTTTTCATGTATTCCTTTCAGTGAAAATTTTTACAGTTACCTAGGATATTTTTTCCCCACTACTAGGATGTTTGGATAGCAAAAATCTTTCTGCGGACAGGTGAGGTTCTTTCTCAAATGTGGAAATTCAGCCTCCCAAGATCTTGTCTTTATGGAACTCCTCTAATGTTAATATGAAGCAATGGGCTCTGGAGAGTGGGATGTTTTGGGGCTTTTTTTTAACCTAAGCTTGAGGAAGAAACTGTGAAACATTTGTGAGCTTTTTTTGAAAGGACTAGTGTGTGTGTGTGTGTATGTGTTTGTCCATTTTGCATCATATTCAGTGTTTCCAAATGGATACAATTATGACTCAAAATAAATTATTGGAAATTATCTGTGGAGTGGCGTGTTGATTTATGCCCACACACTCAGCCAAGACACATGACCAAAAGCTGCTATCATCTCATGGCTATTTAGCTGTGACTTGGGAATAACGGAGCAACCGGCTAAGGAAAAGTTAGGAAACAAATGTTCTTCTAGTTCTGAAGAAGTTGACCTTTGGGTTTGTTGGTGTTGGGATGAAACAGACCTGCTGGCAGTTCTCACCATCATGGAAACCAGGCATATTCCCCTGCATTAGGAATTTGAATGGGGATCTTTCATCCTATGAGCAATCCATTATCATTATCCAATCCAGAACCCCCAAAATGAACAAGCTCTTACTTTAAACTCTTTTCTAAGCTGTATTTGGAAATGACATGGATATTCTCTATATAGATAGTGGGAAGAGGTGTAGCCTTTGATTCTGCTGGTATCTTGGGACAGCTGCTGAAAGGCAAGATGACTTTTAATGAGTAGAATCACAGGTGCCTTTGATTGTTCCAGAGCTCTGCTTTGACTTGCCTGTGTAGCACTTCTCTTTGCTGTTCAGCTGTTCCTCTTTGAAGATTACTTTGTGCTTGCTGACAACAAGGACCTTGCATTAGCAGTGACCCAGGATTTTAGTTAGGTGAGAGTAGTGTGTGCAGCACTGTCAAACTTCTGACACCCAAGCAGTGCCCAGCTTCTTTAACTCCACTGCTGCTGATGGGGACATGTGAAACTTGTTTCTCCCAGGTTTTTTCATGAGTTTTTCCCCTCATGGCTTGTCATGTTGTGCCTGCAGAGCAGGGCCATGTCTGGAGTGGCAGCTCCTGTGCTGCTGTGGCTGGTGTCCATAACGCATAACAGGTCTGCAAAGATGTGAGCTGTGGATCACACAGCAGTGGTTCATGGACCCTTCCCAGACCCTTCATTATCCCCCCCGCCCCGCCTGAGGGGAGCAGAGGAAGTTAATACTTCAGGCACTGTTTCAAATCCAGTTTGAGCTGGGCCTGGGAGACTTTGAAGAGAGTGGTATACAGATTTAATAAGAACCTGTGGCCAAGGTTTTTGGGAAACTGTGTAAACTCTGGAGGGCAGGTGTCAGCAGAGGATGGGGAGTTTGCAATTACTTCAAGGTTCTGCAGTTGCTCTTGTATCAGAGTGAAAATCCTCCCCCCCACCTCCCTGTGCAGAAGGAAAGTCTGGCTTTGCAGCCACCTCCCTCTCTTGCTAAGAAAAGCAAGGAGCTGACAGGCAAGAGGGTGCCTGAGCTGTGAGAGTGTGGGCTGATGACCAGCATTAAGGCACTGACATCTGCATCTATCCAAGTGCTGGAGCAGGAGGAATGCTCTTGCACAGCTGCAGGCTGAAGCTGTTTCCTTGGTCTGATTAACTCTCTCAACCTCCTGCTGGAGCTTCAGTTTGCACAACACTATCATTATGACAGGAATTTTAGGGGTATCCTGTGCGGTATCTCAACGGCATCATCTGGCATAGCCTTCCAAGGAGGTATGAGTTGTTTCAGCCAAGTGTGGATTGAATGGAGAAGTCAAGTGGCTTCTTATCTCCCCTTTGATTCAGACCACGTTCAGCATGAACGTGCCTGATGCCTCATCTCTCTCTTCCACATCTTCTCTCTTCCATAGCTGGATCCAACTGAGGCTTCAGCTCCATGCTCACACTGGCAGTAGGCAAGGGCAAAGGGTTGTCAAATCACAGCTCCGCCTGAATCTTCTGGCTTCTTGCTTCTGGAACTGTCCAACCAGGGAACACCTTGCCAGGAGAAACTTTCAAAGCTACTAGGAATATAATATAAGAAAACCCTGGAAGGTGAGAGTACTAGAGACTAAGGTCAGTTTCAAAAGTGTTGATTGTACTTCAAGTTCTTAGGGGGGAACTGCTCCACATAATCAGCATTACTTTCATGGATGGTGAGTGGGCACTGAGATGAATGGAAGCTGTGGGCCTTGAGGACAAAATGTGCATTGCTGGGGAAAGAATCTGCAGTTTAGAAGAGTGGATGCACCCCTGAGTTGCCAATGGTTTGGGGCACCCTTTTATCTGTGAGAGATGTAGATTCAACCCCTGCTCAGTCTGTTGCTGGAGTCAAGACCAGGCAGCATGTGGGTCCATCTACTCTACTGCTTCCCTTACAGCTGCAGGGTGTCGTGTTTCCAGCTGGCTGTAATGCTGCCTTCCCTCCTCCAGTGGAGGAAGGATGTGACCTTGCCTTTTGTCCTCTGGGTCACCATCCCGCTTATGTCGTGAATCCGGATGGAAGGTGGGCTGGGGACTTTCCTTGCTGTGTTTGTTGTCAAGCCTCACTAAGGAGGAATTCAGCTTCGGAAAAGGCCAGCAGTAAATGGGAGCATAAGGACTGGTTCAGAGGTATTCCAGGAGCTTGTTAGGCTCTACATGGCAGAGGCTTCCTAGGCTTGTACAAGAGAAAGTGGATTGCTGTTGCTGTGCTGCCACAGCGTGCTGCTGTTAGCTGCTGGTGTAGCTGCTGGCTCCACTGGGGCATTATTTGGGTAGCTCAGCCCCCAGCTCTGCTTCTCCCTGCCTGTTTGGCTCAGTCCTCTGCGAAAAACACTACCCTTCTGCAGTGCCTGTTCTTCCCTGCAAGACAAGTTATTCAGCCCTCTCTCAGCTTGCCGCTTCCTCTCACAATCTGCCTTTTAATGTAGCCAGATGGTCTGTACTCGCCCACACTCCACGCAGGCACCTTCAGCTCCCTGCACTTGGATAATGTGCTCGTCTGACCTGCTGGTGGTCAGGTTTGTAAAGAGCCTTTAGGAGATGGTAAATGTTCATGTGTTGTAGTGGATGGATGTGGGAAGGAACCTGGGAGTGACAGCTGTTTTCAGACCTGCACCAAGAGCCTGCTTGACAGTCTGGCTTTTGTGGGCAGGGAGGGTTTCTGGCCACATCCCTGTGAGCTCTTTGCGTGAACAGATTTCCAAAGTTAAAGCTCTGGAGCCTGCTGATGCACTTGGGCACCGGACCCTATGCAGGTCATCTTCATCTGCAGCGCTTAGTGCTGGTCTAGGTTCCCAACCCTGGACTTCTGTCTAGAGCCATTCAGCCAACTTCTGACACAGAATCTGCACTACCAGCTCAGTTGTGTTCAGATTTGGGTTTGCTGGAAATTTTCAGTGCTTATATGGGTTTTACAAATTATCTGATACAACGTAACAGTAAACTGCTGTCTTCCTGGTGTTACTCAAGGTACTGCCAAATGCTTTTGGAGAGAGCTTTGCCTGTGTTGTGAGGGGGAAGTGATTCCATCTTCATGCCCTTATGCTGTTGCTAAGACATTCTGTACCTTAACAGCATTACCCTGTCTGCATTATGCTGCAGGTTAAGTAAGAAACCTCCATTTTAATAATTTCAGCTTTAGCTTATATAAAAAATACAATCTGCCTTTTTTTTGTGTTTTTGTCTTTTTTTCTTTGAAGTACTGGATCAAGTGAAACATCCCAGACAGACTTGCACAATACACCCTGAAATACTACAGTTAAACAGTTTAGAAAGTGTTTAAATGACAAGTCAATGAAGCTTATAAACTTGGGATCACCATGTCAAAGCACTATGCTTGTGAACTGGCCAGTGCTGCCAGCAAGGTTGTCCCTCAAAGGAGAATCCAGGTTTTAGATTATCCATATGCTATGCAGTGATCTGGATCGTTAGCAAATACGGTTTGCATAAACAGCCCTTCCCTCTCCTCCTCCCATCCGAACTTTTGTGGCACAGTGTGGCACTTTTCTGGCACAGCCAGAAACTGTGCTCTGGGTGGCCAAGTTTGCAGCAGTGGTTGGGTGTCAGCTGTCACTGGAAACAGAAAAGCACCAGGTTACTGCTTAAGGAAAAAGTGTGCAGTTCAGTCCTGTGCTTCCTTTGGTGGAGGGCTCATGTCAGTGCCACAGCTCCGTGTGGAAATGGCCTTGGCCTCAAACACACCCCCTGTTAGGCTTTGGTTATCTAGGCTTCACAGCCACAAGCAGAGACACCCCTACAGAGGCTTCACATGAGGACCTCGTGGGGAATGACTCCGTGAAGTGCAAAGTGAAACTGTCAGATAAGCTTCCATATATGCTTAGTTTACAACCACAGTGACCGCAGGGAGCTTCCTTTGGCCGTCACTTGGCAGGCCTTCCCCTTGGACTTGTGTCAGTCAGCAGGGAGACAGCATTGAACAGACCTGATTGTTCATCTCCCGTCCATCTCCTTTGACTCTCTTTTGTCACATTTGGAAGTTGGGGAGAATTTCAGCTACTCTCCTGCGTAGCTGGTTTCTCCTTTCTTCTCTCTCCCTTTCCTTTCTCATCAGCAGTGGGTACTGCCTCCATGCCTTGAATGCATTCAGTGTAAGTCTCCTTAAAGAAATTAGGGACACAAGGAACAAAGTGACAATATGCAGATGTGTACTTAACAGGTAATAAAAAGATGGCTTCTATTTGAGGGGGGAGTTCTCCTAAAATAGCTGTGGGATATGGTCTTCTGCTGTTAGTCAGGGCTGTGACATGTTAAGCATCTATGTGCAGATTGCTCCATTGATACGTCAATCATGCTGGTGAAAAATAATGCATTGCCTTTTTCTACTCCTCTCCACCAAGAATTTTGCTCCTCCCTCTGACAGAATTCATTAGCTGCTGTTTGCTTAGCACTCTGAAGAGGAAAGGTGTTTCTAGAAGAATAAACAGAGCCTCTGGAAGAAGTTTCTTCAGGAAAAATGCAGGCTCATTTAGTCCAGACCAACACTTTGAGAGTACAGGCAGCTGGGCTCCAATTCGTACCTGAATTTAATCACCCCACCAAAGGTTCCCTGCCTTGGCTTCCCATAGGGGTGATAGGGAATAACTGTCCTCTCTAAAGAATAGTTTGCTATGACAATGTCTGAACTGCCTTTTACCAGTAAGTAGGGGAAGGGATAATGAGGAACAACAGGTGATTACCTCCTAATAGGAGGTCATATGTAGAATGAACCCAGTCTCTTCCCGTGCCTGAATTTCTCCTGGTTCCTCCAGTTTACTGGCTGTTAATGTTAAATCATGCACTGTTCAGATCTTACTGATGCAGCAAGCTAGAACAGGTTTGCTTTACCACATATGAGGTGACTTTAATTTAATTTTTCCTCCAAGGTGTTGCAGATCCTGTTTGGGCTATGTACAGACACAGCTTATTCATGACTGCATGCAGCTAACATGCTTTCATAGTGAGGCAGGTGAACATGCTTCATTTTTCTGCTGAACTTTGACAATAGCTTTTTCTTCCTGTTAAAATGCATTTTATGGGACAAGGGTGTGTCCAACTCCAGTCATGACTGGTAGAACTGTCTGTTCTAGTTCTCCCTGCCAAGTCAGGCTGACGACAGCACAAACCGAAAGATTCCTTAAGTAGGATTTATAGTTGATCAACTTTGGATTTGTGAACTAAATCATCTGCTGTGGACAAAACGGTACTGTGTAATTCCTACACAATCATTTGGCTTGCTATAATTGTACTTAAAGATTTTCCTAAGGCAGCTTTTAGCAGAAGCTGCGTGGCCAGATCTGCTAATCAGCTTAGAAAGTTTCAGCTACTTATCTGCTTTCACTGTATTCTTTTTCAGCAGATTTAAAAGTCCTGTGAAGGGTACCACTACATTTTCTTTTCCAGATTGCATGGAAACTTAGCATAAACCTCTGCTGATGTTTGTCCATATTACAGAAGCAAAATACCAGCAGTATAGAACCTGTTTCATGTGCTCCTGGGGAGCATATGACTGATCTGTCAAAAGTAATCCCTAAAATTGGTCTACAGGGTATATTAAACCTAAGTAAAAAGGACTGCTGCTGAGGGTGTATGCTTACTTGTTTCTGTGTTCAGTAGCAATCTTCAGCTTCTCATATAATGTCCTTTTTTCCTCCATGATAAGATCAAGCCATGCCCGCAAGTACTTCCTCCTGAGGCAGCCTGCATGGAAGGTACTTGCTCTCTCCTCCTGAGTGGAGAGGTAATCCTTGTACTAGGGAAGGAGGACAGAAAAACAGGTAAGAATAGCTTTTTTTTTTTCTCCCCTCCTCTCTCTCCCAACCTTTGGCCCAATAAACAGAGACAGAGCAGTGGTAAGACTGTGGCAGTGAAGGGTCGTGGGCACAGGAGAGGAGGAAAATCAGCAGGGTGAGAAAGTGCAAAGGTGGAGGAGTAGTGTGTAGAAGAAAATTCTGGGTGGAAGAGAACGATGGAGAGTAAGGAGCTGAAAGAAGGACTCTGGAGAAGGGAATAACGTTGCTGGAATGGGGACAGTATAACTCAGCAAAAGTTGTACTACAAGTGTGTAAAGTGAGAGGAGGGTGTGGTGAGGGAAAAGTGTGGCAGCAGCCAGCTCTCTTGGTATCATTTCTCTGCTGTGGTGCAGGCCAACCTTTAGCCAGTTCCTGAAGCCCCGTCTCAGTAACATATGGGAATAGAAGTCCTCAGCCTGAGACATCTTCTCCATGAGACTCTGCTGGGTGTCCTGAATCCAGGTCGTCAGGCATTTCCTCTGCAGGCTCAAGCAGTGGTGCCTTTGTGCCACCTGAGTGAAGACAGCAGAGACAGAAAGCAGCTGGTTACTTGGACTAGTGACTAAGTAAGTATAAAGCTACAGAAAACTGGGTGCACTAGAAAATCACCTCAGCTTTTTGGGGCCCCCAAAATGTAGATGTCTGACAGCTGGTATAAACCCCCCACCCCAACAAAGAGGGGTAAGCATAAGGAACAAATCCAGTCTATCAGGCCACTGCTGTGTCACTTCTAGAGAACACCCTTTTGAATTAGATGCCGAGTTTAACGTATTGTAAATGGAGCAGAGGCAGGGCCTGTAGCAGTTTAGGCCAACCCTGTCCATAATGCTGACCCGCAGGGTGGACATATGGAGCAGCTTGTATCCATCTACTTCTTCCCAGCTGGAGGCCTGTGTGCATTTGGTGAACTACTGTGAGTGGCTCCAGTTCCAGTGACTTCAATGGAAGCTTGCCAGCTTAGCCCTGGGCTCTGGCTAAATCTTCAGGATACGGCTGAGTGTTAGTGTGCCCCTGATAAGGCATGTTGATCCAGTCACGTACAGAAATGTTTCATTTGCATCAAGGTCTCAGAAGCTGTTCTGCACTGAAGGATATGGGCAGGATAGAATAGATTGCTGGATCATCACCTGTAGTGTCCTGCCACTAGCAGTGGCCAACTCTGCACCAGCAGCAACTCCAGAGAGAGGGAAGGAAAGCCCTGATGATAGGCTGGGGTCAACAACTGTAACTACACTGGCTTGGTGGTGTCTTACTGATTAGTTTTGTTGTGGAGTAAGAGAACTGACAGGCTCATGTCATATGACTTCAATTTAATTTTTTGGCCACATCACACTAACTTACCCTGTGTTACTGGTATCAAATCATATGGCAGTTAGTACTGCAGACAAGTGGAGGCTAACAAAAGATGACTTCTCAATAGATTGAAATGGTTTGCTTTCTCTGTCCTTTGGGTTCTTGTTTATTCAGCTATAAATGAGGATGCCACCCTTGTGGGTTTTTGATGACTTCTCATGATTATTGTCAGATGGGCTGATTTAAAGACCTAACATAGGGAAGGGTGTGCAGGGAGAATTTTTGCGTTTTCCGTCTCTACCTGGCTTAAAAGCCTATTAAGGCTTCTGCTAAGTGCTGCATCGAGGAAGCAGCACTTTTTCCCTTCCTTCCGTGGCACAAGTCATTTCCTTTATCCTCAGCACTTACCATCAGGTTTTCCTTGGCTTGCTCCCTCAGCCTTTTCCATGGCACTATTCCCAGCTTTCTGAGCAGGACCTTCTCATAGTGATCTTTAGCCTTTTTCTGGAGCTGCTGCTCTTTCTCCAGCCTCCTCTGCTTCTCCAGTTCCTTCTGCAATACAAAAAGCAGTAGTTTTAATTCCCTCAGGATGAAGAGGATGTTAAGCAATTACAATAGATTATCATATTGGAGCTGGAGGTTCTGACCTGACAGGAAATGGGGATCTGCATCATCTTTAGGAGTGCAGACCAGAGATGACCCCATGTACTAGAACCTGTGTTTGAAAGCAAACTGTCTTGAAAATTCTCCTGGGAGATGATGGTGCTTCTGAACCCTTCCTTGGACCATGTATCAGCACTGCAGTTTGGTAATACTGTAGCAGACAGGTCATCTGTGGCTACCAGGAGGGCTGATGTAGCAGGAGCCTCCTTTTATGGACCACTTCCATGTGGGGCAGGGTGATTTAGCGAGCTTGGGGAGTGCAGCTTTCTGTGCTTATAAAACTAGATGGAAAATGTGTCAAAAAATGTTCAGAATTTATGCATGGACCCTAACACTTAATCTAGCCTAAATAGTAGGGGAAAAATGTGGGTATTGTCTAACTGTATAATATTACTTTTGACTGATAGTTAGGGATTTAGGCCAAACATTCTAAAATACTCAATCCAAGCAGAACAGTAGTTGCAGGTCAAATTCCTATAGGATTTAAAATGTGCTATTTGAGTTATTAGGACAGCTCATTTCCATGTAACAGTAATGAAGTGCAGCTATTCCTAGGGTAGCCCCAGTGAGAGGATGGTTCTATTCTTCAGGTGGAAAGTCGACCTTAATATAACTGTCAGGCTCGTTTACTTTTAAATTGTGTATTTGTGACTAGTATCATTGTGTACACTGCAGGGGGAACACAAGTGAAAGGAGCAGTCTGAAAGGAGACTGAACATGCTGCCCCTGTGGAGGTTGATGTGACTGTATCTCAGCACAGAATGTCCACCTGCTGGGGCCTCTAGTCCTGCTTTTGAGACAGACATTATGGTACTTCATAGAGTGTTTGGTACACAGCCCTTCCCCTCATGTTGCCAAAAAGGGGGAAGGTGGTGAGTCTGTAGAGTAGGTGCTGTGCTCTACCCTCTGAGTTCTGTGTGGAACTCTGCTCTACTAATGAAGACTTTCACGTCATGTTACTCTGGCTGCTGACCGAGTACTAGTGGGTAATGGCTCTTCCCTATCCCGGCTAAAGAAACAAGTGAGGTGTTTGGTCACCAGTTTCTGCTGCCTTCTCTCCTCCCGTTGTTTTTCTCGCTGAGCTTCCTTTTCCTCGGCCTTCTTCCTCTGTTGTGCTTCCTCTTCAGCCTTCAGCTGGGCCTTAAAATGGAGAAAGGTGAAATTTAATTTGATTCATATGACCTTTACAGTGAACACAGACCTCTAAGCTTCCCTAGTATTCCTCTAGTATTGATCAGCACCTGAAACTTCATAACGAAGCAGACTTTGTCACGTATTAGACGTGATCTGTGCTCAACAATGAACTACGGAGGGGAGAGGAAGGAGTGGCTGTTCTTTTTACTACCTACATATATATATATATATCTTTCTACTATCTATATATATCTTTATTTTTCTTTGCCATAAGTTATAGTATTTGTCCACTCTTCCCCTAAAAAAATGTAAACCATACACCAAGTCATTGATAACTTGATCACTAAAGTCAGTTCTGAATCCCTGGGCTCTGTTCTCAAGTTCCATTTCTACATGCAAAGCAGCATTACAGGTACCCAAGCATTTCTTTTCCCAAACACTGAAAATCAAAGTTGTTTTACTTCAGTACTATCATATTTGGCAAAATATTCTTCTCCGAATATTTATCTACTCCCCTTTCAAACACCACACCACTCTGCTCTCATTTCACAAAGCTTCTGCTCTTGGTGTACACATCAAAGGCCTAAAATCCAAACCAAACATCATGCAGGATTACCATGACTGTGCTTGCTTCCTGATCTCTACAATTGTGGCACCTGCAGCTGATGAAACTTAACCTGAAGTTGTCTGTCCACTTTACAGTTAAGTGTTCTGTAAGGCTCGTTTCAGCCTCCTGTGTATGTGAATTTATCTCTTGCTTGGAGAAAGAGGAAATGCTGGCTGGTTTATGACCCCAGTTATAAGCTAATTCTAATGCAACTTACTAGCAATGTTTTCAGTAACACCTTAATACCCTGAAGCTAAAAAGGCTCCTTTATTGGATGTGTATCACAGAATTTGTTTATTAACTATGCAAACATTGTCAGTAGCTTCTCTCTTCAGCAGAGGTTTGCTAGAAAGATGATTTTTCCTAGAGACTGCTTGTCCTCAAGCTGCACTTGACCAGACAGGAAAGGTAAGGGGAAACCCACCACTGCCAGGTCCCATCAAGTGGATCTCTGCATGCACTTTCACACTTATCATTCTCAGCAAAGACAAGCTATGGTCATGGGTAGGTGTGAAAAAAGTATTGGGGCTGGTATGGGAGGCTGCTTCTAGAATTGCAACTTCAACATTTAAGTGTCTGCTCATGATACATCATATCCATTGCCATATGCAAAAGCAGCAATAACTACTCCTTTTGATGTGTGATGGAGATATCTGCTTTCTCACAAATTAAAAAACTCCTCCTTTGGAAAAAGAGCCTTTTCTTGGCTGCTGACTTTGGCTTAAATCAGCATTTGAACTCTGGGGTTAAATCGGCTGGAAGGCAGGAGGGCTCTGCAGAGGGACCTGGATAGGCTGGAGAGTTGGGCTGATTCCAACAGGATGAGGTTCAACAAGGCCAAGTGCCGGGTCCTGCCCTTTGGCCACAACAACCCCCTGCAGCGCTACAGGCTGGGCACAGAGT
>JAYRBT010000001.1:22011265-22070905 GCA_036023395.1 Myiotriccus ornatus
CTGAAAGGAGGTTGTAGCCAGGTGGGGGTTGGTCTCTTCTCCCAGGCAGCTATCAGTAAGACAAGAGGGCATGGTCTTAAGCTTTGTCAGGGGAGGTTTAGGTTGGATATTACGAAGAAATTCTTTACAGAGAGGGAAATCAGGCATTGGAATGGAAGTGGTGGATTCTCCATCCCTGGAGGTTTTTAAGGTGAGACTGGATGTACCACTTAGTGCCATGGTCTAGTAACCTTGGTGGTAGTGGATCAGGGGTTGGACTTGATGATCTCAGAAGTCCTTTCCAACCCGGCTGATTCTATGATTTCTTGTAACTGGAATGGTGTGAAAGACACTGTATTTTATTTTCCACTTCCCTTACCATTTTTTCCTCTGCTTTTCTTTGTTTGGCATCCTCTAGTTTCCTCCTCTGTTCTGCCCGCTGAATTGCTCTCTCCTCCATCCCTATAGAAACAGAGGACATAAGGCTTAGTGAAAATAAGCTATGGGACAATGACAGAAGTTCGGTGCTCAAAGATGATCACATCACTACTTCCAGGCCCCCATGGCCCTGGCACTGCCCGTGCAAAGGGACTTTCTTTCTGCTGCCTCTTACGGCTGTCAGTGTCATGAACAAGGAACTTCTAAACGCTTATGAGATGACTCAGGACTCCTGCAATTACATTCACTCCACCCTCCTTGGTTGACAGTCACAGCCATGAGGCTCAGTTATGAAGTAAGCTGTGTTCAAAGGGTTTGTCCCCGTCTTTCCTGATTGAGGGCTGAGGCTCACAGCACATGATTTAGCAGCGATTGCTATGAGGTCTCCAGGAAGCTGTAACTGCTTACTTAAAGAGCAATGTCATGACAGAAAGCATCCTTGTCATAGTAACATAGGGGTATTTGGTCCTCCTAGTAAGAAACTACTGCTTAATGCTTCTTTTGGGAGATAAGTTGCAATGCAATGATCTTGCTGGCCATCAGCAAAGGTGTTACAGTGCTGATGTGACCACTCAGAACGCATAGGCGAGCTGGGAACCTGTGCTTGCTTCCTCTGCAGTCACAATGCACAGGCTGGAGAAACCAATAACTGGGGGCATCAAAGTGTTTTGAACACAATAGGATTCCTCACATCCTTTTCTCCTTCAGTTGTCCCAGGATCCTCTGCCAAGGCAAATCATCCAGTGGTAACTTACTCACTGAAGTTTTGGGGATCTTTAAACAAAAGCACTTGGGGGCTCTGAAAAATATGTTTACTGTCTCCAGGGTGTACAGAGTTCAGGCAAATCAGAGTGAGTGATGGCTTGGACTAGGTAGCATTGGAGCTCAACACAGGCAAAGAAAGGCAACTTCTAATGCCAAACTACCAGATCTGATGATCCCAAAACTGTTAAAATATTGCAACTGTCATATTCCAGACAACCTTTAATGCAGACCATGACAACTAGTGTTGTATGTTTATCACGTATATTCTGTTCCAGTGTGGCCAGAGAAAGGGAGATAGCTCACAAAAAGAAGAGATCTGGACCTCCTTCCCCAGCCTGGCTACTGTTGTCTCAGAAAACCTTGGATAAGTACTTAATTCCCTTCGAAATCTCAACACCTCTGTCAAAGTCAGATGAAAATGACTGGTGAGTTTAAGCATCTCTTGGATGCGTAATGAAGGGAGACTGATGGGAAAAAAACTTGTAGAGCTTCTCTCTCTGGGTCTTGTCACATCAGAAATGATCACAAGTGTTTGGAGTAACTGCTACAACGGTGTACTAAGTGTGGGCGTGAGGGTCTTGCAGTGTCCCATGTTTTACATGACTCTCACAGCACTGGTCAGGCTGGGAAAGAGAGTGCTGAGTTTTACTTCCATACTATCATCAACCAGCAAAGCTGAGGCAAAGGAAGAGAGACATTTCGAGACAAACTATTGAGAAAAGTGGTCTGAAATGGCTTTTGCTATCTAGAACAATACCTTTCAGTATTGGATGAGCTGAGGTCAGATGGCTGGAGGGTCTCCTGCCTTGCATCGCTCTCCCTGGGTTTTCTGGCCCATGAGAATCAGGTGAACTATGAAAGGAAAGAGTTAAGAAATTCATCAGTTAATGTGGTCAAATGATGTCTCACACCTACCACATACGGCCTTGTAATTTTTGTTCTCCATTTTGCTGAATTTTCATTCTGAATCCCTGATTTCTTCTGCTTGCAATGGGATTAATGATGCATCCTTGTAAAGGAACTGAGTTCCAGGGCTGCTGTATGCTCTGAAATACTGAGGATGATGCTTTTTTTTTTCCTAACTGAAATAAATCCCTGCTGCTGCTATGTGTGACATTGGTGTTGCTATTTCTAAGTGGATCCTGTATGGAATATGGGGTGTCAAGCCATTGCAAAAAGGGGAGAAGGACAGAGAACTGTGGCTAGCCTGATACTATCCTTGAGGCTAAGACACAGCTGAGAGGAAGAGCAGATAGCACTAGTATGACTGAAATGTGCTTGGCACATTCTGGCTCAACTTGAGTGGGAATTAGACATGCTGACTAACTGACCCTGATTTATTGAGGGCACATACCTCAAAGGGGTTGTATTCTTGCATCTGGATTGTTTTTCCTCTCTGGTTTGAGAAACAGAATTGTCAATCAGCTGGGTTACATCTGTGGCTTGTGCTGCCTCTTCCTTATCTCTGCTCAGCCTCTGATTTTCCTGCAGCTTAAGGATCAGCTCTTGCTGTTTCTGAAGCTGCTGCCTCTGCTCCTCAATCAGACATTGCTGGAAGGCATGACGGTGCTCAAAACGGCTGCCATAAGCAGGAGAGGTCTTTGGACCACGTGCCTGAAACTGTTGGAGGGCAGTGGCTACTTGAGTCCTGCACACAGTCTGGTCCTGGACACTCAAGGCTGCATGTTTTACAGTAATCTCCCAGGCAAATTTGTGTTTTCTGCAGAAATGAGATGTGTGAACAGTATCCCAACAAGAGTGGTCTCTGGTCTGATCAGGCTCTTTCTGTATGTGGCAAGTTTCAGTTGGCTGGGGGAAAAAAAAAGGAAAATTTGGCATTGATTAAAACCAAGCACTCTTCTGCCCTTACTACACAGTGTTTTTTTAAATGCAAATCTAGTGAGATGCCTGAGAAGTAGGGTAATCTCAGCTATGCAATTTTTGTTCAGTTCCTAGTCAGGCCAGAGGGGCCCCATTATGCACAAAATGGGAGGCTGTGGGAAAGAACTGTTAAGGAGCTGTGTGCCATTTCACTGGGAGGAAGAAATCTTGATCAGGCAAGAGCTTTGGCAGGAATATATCCTGAATATTTTGTTGGGGAGCACATCTTAGGACAGCTTATTTCTGGGGGATTAACACACTCCTTTTTGTACTATGTTGTCTCTACTCTGCGCTCAGATGGAGAGTAAAGGACAAACAGTTGTTGAACTGATCTGTGTGACTGAATGGTCCCTTTTCAAATGCAAGAGAAGTCTACACAGTGCTGCTTCCTCATGTCTCTTCTCCAGCCTTGATAAATAATACCATGAAACAGATGCACAGTGGGGAATGAGGCTGAGCCTTTTCTGACATGGTCATTCTATGCCTGCTTTCTGGTTCCTAGGTCAAATCCCAAATTCAGTCTCATTCTTCCAGCACAAATTTTATCAAAAGAAAAATATGGGCCTACTAGGATAATATAAGCACTGAAGGAAAACTTTTGCTGACACTTAAGCAAATGAAAAGCTTCACCTGAAATATGTGTGTAAGCTCTCATGCTGAGATCAGGATACTGCTGTAGAACAAGTTTTAGAAACAGAAAGAAAGGTCAGGATCCAACCTGACAAGGAAGCAACCTCTGATTCTCCTCTCCTACCTGCTTGTGATGTGCATTATCCTAAAACAGCCAGTGACAACCTTTTTTTTTCCCCACGCTTAAATACTGGAGAGCTCCACTGGCATGAAAAAAATCTCTTATAATGCAGTCAAGTTACTCTTTTTAAGTCTAAGCTGCCATCAAAACGTAACTAATCTCTCAGTAAAAGTGATCTGGGGGTGGGATGCTCATTGCAACTCACAGTACATGAAGGGCTGTTCTGTGGCAGCACTAGAGATTATTTTTAAAACTCATCCATTGCCCTTCACATCTGCTTCTGATTTTTAGACTTTTCTCCTGAACAGTTGCAGGCAGGTATTTCAGGATTGCCCTGGGAAAGAAGCCTTACTCTGGGACAACGTGCTCTTTATTTCAGACTGCACAAAAGAAGTACCTTGTAAGAGTCCTGGCATGCCAACAGACAAAACTATTTGGAAAGGATTTACCTTGTCTTGCTGCAAATCTTGATGATGGATTACTACTGCTGTCCCAGGCTGGTTAACCTCCAGTGGCCTGTGCAGACCACCCTTCCCCTGTGACACGGCTTCCAGCAGCTGTGCCATCTTTCTCTTTGTCTCCTCCCTCTTGATCTGCAGCTCTCGCTTCTCCATCTCTGCTCGGCTCCAGCACTGCCAGGCCAGGAAGCAGCAGCGCAGGAGCCGTTGCTGGTTATGCTCTGTAGCCAGTTGGTTCTTCCTGAATGAGAAAGAGCTTGTGTGATGACAGGAGTGAGGCTTCTGCCCAGGCACAAAGCCCTATAATTTCCAGAGCCTTTTTGTTGCTTAACTCTGAAGGCCCTCTGAAGCTGCACAGGCTTCCTCCAAGGAGGAGTGGGAGGGCAGGAAGGATGCCCGCTATTTTGAATTAAGTTTCCCTAGTTCACATTTTGCCATTCCTGTGCCAATCCTGGGCTGTAGGATAGTTGCAAAAGAGGTATCATGTTCCCTGGCCAGCATAGAGGAAGCGACAGTGTCTCACCAGTGAAGCCTGCCAGACACCTGCAATGGCAAAATTTTCTCTGGATGATAGGGAATTCATCCAACAGCCTCCTTAATGAAAGGCACTGTCCAAAATGATCATTGCTATACTAGTACTGAAATGGCAAGTAAGTATATTAATCAGGAATAAATTTGGCAACTCGTATTCTCCAGAGTTCAGAGCAAGCCAGGGTGAGATTTCCAGGAAAAATACCTACAGAGAGAATGAGACACAGGCTTGCTGGAAAGTGCTAAAGCTCTTGTTTATATCTGTCCTCCTTTTCATCTGTGCCACAACGCCTCTGGCAGACTGCAGGCAGAGTAGCAATTTTCTCCAAAAGCTGCTGTTTCCCCCCTGCTGGCTAACTCACAAGCTCCTTTTACAGTCCCTGATCACTGCTCTGCCCAAATAGTGCTGCAATAGGAGGAATTCCACAGCGTAGGGTCACTACCTGTTTTGATCTTGGAGACGAACTTCCGATTGCTGTGTTGCCTGCTCTACTTTTTGGGCCCAAGTATAATTTCTCCAGGCTCTCAGGGCCTTCATTTGGCATCTCCAGTCAGCAAGGGCTCTGGCTTTTCCCATTTTGATTCTCTGCTCCAGAATGACTTTCAGCCAAGCAGAGAAATGTTGTTGCAGGCACTGCACGGGAGAGTTTCAGAAAACCAATGAGCAAGATACAGCCTGTCACACAAATGCTGATCCTCTCCGCCCTTCCCCTTATCTGACTTTCCTTTTCGAGATTCTTTTTGGAATCCTCACTTTCAACAATTACCTTGAGGGTAAAAGAAAAGTAATGCAGAGCATGTGCAGGTCTTCTACAAAAAGCAGAAAGGGTCTAGAAAGACACATCATATCATGTGGCTCTATGCTTTGGAGTGACATGCACTTAGTTCTTCCCGTAGGAGGCCAAAACTTTCCCCTATTGTGTAATTAGACTTGCTGCCTTTGGGAGTGATTTACATCGTACAGAACAGCAATTTGCTATCTAATCTACCCCATAATTCTAGCCCTGTCACTGCAGACACTGTTCATTTTGATCCTCTAAGTGGGTCAACTCACAGGACTCTGCTGTTCCCCTTTTGTTGTAGTGCCTTGTGTTAACTGTGTTCCTCTCACTCACTGAAATCTTCAAATAGTGACTTATAAAAAGTCAGCACATTAGCTACTTCTTTCTGCTTTGGGAAAGTAATCACAGTGTCACGATTGCTTAGCTCAGCTAAACTGGATTCTCACAGTACGCCAGTCCTAAATTGTTCTGTGGTTTCATTCAGGCTTATCTTCACAGCTTAGACTGCACTCGGAGAGAGGTTGTGTATTACTTAAGAGCAGCCGAGCTCAAATCCAGCAGATGGGCACAGACAGAGTGAGCATGAGAATAACCACCATAAAAGCTATGGGATTCTTCAATTAAAAAGAAATCTAGATATAGATATGCAGACATTAATGATGGTGACTGTTCTATTAATTAAAAACATTATGTGATGGATAGTAATTCATACCTGCACTCAGAAAATTTATTCCCTTTGCTGAGACTGCCTATATAAAATTATTCAGTACAAAGAGATCAGTCTTTAATTGCAAGTACTTGGTACACCGTGATTAACCCAGAGCTGACCACGGTACAGAAATAACGAAAGTAAAAGAAAGAGGTTCCTACTGGGAATTATTAAAAGAGCTGTTGCAATAACACAGAATATTCTACTGCACCCAGCGGGAGTGGATCCCCGAGGAACCCATTACTGCAGATGTGCTGGCATGCTTCAACTGCCAGAGACACAGCTCAAAACTCATCCCAGGCTGCAGCACTTCTCTTTCTTCTCCCTGCTCCTGCACCAGGGTCTGGCAAGGCAATCTTTAAAATGCCTTTACACATACAAAATAAATGCTTCCCAGGCCTCTTTTCTGCGACTTTCCCCTTTTAATTCCTTCGGTAAGGGAAAACCAGGACTTTTAACGTCAGTTTTGCCAACGGTAGCCAAGGGCAGGTAGCGCAGAGTCTCAGATAAAGAGAGGTGATGCTCACTCTCTGCTTACTGGTGTGAATCCTGTGCAGCAGCTCCTCAGCCTTTCTCTGTTTCTCCACTCCTTGCTCTTCTTTGCTCAGGACCAGGGGTGGTGACACAGTAACAGGTACCTCCTGCATTGACGGCTTCTGAATTTTCTCTTGTCTCTTACCCTCCCTGGAAAGTGAACAAACAGACAGAACTAATGCAATTATATACAATCTAATACATTCTATTTTTGGCCAATCCTAAGAGACCTCTACAGCTTAGAAAGTTGCTGATTATTTAACTTGGCCTTCTTAAAAACTGCCTCTGTAATGGTTTGGGGTCCCAGAGATCAAACAGTCTGAGCATTTCCAAAATATAGCAGGCAGAAGAAAACAGGAAAGTGTTTCAGTAAAGATTTCACTAAAAGCACTTATATGAGAAGATTTAGGATCTCAGGGCTGCCTAAGTAAATAAATGGCATCCCTAAAACTAACATCTCTGTGACAATCCAAGCTCAGCAAAAGGAAAAAAATTATGTCTCTGCAGAATTCTCAGCCAGGAATGCTCTTTATTCTCTCATAGCAGAGGAAGTATTGCAAGTGCTAGACTTTGAACAGACTATTTTATTCTTTTATTTTTTTCTGTGTACTGGCTTTCATGCTGCATTAGACACTAACAAGGTTGGATGTGGCCACGGAGTTGATGGAGAGAATGCACAGTGGTGCAAACACTCCTGCTTTGTGATTCAGTGCACATACTGGTAATGGCTGAGGGGAGGATAACAGTATCTTTAGCCCATCTTCCCACTGTGATAAACTCTGCCACTGATGTTGGTAACAAAGGACTAAAAGGTTTTGAGAGAGGTTTTTGACAAGAGGAATAACAGCTGTTTCCTTTGGTGCCACCACTCCTCTTACATTTACACAAAAGGAGCTGATAAGTGTTCTTCCTTCTTTCCCTGCCTCCCTCTCCTTCTTACATTCTCCATGTTTCTGTCACAGTGAGCCTCTTCTCAGCCATTTCCTTTCGCAGCTTCACCATTTCCCTCTGGATCTCTTCCTCCTCCTTCTTGGCCTTCAAGGCCTTCCTTCTAGCCTCCTCCTGTGCTCGGAGCTTGGCCTCAGACAGAATTGCTTTCTTCAGGGACTCTTCTTGTCTCTGAAGCTCTAATGCCTTCTGATGCCTCATTCGGTTTTCTTTCACCTGGGAAGGAGGAAATCGACAAAAGCAAACACCAAGGGCTGAAGAATTTGAAGCTCATTGTACACTGACAGGGTGGGTCACAATCCACCTTTCACGTGAAGCAAGCAAACCTATCCGTAGCTGGCACTGACTGGAGAGATGCTGCTCTCAGACCAGAAAACAATCCATTCCAGAGAGTGACATTAAACCAATATTACTCGATGGGAGCAAACTCAGAACTAACTGCTGTGGCAGCTTTTTCTGTCAGTCTTCAGGAAGGGGGTAACCTGAACAGATGTAGTGGAAGATGACTGTGCAAGTTAATATGCCCATGGAAAGGCAGTAATGTTTCAGCTGAACTGTGGAACAGTATCCTTGGGTATTTGCCTCCAAGTCAGAGATTATTGCAGGCTGGGAGAGAATACTGGGCAGGTATCACTGAGCATTTACTCTAATCCTATAACCTTCCTCCTTACTCCTTTTAACTGCGCTGCCTTGCCTGCTCACCTGCTTGTGTCTGAGCTCCGTGACTATTCGTGGATCTACAAATTTTTGTTTTTCTTTGATGTCTTCAAGTCTAAGATGTTTCATGATCCCACAGTTCACATCTTCACTCTGCAAAAGATGCTGTAGGTATTTCTGGACAGAAGAACTTTCCATTTCATGTTCCAGATAGCTGCACAAGTCTGAAATGAGAAGTTCAGATTATCTCAGGCTAGTCTGAAATGAATAAACCCCTCTGTCTCAGATCACAAAGCCTAATGTAATTAAAGGGATCACTTTCCCAGACTGTGAATGCACTTCTGATGAACACGGACACACTGACTGCACTCCATTTATCCCCAGTCATAATCAGGCTCCCATTGAACAGTCTAGAACAGTAACAGTGTTTCATCCATTTTTCACTGCCTTGCCTCTGAGCGTCTCAAACGGCGGTATAAACTTGACAGGCCTCAAAAATACCCGTTCAAAAAAGAAAAAAAAATTCTTTTACAAAGGGAGACATTGGATGTTTATGAGGTGAATTTGTGCAGCCTTACAGCAAGCTGCTGTAATAACTGGGGGAGAAAAATCACCACATCTAATCTTATTTCTACCAAGTCCACTACCTTGGCCTCAAAACAATTATTACCTCTCAGTGTGACAAGCGATGAGACCCAGTCCCCCTCCCCAGCACATCCTAAGAGAGGAAGCAGGAACTGCTTTGCAATGCTCTCACCATCAAACTGCTCAGGCTTCGGAGGGGCTGCAGAAGGCTTTTCCAGGAGGACAGAATCAACTTCATCTTCTCCATCACTCAGCTCCAGTTGCAGTTTGGACTTCATCCAGTTACTGAGTAGCTCTTGGGCTATCATGAAGAAAGAGACTGATGACTTCACTCTCTTAAAAAATACATGGATAAGTGTAAACTAGCAAGACTGTCTCTGGGATAGTTATATCACATGCTGAGAATGGCTGAGAGCTGATCTGCAACAGAAAACGGAATAAGGCTAATAGTTCTGCTCTCATCTTGATCTGTAAAAGAACAGGAAGAGAAGATGGCAAACTTTTTGCCTGTCACACATGTCACGTATGAATTCTTCTCCACTTCATTTTTCCTACAAGACTCTGTGGACATTTAGATCACTCGTGTGATTCTTATAGCATTTATAAAGGAGATGGAATTCACATGAGGTTAATTCATAACTCGGATAGCTTTCACGTGTTTTACTGCTGCACTTGCAGATGCTTAGATCTATTTTCCACATGTACAACCACGGTTGTCATATGTTAAATACAAAAGAACCACTGTTTGGACAAACATTTGTTTCATGTGTACAAGTTAACCTTTGCAAGTACCACAGCTGGAGGACCAACTGGTGAGTCTAGATTACAAATCTGTCAGGTGGCAAGCTTCACCTGGGACTACCTGTACTCAGAATTAAGGCTGCCACTACAGGAATGCACCCATGATAGATGTGGTACTCCTCAGTGAGCTCAAATGCCTAATGAACAACTGGGTGTAAAATGGACTACTTTGCATCTCCACTCTTCTGTGGGAAAACACAATATTCCTTTTTCAGAGTTCCTACTCAAAAGCAAGGACAGCTGCCTGTCTGCTGCCTCAATAAACCACCTGGCCTTGCTGCACGGGTGGCCAAGCTGCTCCTGAAGCAGAACACAGGGCTGTAAACTGCAAGGCATCAGGGGCAGCCCCCCGAGAAGTGGAGCCATCCTGAGCCATCCAAGCGGTGAGGATGGGCAAAGAGCCGGGATCTCATCTCATCTCAGCAGCCGCTGGAGTGCAAGTCATTCCCTGTAAAGGCACACAGTCAATAGACAGAAGGAAGCAGCTGCTCCAAATCTCCAGCTCTAAAGCAAAGTGAAGATGCTCCCTGGTATTAGGCAACAAAGCCTTTTTCAAATTTTCTTAAAAAGGGATTTTTTTTTTTTGAAAAAACATAAATCTAATGTTTATTGTCCTTCAAATCACTTTTATACTCTCTCAGGCCAGCTCAGGAACAGGGAAATATATCTGATAACAGAAAGAAGAGAGAAAAACAACTTGTCACTTGGGGAAGGGTTACTCTTTTGACTGGGATTTGTGGGTGATCTTATCATAACTGGAGTAAAGGGGTTCTGGCACTGCTCTTATTGATACCTTTCTCTGTAAAGTGGGCTATGTGTAGTTAATACCATTAAGCATTCTAATAACATATTCCAGAGAAAAGAATTTCAGTTGAGCTAGGAACAATCCTGAGGGATTGGTAGCTACAAAAAGGAAAACCCTAGCAGAGAAGGACAAACAAAAATAAAAAACATGAGGAAAGCAAGCAACTTTTCCACCACAGCAAAAGACAAAGCTTTTCACCAAAGCAAAGACAGCTCCTTTGGAGCCACTGTGCTGTAGAATGCATTCACACAGTGCACTGTAAACAGACAGGTGTATTCCTTGCTATTAGTTGGTACCTTGATGATTACAAGTAAGAAAGCTGAGTTCCTGTATTGAAGTGGATACTCTTAAGATGTGTCAGTGTTCTGTTCTTTATGGCTGACTTCTGACTCTAAAAAGAATGGTTAACTCAGTTTTTAAAATCCTGTCTCCTATCAGCATTTTACACTGCAGACATACTTCTAGCACTGATGGAAGGTAATTTCCCTCCTTTGTGTTTTTTAAATCTACCACAACTTTATTTTCAAACTTCAGGTTGTGGCTGCAGGCATTACAAAAGGAATATTTAGCTAATTAGTGAGAAAAATGTTGCATGGGAATCAAAGCAAAACCACAGTTACTCATAGATGTGAAAGTTACACAGAGCAACTCCATTTCCACATCTGGCCTGCTATCAAAAATATGTCAGGTAATTTCACCTGGTTCCCTATAGCCCACTAACTCATATTTGACCATACAGTGGTATGGGCAGAATTTATCCTTGTCTTGACCTGGTATCTCCAGGAGAGAAAGAGTTGATCCTTCTCTTAGGTATGCTATTTAAGATCTACCTTGAACTCCAGCAATTGATCCTTTTTATGCCTTTCTCCATTAGACAGCCTACTAGGAATTGTTTCTTATGACCTCAAGCTTTGTAAGAGCCTGTTCACACCAAAACCACAAGGCTGGATCAAGAACAGTCCATTTTAGATAGCTTGTGGCAAGCAGAATTTTAGCTCACCTTCCTCACGGGCCTCATCATGACCTTGCAACTGTTCCATGGTTTCCAAACTTGTTACAGGACCCCGAGGCCCCTGTGGATGGCTTGACTTTTGACAGGAAAAAGCTTCAGAGACGGCTTGGTCCATTCTCTTTAAATTAAAGAAAGGAAAACATTTCTAAGGATTGCTGCAGATTAATTTTGACACTTCCCATATCCATGTTTCTCCTCCAGAGAGAGCCAACATCAATGGGAATACAGCGCAAGACAGCATGGCTGTTATATGAAATAGATTTATTTTGAAACACGTTTCTCCGATTGCTCGATTGACTAGATAAATTTGACTTAGAAGTCATTAAGCAATAAACACTCATTTGGCAATTAGTGTCGATCACAGAGGTTGGAGGACACACAGGGAGAATGCAAACACCCAGCCCCCCGAGACTGGATGGAGACTTGCTGAGCTAGTCCCCAAAAACCAGCCACTATGAAATTCGATACCAGCCTTTTGTCATAGCCAGGCTGGCCACTGTGCAAATACTCTGAGACACTTCCTGTCCAATATTCATCTCTCTGAGATGTAAATAGTCCTGACATGTCACTGTGTTTTTACATGCAACACCAGTACCCCGGACAGTCTGTACTTCTGCAGAACTCCTTCCCTTTGTGTGGTTGTCAGAGGCCTGGGATGCTGCCTGAGGAGGCAGATGCACACTCCTACCTGCCATAAGAAGCAGGTTGAGGGTGGGAGCATGGGTGTGCTGAAGAAAGCAAAACAAAGGGAAGTTCTCTCTAGAATTTCACTTTTTTTGATGTCAGGTGGTTGTAGATGTAGGAGATGGTGCTTTAGGGTAAATCTCTTGTATTACTTGTCCGTACAGCCAGCAGTACTGCTCAACAGCACGTTTTGTGTGTTGACCTATGAGTTTTTTGCATGGCAACAGGATACCTTACTCTTCATAGAGTTTGGGTTGGAAGGGACCTTTAAAGGTCATCTAGTCCAACCTTCCCACCATGGGCAGGGACATCTTTGATAACACCAAGTTGGATGGGAGTGTTGCTCTACTTGAGGGTAGGAAGGCTCTGCAGAGGGGTCTGGACAGGCTGGATCGATAGGCTGAGGCCAGTGGTATGAAGTCAACACGGCCAAATGCTGGGTCCTGCCCTTGGGTCTCAACCACCCTAGGCATTGCTACAGCCTTGGGGGAAGAGTGGCTGGAAAGCAGCCCAGCAAAAAAGGACCTGGAGGTGCTGCTTGACAGATGGCTGAACATGAGCCAGCAGTGTGCCCAGGTGGGCAAGAAGGCCAATGGCATCCTAGCCTGTATCAGAAATAATGCAGGCAGCAGGACCAGGGCAGCAGTGACTGTCCCTCTGTACTCAGCACTGGGGAAACCACATCCTTAGTCCTGTGTCCCAGTTCTGGGCCCCTAAATTCAGGAAAGGCATTGAGGTGCTGGAGCATACCCAGAGAAGGGTAACAAGGCTGATGAAGGATCTGGAGGGTAAGTCCTATGAGGAGCATCTGAAGGAGCTGAAATTGTTTAGCCTGGAGAAAAGCAGGCTGGGGGTGGGGGGGACACCTTATCACTCTACAACTACCTGAAAGGAGGTTGTAGCCAGTTTGGGGTCAGCCTCTTCTCCCAGGAAACAAATGACAGGATAAGGGGAAATAGCCTCAAGTTGTGCTATGGGAGATTTAGACTGGATATTACGAAAAATCTCTTCGCTGAAAGGCAGGAACAGGCACTGGAACAGGCTGCCCAGGGAAGTGCCTGAGTCACCATCTCTGGAAGAGTTCAAAAACCGTGCGGATGTGGCACTTGGGGACATGGTTTAGTGAACACGGAGGTGCTGGGTTAATAGCTGGACTTGATGATCTTAAAAGATCTTTTTCAACATTAACGACTCTGTGATCTTCAACCACCCCAGGCTGCTCAGAGCCCCTTCCACCCTGACACCGAATGTTACCGCGCCAGTTACTCCACCTCGGCTCCACCACTGTTCCACGCTACCACATCCAAACCTCGGCAGGGGGATAAGAAACACAGCAGCGCACAGTTCCAACCACCCGCCTCCCTTCCTGAACCCGAGTTCAAACGCTGCCAACTTTGGCGCCGCTCGCGCGAGCCCGGCGCGGACCTTCCCCAAGCCCGCCGGCAAACCGCACGGCCGCTGCTTGGGAAACCTCTTCCCTGATCCCGACGCCGGGATGCCAGGGGAACCATCCCGCCCCCGGCGCTGCCCCCGAGCCGTGCCCCGCTACCTCCGGGAGGGGCCGCCAGCGGAACGGCGGCGGCCGCGGCCCGGCCTCGGCAACGGAAGGGCGGCGCCTGCCCGCGGCGCCCGCTGATGACGCCCGGCGCGGCGGGGAGGGAGCTCCGCGGCGCCATCGGCGCGGCGGGGAGGGAGCTCCGCGGCGGGGAGGGAGCTCCGCGGTGCCTCCGGCGCTGGGCGCCGCCGGGCCGAGGATGAGGATGCAGCTGCAGCTGCTCGGGGCGGGCTGCGGGCGGCTGGGCACGCTGTCGGGGCTGGGCAGGAGCGGGTCCGGGGCGCTGGCGCTGCCGGGCTGCCTGCTGTACACGCGGACCGGCTCGGCGCCGCACCTCACCCACGACACGCTGCGGGAGGTGCGCGGCGTGCCCGGCGTGGCGCAGCTGCCCCTGCCCGCCATGTGAGTGCCGCGGGGATGGGAATGGGGGGCGCCGAGCTGGGGGGGTCCCTCCGCTGCTTCCCCGTGGAAGGGAGGTGCAGGGACGCGGTGGGAAAAGGCGAGGGTGAGGGAGCTGGAGGGCCGCGTGGCTTTTAGCGTGTTCAGGCCGAACCCGCGGGAGTGACTCCACAGCTGTCTTCCCATCTCGGCCAGCGGGTCGAGGGAGGTGATTCTCCCCCCTGCCCTGCTCTGGTGAGACCCCACCTGTAGTACTGCATCCGGCTGTGGGGTCCCCAGCACAGGGAGGACATGGCCCTGTTGGAGTGAGTCCAGAGGAAAGCCACGAAGATGATCAGGGGGCTGGAGCACCTCTCCTGTGACGACAGGCTGAGAAAAGCTGGGGCTGTTCAGCCAGGAGAAGAGAAAACTCCAGAGAGACCTTAGTATCAGCCTCCCAGTACCTAAAGGAGGCTTATAAGAAAATCGGGAACAAACTTTTTAACAGGGCTTGTCCCGTAATGGGTTTAAAGTATAAGAGGGTAGACTAGATATAAGGAAGGAATTTTTTACAATGGGAGCAATGAAACACTGGAACAGGTTGCCCAGGAGAGATAGTAGATGCCCCATGCTGGAAACATTTGAGGTAAGATTGGACCAGCAGTTGACTCTCAAAACTAGTTAGGTAAGTGGCAACTGAAAGAAAAGATTAACATCATAAAACTTGTTAGAAGCTCTCCCCTCCCTGGTACTGCCTTTGCTGAATGATGCACATTAGTGATGCTACCCAAGAAGTCACACTGAGGCTGCGTGTTCTCCAGCAAGTCAGTGGGCACTGGGCAGTGCAGGTAAAAGCTCTGCCTGCTTGACACAGAATTGTGAGTGCCGTGGGTTGTGGGCTATGATTCTTGAGCTCTGTGTCTCAGGAATTTAGTTCATCTGTCCCTGCCTTACTGCCTGATAGCTGGATGGCAGAAATCAGCGCTTAACCAATCCAGTTTCAGATAATGCATAAGTACGGAAACAGAAGCCTTAGTTATGAAACCACTGATTTTTTTTGATAGTTGTCTGCTAAGTTAATATGTTTCTGTGTCTGGATTGCAGGGCAGAAATTCATGATGTCCTGGAAGAGTATAAAGAAGGAGCTGCAAAATTTATAGGTAAAGTGTGTGTGTTTGCTTGTATGTCTGGAGAGATAATGCAGGTGGATCCCACTGGAGCATATTCAGGCAGTACCGTAGGCAGAAAGATGGAGGTACAGACTTTCCACATTTAGGCATCTTCTCGCTCAGAGTGGCACTAAGGAAGACTTGAAATAGTATGTTGACATTAATGTGGTCAGAAATCCTTTTGGCCAATTGTATGGCCAAAAATCCTTCAATTGGCTACAAAAATAAGTACTTTTGCTTTTTTCCTCTCTTTTTCTGCACCTAGCCTTCTCCTTGCAGGCTGCAGCACTGACTGGGGTGGGCTTAGCCCAAAACTTGAGACTAGAACTGAGAGAGGTTTCACTGTAGCCCCCCAGTCACTGCTGCAAATGAATCTTTTATGAGGAGAATGAGAAATTTCCATGAAAAGGGCCTTCCCCACACAGCTGCTCGAATACATTTCCTTGCTTTTTTGGTTCCCTTAAAATAGTTAATTTCAGCTGAAGATTTCCAGCAGAAAATCTTTATGCAGTATGAAGAATGAACAGGTAAAGCACCTACCTCAAATCAGTCTCAGCTGGTGGGCACTTCTATCTCTGAGCTGTTTCTGTTCTGAGAATATGTTAGGGGAAGGACCCACGTTGGATTTGTGGGAGCATTGAGGAACTAAAGAAGCAGGTGGAGAAGCTCATTTCCCCCCTGTTCTTTGTTCCTGTCTGTTTAGCATTTGGACTGTATTTGCTCCCTGTATTCCTCTTCCACTTTTCCATCTTAAAGAGTCAGTTTTAAGAATTAACTGAATTTTACTTATGGATAGTCATACGGAAAACAGCCAATGTTGCCACATCCTTTGGCTACTACAGCAAGCCTTTGTGATGTTCATCAGTCCCTGTACTCCATTCTTGGAGCAGCTCCTGAATGGAATCTTTCTCTTAACACATTTGTGATAAGAATGAGTAAAGCAGCAGTTCCTGTGTTTGTGACTCTCCTGTTTTTTCCCTCTGGTTGTCACAACAGATCAGTAAAGGCCTGACCACGTGCATTGTGCAGCTCAGATCACTGGTGTCAGGCTCATGTGGCAAGGGACCCTGAATGCACAGTGAATTCAGGGTTGGCCTCCTGTGTGAATATGTGTATTATAGCCTGTATTTATATCTGGGGAGGCAGCTCAAAGGACTGGAGGATGATCTGCAAAGTCAGCAAGTTTATCTGGGATGCTTCTTTTGGGTATCCCAAATTACACTGGGTATGGGGTAAATCCTTTGAAAGTGATGATGTGTCTGTAATTTCTGTAATTTACAGACAATTCTTTGTGTATGGAATATAACAGACTTTGCAAGAAAAAGAACTCCGTGTTGATAGTGCGCTCTTTTTTTTCTGAAGCGCATAAAAATTTGGGACATATATTTCATTATATAAACAAAGTTATGGTTTGCCTTTCCAAAGGAAGTTTGCAACCAAACTCTCAGTAAACTTCAGCTGCTTTGGGGAAACTTATTATTTCACAGAAAATTGAAGAATCTCTTTATCTGACACTTCTTAGAGGCTTTACCAGTTTCAGTGACTGTCTGTGAAGAGATGACTGTCATTGAGACCTAATGTCTGCTTTGTGACATTTGAAGCCTCCAGTCTGGCAGGGATAATACATTTCTCATTTATGTAGGTGATATGTTCTCTCAGTATTCCATTCTTTACTATGAGGGTGGTGAGGCACTGGAAGAGGTTGCCCAAAGAAGTTGTGGGTGCCCCATCCCTGGAACTATTCAAGGCCAGGTTGGATGGGGCTTTAAGCAGCCTGGTCTAGTGAAAAGTGTACCTGCCCATGGGATAGGATCTTTAAGGTCCCTTCCAACCTAGACCATTCTATGATTCTATATGTCCTTCCTTAAAAGTTCTAGGCTTGGGGTTGTTGCTCAGTTTAGATTGTGTCAAATGTCAGATGTCTCCAGTGTATCAGCTGAGTGGTCAAGTGAGTCAGCTGTTTGGTCTAGAAAATTTTAGTAGGTAAAGTGTTAATCAAGACAAAACAGAAAGAAATCTCAAAAGAGCTATGTAGGTTGCAGAACCAAAAGGTATTATTTCATGGTTTGTACTGATGCTGCACTCTTCTCCCTGCAGATAGTAAAACTGAGGAAGAAGTCAGCCTTCTTTGATGCTGAGATATCAAGTGACTGATATTTTCTTTGTGAGAATGGATGTGTCTGTGTGGGGAAGAATACCCTGTCCCGTTTTGCAAATTGACAAGCCACGTCTTTGCATTAGCTTTGCTTTAGTTCATGAAAACTCTACTCCATGTCTGTCTCTGCTCTCAGGTATGCCAGATGCTGTGCTGTACTGCTCCCTTCATGACCCAGTCAGTCCCTGTCCATCTGGCTACAACACCAACAAGGTACAGTAGCTGTAAAGACTTGAAAGGGTCCACCTAAAGTTCACAAGAGAAAGCTGCCAGTCCGTTCATCTCTGTGGGTGTGCTCAGACAGCCACAAGATCTATTTTTCTAATCTTTGCACAAAGAGGAATGTGATTTACATGCTCATACCTCCAACTAAGTAAAGCTGTACATGTTCTTACTTGTCAGCATGTTTCCTGAACAATTCCTGAGCAGTTAAGTTGCAATTCAGATAGAAAGAAGAGCTCTGGCCTCCCATGTTGTTGTGGTTAATATGGTAGTAAAAGAACATACCTTTGTTTTAGTGTATTTGCTGTACTAGCTTACAGTGATGCCACTGATAAGCAATAAATCTGAACCACTGTGTGCGTATTTAGTCTGCTACAGGTCCACAAAGAAGAAGAACTTAGAATTTTTGCAGGAGAGTGGCTCAGCAATCCAGGAGTGCATAGCGTTGCAGGCATTTTCCTGTTCCATCCCAGAGACACACACATTCCCTATGCAATCCACACGCTACCTGCCACAGCTTTGTCCTGGAGGGGCCACTCCTGGCACCTGCTCAGATCCAGTCAGTCTCAAGGCTTGTTTGGGTATGGTCACGTATGGTGAAAGGTGACTGAATGACAGAGGATAACTACTGCCATTCAGCTATCAATGTATATTCTTTGCTGGAGGGAACCAGGCTGAGTCCTGCCTTTTTTCAGGGAAGGAATTAATCTGAAGGTTGTCCTACCACTGTGCAGCTATGAGGTGATAGCAGCAATGTGAGCCTGGATGTTGCAGGTTTGATTCAGCTTTTTTTTTTTTCAATAAGCTGGTGAAGATATTTGTCACCTTGTTACAAGGCCTTCTGCAGCTGAATCTGTACTGACAAATGCTTATGAAAGCTTTTTGAAAGCAATGGGACAGAAAGCTCTGGATACTGTGCCAGAAAGTCTAGCATGGGCTGGATTTAAATAATCACAGGATAATGCTCAGTCCTCTAAGCTGCATGGCTATTTTATTTATTAAAGCTGCTTTTTTCCTCTCGAGAGCAGAATGAAGGTAACTAGATGTGATTACACTCTGCCCTTTGGCTCAGACAGTTCTGACTTTCCTCTGCCTGCCTTCACCAGCTGTTCCTCGATGCTCTCACAATAAGAGGCAGCAGGTAATATCTGATCAACATGCAGTCTCAGAACAACATACAGCTGCTGTCTTCCCGTTATTTTGCAGGTACTAATTTTGGATCTCCTTCCTTTGGAGTTGCCTTTTTTTAAGTGGGAAATTTACAGAAATACTATTACTTTGGAGACTTCTGTCTTTGTTACTCAAATTCAGTGAAATTGGCTGACGAGGCCAGAAGTAATCAGGAGAGATGGATGGATGAACAGGCAACAGGCATGTGGTGTACTACCCCACAATCCTTTTGGGTCTTTGTGGAGACCCAACAAAAAAATTGTTCTTCTCATATTTTTTGCATCAGCTGATCGAATTCAATTTGCAAATTAGTATGCATGAGAACTGCACTGCTTAATCTGGCTGGCTGGCATAGGCTAGCAGAATGTGTTTAAACCCTCAGGCCCCAAAAAGTCCCCATAACACTTCACGTTATATGCTGTTTCTGATAGCTGAACACTCTTCCTCATTTAAAAAAGCACTGACAGAATTGTAGTATCTGGTATTTCACCAGACCAATTCCTCCCCTCCTTTCACACTTAGGATCTGCTATTTTTCGCAACTAACATTCTTCCCTATTTTTCCTTGACAGACAGTCTCCCTGTGGGGAAGCTCAGGGCGCATGGAAATGACAGCTTCCAAATTCATGGACATACAGCGGGCCATCCAGCCGGACTGGTTCCAGTGCATCTGTGATGGAGACACCATTTCTGGGGAAGTTGGTAGAAAAAGAGCAAAGAAGTCTGTGGATAGGTCACTTTCCTTCCTGGATGTATGTCTTCAGCTGCAAGAAAAATCACCGGTAAGGTCCCTAGAATACTGAGGCAGTAGCACTGCATCTGCTTTTTGTTCTGTGCTGCATCCTGGGCCAGTACCAGGATGTAATTTAATAAGAAGTCATGTCACATGTATGTACCAGAGAATGCCCAGTTGACAGGCCTAGATGAGGTATAACCGGTAGTGTAGTGAGTTTTCCTTTCTGCCTTTAGTAAATTGTCTCATGCACTAGATTACTCATCCCTACTAGTTGAGGAGAACTACTTCTAATTTTTTTTTTCCTTGGTTTTGGACTGTAGTGCATTTCTTTCACTTACCTTATTTCTATATGCACGGGCAAAGTGGGATCTTCTCATTCAGCTTGAGAAAACCTATCTTTTTGCTCTGAAGTCCCCTCAGTTTCAAGTGAGGAATGACTTGATAGAATTAGCAGTGCTTCATCCAGCAGCTTTGGAACTTCCCACCCTTTTGGTGAAAGGAGATATATATTTGAGTGTGCACTACAAGGGAAAGAAAATGGGTGACAGGAGCTGATATCAGTATCTCCTGAAAGGGAACATTGTGAGATCTGGTCTGGTCATTATGAGATGAGTTGTGACAGCCAGGATAATGGCACCTGCTTTGTATTCTGCACTGACACATGTATTGCTGAGGGGCCATCCATAAAAAGCCGTGTCCAAAGGTGGTGTGTGGTTATTGCCTTCAGTAATAGGAAGGTGGGAAGAATGGCATCAGAATTCTCAGTGAGTTAGACTCGAGGTAAGGAGCAGAATCTTGTCTCCCCTAATCCCATTTCTTACACTCACACATGGACTTCGCAGTGTTGCATGGGGAATAGTCTTACATGGGATAAAACACTGTGGTTCTCGCAAGTTCCTGGAGATGTGGGGCTTAAGTAGCAGGCATCTGAAGTGTGGGCTGTGAGATGTCTTGCATGTCTTTGGCAGAGCACGCTCTAACACTTGTAGCTTTCTCCTGGGACAGGAACTACAAGGAAGTGTAATGTTTGGGGCCATTGAAGGTGGAGGTATCTTGGAAGAGAGGCTCAGATCAGCCAGGGAGACTGCCAAGCGGCCTGTGGGTGGCTTTCTGCTAGATGGCTTCCAGGGATGTTCCATGGCCATGGAGACCAAGTTGAAACTGATAGCTTCTGTCACAGCAGAGCTGCCAGAGGATAAACCAAGGTAAGTCGTGTGGGCAACATCCCAAGAAATCCATCTGTTCTATTATGAGGAGCATCTACAGGCTGATGTGCAGTATCCCTGTAGGAAATAATCGCTGTATTGCACAGCTCTGTACGTGCCAGGCTGCATAAATTTTACCACTGTCAGGCTGCAGGCTTCAGCCCTTGTTTCAGTTTTTAGCTGCGATTGGCACCAAGTTGTACTCACACTCTGGATATGCGTATTCTCCACATTAGTCATATCTACATTTTTAGGAAGAATTACAGGTAGGATATGTCGGGGGGCTTGTGTTCATCATCTGAGGCCATGGTTTACTTGAAGTTCAGCTCAAACAAGAATGTTATTATCAAGATAATTATGCAGGGACCTCATCTTATGAGGGGACCTCATCTCATGATGAGGACCTTTTCAAAATCTGTCATGTTTCCAGTTCTCTGTGGTCTCAACTGGAGGATGGCTCCAGAGAGGGGTGCTGATGGAACCAGCCAGTGTTTACGTGATTTTCTGGCAGCCAGCTCTGACCTAATACCTGAGACACTGAGCCTGTGAACTACCAGAGGTGGTACAGCCTCACCTAAAACAATGGTGTTCTGTTCTCGGACAGTGTGGGGCTTATTGTGTATCGGAGTAGTTATTTTTGCCCATCACATTCATGGCAGAGAGTGGACAGGGGTGGCAGCTTTTTTGATTGGTACCAATGAGTAACAGTAACTAAAGGCTTCCCAAAAATGTGTGTTAATACTTGCTAGTGGTTCAGAAGTGGAGGGGTCGAGCTTGCTGCATTGCTCTTACAAGAGCAGCTGCAACAGAAATGAGTGCTTTTTTCATGATTTCTTAAAGAGAGTGACTGAGGCCCCATTGTCTTCCTGCTTCCCTCTGCTAGCTGAGCATTGCTCTGGCCTAATGGTGTTCAGAAGGAAATTAAATGCAAAAGCACGTGCCTGGTGTTGCAGCTTGTTCTTGCTTAATGGTGCCTGGGGTTTGAATTTTCCTGACAATTAGAAAGCTTGCTGTGTTGTTGCCATCCTGTCTGGTTGAGCTACTTAAAAGATCCCCTGGGAGCATTAGAGTCCAATCTGCTCAGCTAACCTTGCTGGCTACCAGTGCATCTGCCTCATCTATCAAGTAGTTTGCTTGTCTGGTTAAGACAAGTGTTTCTGACCTCTCTGTAGGAAGAAAGCTGGGTAGCCCCAGGGGGTCTTGTAAGTACCTCAAGTGAATTTCAGACAGTCCTTGTTCCTGAATCACCCTTGCCATTCTGGCTGGAGAAGTAGTTATGCAGCTGTGTTCTACCCCAATATGAAATTCAGTATGAAATTCTCTAAGACAAACACTTTCTGTGCTTCACTCAAGAAGCGACTGCTTTTTGTGTGACCATATCGATGTCTTTTTTAAGAGTCCTTTTATGTATCTAAAGATGCTGAAGTCTCTTGGTAAAATTTGTTTTCCTTTCCAGTAGCAATGGAACCCTTGCAAGATGAAATGTTTGTCCTAACTGTGCAGAGAGAAGTTTCAGCAAGGGCTTTGATCATGAATGCAGATCTGCTGTTCTGACTTCTGTGCATCGTTTTCTCCCTGCCATGGGAACCTGAAACACTCATGCTGTAAACTTCTCCCATCCTTATTCTGTGCTCATCAGTTTAATTGGAGTACTTAGAAAAGTGACTAAAAATGGCACCTTGTGACTTCATTTATCAGCCCCTGTGTATTTTCCTAATTATCTGTTTAGATCATTGCCCTACATTAACTTCTACTGCTGTCAGCCCAGACCATGCACCTGCAGAAGAGCAGACACTGCTCTACTCCCTTATGCTTCACCCACCATCAGCAAAGCTGCCAACTAAATTTGGCTAACAGCAGGACCTCTATTACCATTGATGGCAGTCCAGCCGGGCTCTTCCTGGCTCTTAATGCCATGTCTCAGGAGATGTTACAGCCAGGTTTTTGGGTAAATCATTTGAGCAGGTAAAGTGTAAAGAGGAGGGAAGACTAAAGCAAGGAAGCTCCCTCTTTCTAATGACATTTCTCAATAGTGCATCCTCTTCCAGGCACGTTTTCCAAATGCAATATAATGTGTCTGTCACCTGAAGGAGTTGTATCTTTGACCAGCCGTCTACTGCTGTCTTTGCTGCTCTTGATCAAGTCTTTTCAGACTGTCTTTTAAACAGTTAACAAACAAAAGGGTCCATGTGTCTGGAAATCGGTAGTTCCCTGGGGCACAAACATGACTAAGGAAAATATCTCTTCTATGGCACAGATGTTTTGAATCTAAGTGTATTTATGTGTATGTGAAAGAAACCAAATCACTTCAAACATAATGAACAGAATTAGTTTGTTCCGCAATAAGTGAGGGATTATTGTGTCTTCCAAATGGCAGATAATGAAAAGCCTGCTGTGTACTGGTTAGGTTGGAGGTGGAGACCTGGAAGCACACAGGATTCTGAGCGGTGACTGTTGTCCCCACTTGCCTTCTGTTTAGCAGTTGCAGAGATTTGCTGCATGAGCTGCATGTGACGGGAAGGTCTTCAGGTACCTTCTTGCTTCTACTCAGAATATTGTAGATTTGTCTTCCTGTGGGTCTCTTACAGAGTCATTCATGGTGTGGGCAAACCAGATGAGGTGCTTGAGTGCATTGAAAGGGGAGTGGACATTTTTGAGAGCTTCTTTCCCTTCCAAGTGACAGAGCGAGGCTGTGCCTTGGTTTTCAGTTATGACTGCCATCCAGGTCCTGAAGCAGCAGGTAGGCTTCTTGATGGTCTTTATAATTTTTACAGTTTACATTGTGGCAAGGAGAATTCTTATTTTAGAGGAATCTCTCTTTGAGTGTTTTGTTCCTGAAATAAGTGCAGTAACCACTGGAAAAACTGGTATTCCACAATCAAGTGTTGCTTTTGAAGGTTGGGTACTTTGGTGTGAAACCTGTTGAGTAAAACTTGAGGACTCTAAATGTGATTAGCCAAAACATGATTAAATATTTCTTAAATACCTACTGAATAGAGAGGTTTTAATTTGATACCCTTGGGAGATTTTCTGTTACCTTTAGCAACGAAGGCTGGACTTACTAAGTGGAGATGTAATATGTTTAAATTCTAGAATTAACTGAATATGTATCTGTAATAATAATATAATTTTGAAGTTCTTTCTTTCTAGCTGTCAGAAGTTTCCCATTTGGGCAGCTTTTTTCTTTGTCCTTGCATTCATCAGTACATTTCAAAACAAGAATGAGATGTTCATAACTCATTACCTCATTACACTGTGAGACGGGAACATGCATGTCACCCATTAAAGCATCTGTCAAATGTGTTTCAAGCAGCTGCTTTGTTTTGGCCTATTAGATGTTCTTAATGCAGGGAAACATTTTACATTTTTTTCTCTTGGGTAAAACCTAGTGGCTTGTCATGCCTGGATAATTCAAAACCATCTAAATAGACAGAATATATTGTTTCTTTGTGCTTGCTACTAATTTTTTAACCCTCATCTTGTTAAGGTGTCTTATTTCACCATATTCTTAAATCATAAGATGCTGGGTAAGGAGAGTGGTTTTGTTCTGTGTCTGTTTTAAAGTCAGTAGACACAGATTTTGTAAACAGTAATACTGGTATTTTCAGATGCATCTCCTTAAGAACAAACTTAAAATTGCAAACCTACAAAGTTATGGGATGATTCTTTATTTTTCAGATAGGTGCAGAAAAGGCAGATGTGGAATCTACATTTTCTGAATTAGTGCTACCAGCCTCTTTTGATTCCAGTTGATTAAAAAAAAGAAAGAAAAAAAAAGAGGCCTCTAAATCCCTGAGTCTCGATCACAGCATGGAAAGTAGAATGATTGAATGCAGATGAGTTGCCTGTCTACTCTAATAAAATCTCAATAAAATCAATTTGTTCAGGAGATTGCACTCTATTCAGCATGCACTTCAGATGAAAAGTTCTTTTTTATTAAGAATTTAGCTCAGTAGAGCAGCAAAGAGTTATACTGTTGTTTCAGCTCTAAGTTTTGATTAGTTTTAGTAGATTAGTTTTCAGTTGTCTCTTACTCATCTAAAAGTGTATTTGAGTTAACTAACCTAGGGCAATTAAGGAAAATAGCTGCTTACTATAAGAAAGAGGTGTAAAGTTGTGGCAGGAGAGTAGCAGAAATACCTACTCTAAAGTTGCTATCCTTCCTTTGCCCTTGCTCTGTTTGTTAAAGGCTGTTGGTTTTTTATTTCAAGCAGTTTTAACACCAAATGGGGCCCAGGACATGGAGAAGAATGGTGCTGAAGAAAACCAGGATGAAATCTCCAAAGCTGACCCAGAAATGACACCATTTGAGATATGTCTGAAGGACAAAAGGTATGTGAGTTGTGGGGAGGGTACCTGCAGCTGTATCACTGAATGTGATACTTTTGACTTCTGTATTTGGTTGCATGTGGTCAGCAGCTGGATGGGAGACTTCATAAAACATAAAGCTGTTGAAGACAGTACTTCTGGACATTTAGTGGAGAGTGTTGGATGAGCATTGTAGCTTGTTTTCAGGCAGCAGTGCACGTCAGAAAGTGTATGTCTCTTGTCTGACCTAAAGCCAGGGACTTTCTGATCATTTATCCAGCAGACATACTGTGGTCATAACTATGTCCCAGCTGAAAAACCATACGTTACAAAGCTTGTCTGGGAATCATTTTTGTCTTCCACATCTAACTTGGGTCATCTCAAGGTACTAGATTTTATGTAAACTGTGGAGACCCTCTGCTTTCTGACTCTGTTTAGGCAGCTGCTGAGCAATTCTGGCAATTCTAGATACTTCACAAATACTTTGGCCATTGTTGCCACTGGTCCTTTCTTCTCTTTGCAACAGGTACTTCTGGGCTGTCTGAGTAGACAATTGTGTTGTTTTGCTCTCCAGCATCTCACAGTAGAGGGGAATATTGTTTTGTGAATAGAGAAATCAGTAAATCCATATTTTTGATAGCTTTCTCCTTCATAAACGATGTGAAGGCTAGTGAGAGGTGTCTTGCACTGCGGCTTTTCTGTCAGCAAAGGCACAGAAAGGGCCTCTCTCTCCTGTTAGCTGTGATGTAGTCAGAGTTACCCTGCCTTAGATGTGTGGCCTTTTGTCTCCGAAGTGAGTTCTGGCAAGATGAGGCTTGGGGCTTTGAGCAACGTGGTTTAGTGGAAGATGTCCCTGCCCATGGCATGGTGTTGGAGCTGGATGACCTGCTAGGTGAGGTCCCTTCCAACCCAAACCATCTGTGATATTTGAAGTCCTTTGTGCCAGTGGTGCTGGTCTTAGTTGTCAGCAATCTTAGAGCAGCTGGGCTAAGGTCCCTGCAAAAGGCCAGGTAGTAATTGGGTACTCTTTGTAACTTGAATGGGTCTTCTAATCTTTGATGTTATCCAACATCGCTTCTTCCTTAGATACCAAGATGACTTTGGTCCTTTGCTGGAAGGATGCACCTGTTACTGTTGTCAGAGGCACACTTGTGCCTACGTCCATCACCTCCTCGTGACCAATGAGCTGCTGGCTGGCGTCCTGCTCATGATGCACAACTTCCAGCACTACTTCGGTTTCTTCAGTGCCATACGGGATGCCTTAAGAGACAATAAACTGGATCAACTGAAGAACCTAGTCTTCAGGCAGGCACTTCAAGGCCCAGTACATGCGAAGCTGAGCCAGTGAGTTCAGAGAGGATAGAGGAGTTTGCAGGCTACACCCTTATCCAGTGGAACTGTGTAAGCTGGACTTCCGGCAGGATCACCTGGATCTGTCACTAGTGAAATGCCTTTTTTCCTTCCTGGAGGGAACTGAAGGAGACATTTCAAGAAGATCTCACTTCCTGGTGGGGAAGGATGATCTTGTCCAAACGTCACTTTTGGTTAATTGGCTTGGTACGTTCTTTTATGGAAAACTTGGACAGCTCACAAGACCAGTATGCACAGCTTTGTTTTCAGATACTCACTTTTGGTTTTCCATCTGCAAGGACGAAGTTGAACTTGTGACTGGAGATAAAGCAGGGCATATACGTAAGATTAATCGAGCTGCCTGGAGGCTCAGCAGCGTTCTGGGACTCTTGCTCCATACCCAACAGTAATTATCTTTCTAGAAAAACCTAGTGTGTGGTTATCATGTAGCTCCTTGTGGCCATTGCCAGCGTCTGTGTCCTTGAAAAGAACTGACTGGAAGTGCTGCTGTGTGTTGCTCCCTCAGGCTGCCTGCAGTGCAGAGTGTTCTCTGGGCCTGGAGGAAGCCCTGCACCTTGGCCTGGCCTTGAAAACCCCTGTCTCAGGAGTCCCAGTCAGTGAAAGCCAGAAAGAAGAGAAAGTGTTTAATCCATGTCCTGCTGTAGAGATTTGGTTTTGGTTTTGTATTGTTTTAATTTTGTACTGTTATTCGAGATTTCACTTCCATGTTGGCACACGAATGATAATGAATCTATCATTCTTTCCAATTACCCTAGCACTGGTCACATAGCAAGCTGTGTTATGTGAGATGGAGCTGTGGAAGAAATGTATCACAGGAAAAGGCATTTAGAAAACATTCTTATGGCTCTGTGTTTTAAAATATGACAGTTATGTCACATTCCTCTCACTCAGTTTTTTTAAATGCCCCGTATTTTGGAATCATGAATTTAATTATGTTACAAAGCAACAATAAAAGAAATCTGTTATTTGTTACACTGGCTCCTCGGTGTGTGACACAGGTGATGTACCAGAGAGCTTGAACTCAAGAAGCTGTCTCCTGGAAACTTGACCTAGCAGTCTGATGGAGGACAGAGACATATCTAGGAGTAGGATCCCGTCATGGAGCTCACTTCAAAAGAGTGTCGTAATAGACCTGGAAGTATTAGACACCTGTCCATCCCTCTCTCCTAAAGAATTCTACTACCTTAGTTAAGCTTGGAAAAATACTACTGTTAAAATTGCTGGCCTTAAAGCAATTAAGGATTAATCTGTAGTTTGCTCTTCACAATTTCTTTAATGTTTTAAGGTTTTAATATCTCCCATCAGAATAACTTTACCACAGAGTATAAGGAGTTTTTAGCTCCCCTGTCTCTTTGGGCAGCTACACAAGGTTGTCGGAGTCCTTTCTACCATTCTGGTCTTACTCACCGTGTTGCACTAGCTACACTTCTGTTCCACAGGATCCTAAACAAATGGTGCAAATGTTGTCTTCAAACAGGAATTACAGAGAATGATTCAGCCACAGAAACAACATAAAATACAGGTATCATCATCCTCACTCCAAGTAGTACCTTTTGGTTGGTAAAGTTTATGCAGCACTGGGAAACTTGGAGATGGTGTCCTGGATACACAGCGTGAGATAGAAGGTCTGCTTAAGTTGAAGGGCAGGGAATTCTAATGAAACAAAAATTGTTCATGCTGCTTTCAAGAGGAATGCAGGATATGATGGTAGTGTTTAGCCCTTGTCTCTGCAGTGTCTGTTTGTAGTTGCGAGTGTCAGTGCTGAGCCTTTTGGGAGGGGACAGGGTTTTTTCTCACTCACAGATACTGCTCTATCTGCACACTCAATCACCAAAATGCCCCAGTCAGGTCAGCACTTAGGCACCAAGATGTTTGTGTCCAAAAGGTCAGTCAGGGATGCTCTGTGAAGACAGGGAAGATAAGGAATACCAGCTGTTGTGTCCTCCTCACACATACTCCTGCATGCTTCTGAGGTTGGTAACCACACTGCTAGTCATGGAAGTGCCATTCTGTATCTTTTGGGAGCTACTTGTGATTGATTATTCTCCCTGTCCTGCCCCACCTCTGTGAATCATTAATGTCACTTTGTCTTCCAACCTGGGTGTCCACAGGAGCTGTGTGTACTGGGATCTTAGTGACTTGCTAAGCTGAGTGCCAGTAACATGACATTCTCAATAACCCTTCTGTTCTTCCTCCTGGCCTTCTGGTCTTTCTCTACTACTGTGTTCCTTTTCCAGTCATACTCATCAGGCTTTCCTGTTACGGTTCTCTGCTTAGCTTTTATGTGTACATGTGTGTGCCCTGGCTTCAGATTTTCTCTTCTGCAAGAATTGACCAGCTACATCTACTCACTATCTAACACAGTAACAAACTGCACTAAGTCTGGAACAACCTTAATGTGTTGTATGTAGACAACTTGTCAATATGTCAATCCTCTTCACGTTGTAAAAATTCAGCAACATTTTTCATGCCAACGTGGAAAGTTTTTTATTCATTTCCAAGCAAAGATCTATTTTCTTTCAAAACCAGAATTCTTGCCCTAATATGGGGAAGAAAACTACATGACAAAACTGAACTTTTCATGGAGAAGTGAAAATTGAAATTAGTAAGGAGTGGAAAAACGTCTTTGCTAAATTAACTTCACTAAGCACAGAAGACTGCAAAAACATCCTTGAGTGCCATCCATCTTCAAAGGGCAGAATATAAAAAAGCAGAGCAGAATACAAAAGAGATGGTGTGTTACAAAAAGATTAGACCCTTGAGAATCTTTCTCTTAGCAACTTTTAGTGTAATCTTCCCCTTGATAAAGAAAAATCTTTCATGGTGATGAGAGTAACTGGCAGGGCCTCATGTTAAGGGCCACATGCTGTGCCTTTCTGACCACTTCATCAGTATTCTGCCAGGTGACTTTCTCCTTTCAGAGCTATTTTAATATTGCAGACTCTTTAGCAATTTCAAAGGTATGCTTTAAAATATATAAAGGAAAAAAAATCAAATTGGTTTATCACAAAAATGTTTTCTTTTTTCCTTGAGGTGTGCAATTTCTCCCTCACATACATTCACCCACTCCATCTATCCTCTAAATTATTAGGACATGGTGTCCAAGAGACATATCAAGCCTTGTCTGACAGTTTCTAGGTTTGCTCTACTGTGGTTCTGCAGGATTGCAGGAGCTGCCCAAGACTGGAAGTGTTCCAGCAGGGTGTTCAATTTATTTCTACATCTCTAAGGTTCAGAGGGCTTTCAGATCATGGTATTTTTATGCATAGAAAAATCAGTTCCCAGTGTGTTTCAGAGGTGCTTTTAAGCATTGGATAGTTATTTTTTTTCATCCTGAACCCTGTTGGGTTTTGATTCATAACCTGAGTTGGCAGACAAAGGCCCCCAATAAAATGTTTAAACCTTCCCTCTCAGTAATTTCAGAGATGTTTCCTCTGCAATGTGGAAGACATACACAAAATAGATGATGATGCAGGCCAGTTTAATGGTTTTATTTGTACTACATAATTCACTAGGGACTCATCTCTTTTCTGGTAATGCAGCACTCACTTCTTCAGACTATTAAAGATGTTCAAGCACATGCTACCATCCTTTTATATGCACCTTCCGGAAGCATGACGGGACTTTTCAAAGAAAAAGAGAATTAATTTAAATTCCTTTGAGAAGCTGGATCTAGACTGTCAAAGCTGATGCTGACACAAAAGTGGTGCAGCAAAATGTTTGTGCTTCATTGTTGATGTTGCCAGTGTGATGGTGTCTGTCAGACACTCTCCAGTGACATATTGGCTCGGAAAGGCAATACCTTCCCTGCCTCACAATGAGGTGATGATGAACTGCCTGGTTATGTCTACATCTGTTGTCTGTATGATTTAATTACACTGCTCAGGTGAATGTGCAACAAAGTGGGTTGCTCTGTCATGTGTCTGACATAGCTCCTCCAGCTCCTGGCCTTGCTTACTCCCCATCATTACAAAAACTTTGGAGAAAACCTGCTCTGTTTGGCAGCTCTTTGCGTGTCTGAATATCTTGCAGAACTCTTTAGGAAGGAGGTTTGAATCAAAAAGGGTTATCTGATTACTTCAAAGTTCGGCCTGAAAATTTAGGAAGCTGTGTAGTGGGGACAGTGACCGCAGTAAAGAAATTATAACTAAAGGCATCTGGATCTGCTAGGCAGCTCAGGATTAATCAGCTTTCTGTCTTCCCTCTCCCTCTGCTACAGTGTAAAGCATTTTCTGGTCCAAGGGGATGCCCATAGCACTGTGAAGGACAATGGCTGTGGTTCATGCCCGCAGATCCACAGGGCAAGGTGTATCTCACCTGCCTGCACTTGCAGAGCAGATTGATTTGCAGGTTGATGATCACAGAAAGATCTAAAAACTACAGCTCTTACGTGTAATGCCCCAGCACAGATTTTCACAAAAGAAAATAGTGGTTTCAAGACCCTTGGCCAGAGTTCCTGGACCCATTCCTGTGCTCTGTGTGTGACGCTTTGGGCTCTTGAGCTGACTGCCTTTCTGGGCTGTTGGACATGCGTTGCAACATGTGACACAAAGGTGGCTTTGTAGCAATGCTTTATGCTCATTTCTTCTTCCTTCCACAGGAGAACATCTGGTTTGCCTTTTGATGAGGTAATCAGGGGCGGTACTGATTAGGCAGCATCTTGCAGGAAGTCAGCAGAGGCTGCAAATCTGTCTTGAGCTTTTTTTACCTTTTTTTTTACTGCCCTTCCCAGACCAGAATGGAACTGTCTACGATGTAATGACAACTTTAATGGTACCATGTGCTGAAAAACTGCTGAAGAAACCAGCCCTTAGGAAAGCCAGATGCTTTCCTCAGACAAAGCTGAGTGAACTGGGATGGCAGAGAACACAGAGACTGGCAGGCAGCCAAAGCGTTCAAAGGGATGCAGGATCTTCAAGGAAGGAACAGGAGATGGAGCATCTGGGAGGAAGGAGCATAGGCAAACAGGATGATTAGGATTTGGCAAGGCCAGCAAGGAAAGGAGTGGGAGTTAGGCAGTATGTCCATGTGTAGCACTGCCAACATCAAGTTGCAGAAGCTACTGGAATGTGCCTTTTTACATCCCTTGTTTTGCACATGTCTTGAGGAGGAAGAAGCATTCTGTTGTCGTTCAGGAAGTTTAGCAATGGCTGCTCTGCTGCTCACAAAGGCAAAAGGTTACAGAGTAATGCTTGTGGCCTTCAGATCTGAGGCTGACAGGGGGACTAAGTGCTGGACTCAACACTGGTATGCGGCTTCCCTCTTCCCCACAGCCAGTGCCATCAAAAATATTTGAGGAAATCCTATCATCTTAACGATCTGCTCATCTCCTTTGACCAGTTCTTCATAGAGAGACAGAAGTGCTGCTGCCTGTCAGCTGAGGCATAGCAAGATGAGCACCTGCACCACAGCCCTTCTGCCATGGCATAGCATGGCAGAAAGAAATGTTAAGTCCCATAGTAAATGTGCTTGTGCCCAGTGAAAAGTAGTCTTTATTCGGGCTATTCAGTTTGCCATGCTCACAGCTGCAGGGTAAAACTTATCAAAACTGACAAGAGTCCCCAGGGCAGGGAACCAGAAAGGTCTTCCCCACATCACCAAACAGGCAACAGCCTGGTGCTTGTCTCGCTGAGATGCTTAAATTATTACACTGAAATTAATTTTTAATTATGTTCGTTTTCTTCTTTGGCTCTAGGGGTTTTCTTTTCCTCACATTTCCAGAGGCATTCAGGGATGAGATGAGACCAGTGTCTGGCAGGAAGAGGTTTACTGATGTGTAGCCAGAATTATGAAGGAGGCTCAGGAGAATTCCCTGCCTGTGCCTGGGGGAAAGCATATCCCTGTTGGAGAAAGGTGTGGTTGGCATCAGAGCTGGTGGGCTCCTGATCTGACACTTGAGGCAGTATGAAACCAAGGAAGAGTGACATGAGTGATGCCGGGAAAGCAAAACAAGAAAGGTCACTGCTCTGTCTTGAGACTGACTGACTGGAGAGCAACAGAGCACATCTGGTTCAGTGGCTTTTGAGACTGAAAAGCAGTATTGGTCTGGGATATGTCTTCTATATCCTGCTCAATGTCATTCTGCAAGAGGTATGTAGCAGCTGACGCTGACTTTGAAGAAATACAGTTTTGAATCCCTCACACCTTGAATTGCCTGCAGCCTCGTCAGCCTTCCTTTGCTCCTAAGGCAGCAGGTCGGGTGGTAAAATACTGCCAGGAGATGACAACCATGTTTATTCATTATTACCATTAGATAAGGAAAAATTCACTTCAGTAGTTCTCTCAAAAGCTAATACAGATTTGGGGCACTTGCATTGGTCAGAGAAAGAACTGATGTGCCCATTCTTTTTTGGGATATGAGACATCTCACATCAACACAAAGGAGTGTTTGCAGGCTGAAGGCTGCCAGTGTCATCACTTCATGAACAAACCATCACACACTTGGCTGAAACTAATCAGATTGCTACCCATGTCGTCTGGGTTGTCCGCAATTCCCATTTGCAGTTTTTTAAGTGTCACCATGTCAGCAGCCTGCAGCCTCTTGAGCCTTCCTTGAAATGTTGTCATTGATTAGACATTCTTCAGAAAACATCACATCACTAACAGCAATAAACTTCAGCCAAGCTCCCTCTTCCATAAGGCTGCCCCCTCCCGAGGAACTGCTGTGGACAGAGGATTCCAGGTCACTCCAATCCCCCTCAGAGAAGCAGACTCCAGGTGTACTCCCCCCCTCTCTCCCCAAGGGGGAAGCTGCTTGTGCTTAGCCCCACAGCAGGGTCCAGCTGAGTATCTGGCCTGCCAGTCCTCTAAGGAGTCTAGAGAGGATCACCTGGGGAAGGAGATTTTCCACAAGGCTTTGCTTTGCCTTTGTTGTATGCTGACAAATGTGGATTTTAATGTCTGGCTGCAGCTGGGATTGTTGAAACAGCATGTTCAACAGCTGCTGGAAGGTACACTGGAGCATATTAGTTGAGCAGTGTCACCTGCAGTGCATTGGGCTGTGCTAGCAGGTGAAACCCACCTCCTCTATAACTTCCTTCCCTTCCCAGGAGCTAGCTTTCTCTCGTGGAAGATTGTTTTACCTTCTGCCCCACAGGCCTTTGTACTTTCCTGCTTAAAGACTCCTGCATGACCCGGTGCCTGCTGCTGCCTCTGACAAGGTAGAGTGTTTTATGGTTTCTTTTCTGTTTACATTTTTACAATACAAAACTCAAAAGCTGTTGTTTTCAGCTCTGAAAGGCTTCAGTTCAGTGCCTGGTACCATTTAAGGTTTTAGTAACTTGGGTAACCAATGGTTTTGCTGCTAGACCTGAGGTCTAACATGTGCAAGGTGTGGCACACCTATCACAGATGTACCCCTGGGGACCCCCAGGTATGTGTGCAGAAGCAACCTGTGGGGATATACCGGCTCAGTGGCTCATTTGTCTGTGCTCCTGCAGCTCAGTCAGAGCCTATAGCTCTGTGGACTGGGACACTCAGCTTGGAGAAGGTGGATGCAGGGGATAAATGGTGTTTTTCAGTCCATTTCTCAGGCGTGCTGTAAATGCGTCTAGACAGGCAGTACTTGGATGGTTGCCCTGTACCTTGTAGAGGGGACTGCTCTTCCCAGTGGATTTTGCCAGCTCTCCTTCATCTCCAAAGGGTCTTAACTCTCCTTAGCTACAGTAGAGATGCTTCCTGGCTATTCTGTCTGCTGGCTTGTTTACAAATAGCAGCCAGCACAGGGGACCTGAGGTATCCTTTTCCAGCTGCCTGGTGAAGTGGAGTGAAGGTGAGCAGACACTGCATGACCCCTTGCTGCACCTGCACATCTGCCCAGCTGTGCTGTCAAAGCACGTCTCCTGACACTGGGAATTATTTACAGCCTGTGGCTGTCTCTGAGCTCTCTCTTACTCTCTGCAGGGGAGCAGGTTTCTGCATTCCCCAAAGGCTCTTCTAATGTGAATATCAGCATGTAAATGAAACCTGGAGAATGCCTGTGGTTCTCCAGCAGAGCGAAGAGTCATAGCTCACCTCTCCTCTTTCAGCCAGTCACAGAGCCAGGGGAAACAAAACAGCAAAGAGGAAAATATTGTAGAAAACTAAGGTTAGGAGGAGGCACTGAGGAGCTGAAAGAGGAAAATGCAGATTATTCTACTGTAAATAATGAATGGGGATGTGTGAAACACAGGTCTTGGTGGGGTCCTCAGCAGTCTCTCTGGCTTGCTGGAGAGGGCAGTGGGGCATGCCCTTGAGGGAGCAGGAGAGAGATTGTTTTGCTTTGGAGTTGAGTTTTTTTAATGGGGTAAAGGGTTTGTGGTGGCTTTTTTTCTTTCTTTTTTTTTTTTTTTAATAGTTTGAGAGGCTGCAGTCAGTTTTGTGATCTGAAAGTTCAAATCTTAATTATTAAAGGAAGGACCACATGTTTAGATATAGAACTTTTCCCCCTCCTTTGTAGCTGTGTGGATACAAAAATACTGTTTGGTTTTCTGCCACGCCTCCTCTTCTTACCTCTATTTGGAATCACCTTGGGGATCACTGCTTGAAGGGCAGGTTCAAATTTAAGTAAAATCAAACTAAACATGACCCCTGAGAGGTGCTAGGCCAGGGCTTGAAATGGACCTACTCATCCACTGAAAGATCTTTCTTCTTGTTTCCTCCTTTTTGACAACTGTGTGTATAAAGCACCTGAAACTGGTCTCTGGTGATCTCTGTTATGAAGCTTCCAAATGGGAGTTCCTTGAGTGGCCATCTGTCCACAGGTTGATTCACTCAGCTGATACCTCCAACATCCTGTGTGCCGAGTGCCTCCCGTGCTGTCCGGTGTCTTTGAGCAGATGGAGCAGCACTGCTGCATGCCTGCCTGGCCTAGCTGGCAAACTAGTTGAACTTATTTTCAGAATTCATGTGTTGGAAGTGCTTACAGCGGCCCTTGATTTCTTTCCTAGTCACAAGTAATGTGCAAGTAATAATAAAGAGCTCTCGTGGGTGTCCAGGCGGATGATAATTTTTTACAAGGAAAGTGTTATGAGGCCTACAGGTGAGAAAAGGCTTATGGAAGGGGGTATGTTCACCACAAAGGTACCAACACTTTCAATTACACTTGTGTTTTATTGGATTTACGCAGTTACAATGCAGTATGGAGGGCAACTCCCCACGTAAATGACACATGCTGTCCACAAGATCCTCCTCCCAAAACCCAGATAAAACAAAGCAGCAGCTAGAGGTCTGCTATGTGCTCCAGAGGCAGAGGACAATGTCTTTGCCTTTATATTAGAAAATAGAGGAAGCCCTTCCCAGATGGAGAAGCTGGGGCATTGACACAGGCAGGGTCAGCACAGAGTCGTGCCCAAAGCTGTCAAAGGAGCATGGCTAATAGCACAGCTGAGCCTAGTCTTGGGAGTGAGAGCTGAAGCCTTGATCCAGTAGAGCAAGGGGGGAAAACGAGAGAAGTGTGTTGAGGCTGTCTGTCCCATATCAGGTTTGTCTGTACAGGGAGACGAGCATTCATCCAGTAACTACTGGAGATGGCTGCTGCGAAAGGAGACTGTGGCAGGTCTGTATTTGTCCAGCTCCTGGGTGCTGGGATATATAGATGCCACATGTGATGACAAAACCATTAGCAAGAGGAGGTAGGGAGAGTCCTGGGGCTGATCCCGAGGCACCTGTCTGTTCTTACTGGGAGGGATGTTATGAAACAGCTCTCCCCTAGGTATGGGCTGTAACAGGGTTTATTTCAGCAGCCAGGTGGTACAAACCCTTAATCTTAGCAACACTCCTGTTAGGGAGAGGAGCACAAGGGAAGATTGGTTTCAAAGAGAGCATGAACAAGTTTTGAGATGAGGTGCATGCAACCTACCCCAGCTGAAAAAACAGGTTTGAATCTACTGCAGGCATGACTGGAGCTATGATAGGTCTTGTTCAATTAGTGGCCCCAGCAGATCACTGGAGTGTGTGGTAGTTCAGTAGCAGCCAATCTATCTGGTCCTTGGGTCAGGAAGAGAGGGGAGAGTGGGATAATGTTGCCCTTCTTAGGTGATCTGACCTACCAGTGGGATGGCAGCCACCTCTCTACCTTGCAAGGAGAAATAAAATACAACCTGGCAGCACAAGGGAAGATTTAATTTGCAACTAGGGTGATTTCCTCAAGCACTTACACTGACCCAGTTTTACAGGCAAACCTTTTGACTGAAACAACAGGAAAGTTATCAGTTCTCCATCAGTGCTCCTTTTCCAAATTTCCTTGTCCAGTTTTTGCTCTTGGCTCCTGATCAAAGGGATCAGGATCCTTATCAAAGACGTCACGTTCTGCCCTCTTACTAGGACTGCTATGCATGAGCTGGGTGCCTTCTGCAGGCTGAGGCTACAAGCTGTGGGAGGGCAAATGTGTTTTCAGCATGTAGGCAACAGAGATGAGAGATGCCATCTGCATTTGGGTCCTGTGTGCTCTGTGAGCCTGGCAGCTCCCAGGAGCAGTGCACTGTGGGGGCTGATCTACTGCTGCACACCCAGGTCTACCTTTCAGCACCATTGTCCCTCCTGAGGGACTCACTGGCTTACCACTTTTTCTTCTTCCCTTTCCTCCCCCTCCTCCCAGAAATAAGAAGAACTTGCACTCTCTTAAGCGGGAGTGCCGAGGCTTGGTGTGGGAAGCCAGCCATGCAGGTGGGGCATATTCCTGCTCTTCACTCTGGTGCAGAAAGTGCCTGGATGTCAAAAATGACCATGTCACGCTGACCACCATTGCTCACAGCCGAGGGGAGCACATCCCTCTCCACTGTGTGTAAAGCAGAGGGAGGGAGGGGCCCTGTGCCCAGGAGTCTGCTGCAAACCCGTGCAGCCTGGTGCCGGCCCCGTAGTCAGCAGCACAGGATCTTGAGGAAGGCTTTGCGGAAGTCAGTGTTGAAGGTTGTGTAGATGATGGGGTTGAGGGCGCTGTTGACGTAGCCAAGCCAAGTGCTGGCACTGTAAAGCCTTGGAGGCACATGGCAGGATGGGCAGTGGGCATTGAGGATGTGAATCAAGAAGAAGGGCAGCCAGCAAACTATGAATGTGCCTGGGTTTAGAGAGAGGAAGAAAACAATCATGAGTTCAGAGGAGCAACTACTTGGAAAAGGGCCTGCACTTGTGCCCTCTCCCTCCACCCCCTTACTGTTTCCGTGCATGTGTCTGTATTTGACAAACACTGAAGGCAACATTTATTCCTGACACAGAGGGACATGGCAAAAGCTTGGGCTCCTCGGGACCAGCTTTGTGAATGGATGGATGTGGCTTAAGAAGTGGCCTGGTGACAGGCAAAAGCAAGTGGCCACCACTTTCAGGGAAAGACTGATGCCTCAGCTGCTTTAATCAGTCACAATTAGGGCTGAGTTATTTCCCTGCTACTACTGAGTTAATGAGGGGAAACAGTGAGTCTGGTGACCATAGCAGGTGACTGGGGCACCAGTCACCTGGCTTCTCTCTCCAGCTGTATGAACTGGTTCCTCTGGAGCTTCTTGCTTCAGTTTCCATTTCTGGAATTGAGCCTAATAGCTTCTGCATGTATGGAAACTTGGGATTGTTCCAGCTTCATAATAGTAAAATAAAGGAAAAGGGAAAGCAAAGGTGTTGGCTGTTGCAAGCAGAGCTTGTTGGCCATGGATTTAAAACACAAGGGTAACAAAACATAGCAAATAATACACTAATAGACTTGGCTTTCAACATTTGGAAGCAGTACTCTAGATCCCTAGATGTCCCACCACTGTCTCTCCTGAGTTTGTGGAGCACTGACAGCTGAAGCCCAGGCCTGGCTTGCGTTTTTTTAAATCTCGGTACTACATTAGGAGGTTCTGTGCTCCTGGAAGTTCCAAACCATCACCCTTTGCATGCCACCTGACAGAGTGGCTCTCACTCACCCAGGACAATCGCTAGCATCTGTGTAGCCTTCCTCTCCCGGAGCTGGATCAGTCGGGGCTGCTGCTGTGCCAGCTTCAAAGAGCTGATGGTTTTGCCATTGCTGAGCCTCTGTACCTCCACTCCTGGTTTCGTACACTTTCTCCTCTCTTCCTGCCTGCTGTTTTGTGTAGTCCCCGGCGTCTTGGTGAGGGATGCCTCACGGCAGAAGCTCTGGTACCGCTGCAGGCTGAAGACAGTCAGTAACTTCCTTTTGGTAGACATCTCCTGGCCTGTGCATTTCAGTGGGAGACAGGGGGCAAAGGTGCCTTGGCATCTGTTTGGCAAAGCTTTTCCCTCCATGTGTTCCTGCAAAAGAGGATGCCATAGAGGAACTGGAAACCATCCAAACTGTTCAGTGGGTGAAAGGATGATGAAGAAAGTTGTAGGAGTCATCATTAGCCCCACTTGTCTCTTAGGTTTGCACCATATCCTCTGGATTGCCCTGAGGGGTGAACCAGCACTTGAGAACTCCCACCAAGGAGAAGTATAAAAACAGTAACATCAGAAACGCTTGCTAACCTTTCATCTGTATTTTTGTGTTGGCCCCAGTCCCCTCAATATCCCCACCCTTTTAATGTGGCTCCACTGTGCAAAAATGGGCAAAAGGAGTGGATATGCGTGACCAGGCAATTCCTTTCAAACCGTTGTGCTGGTTCCCATGGTTGCAGATATTTCATCTAGAAAGGTCAGTGGAGCAAATGCTCCATGCACTGTGAGCATCTTGACCTCTTAAGTCTGTCAGATGAAGCGGGTTTTCTGTTTTAATAATGTGGGTTAAAGCCTGTGAAGCCCTGAAAATGAAGCTTCATAGAATAAAAATCAATAAATGAAGACATTAAAATCAATAAATGAAGAAATTAGCCAGACTTATGCATGGCTGAGAAAGCCCTGCTCTAAAGAAATATTGAAGTAGGCTGTGCTCTTTTCTAGTTGCCAGTTCTAGAGGGCAGAGATACACAAGGGAGTATCCTCTTTCTAGAGGGCTGAAATGGATTTAATTGCAGCTTCTCCATCTCAAATATCATGGTGTATGAGCCAGGGATGGGATGAACACATGTCATGTCCTTATGCTTTCTGTTCTGTGGTTTGGCCCTTTGAGGAGAAGGGATGATGCATTCTCTGTCTTTTTTGGCAGTTCCTACTGCATTCATGTGGATCTTACTTTGTGTGCGTAGCACGATTTGGTGCTGGCGCTGTGGCTGCTCTGCCGGGTGAGGGTTCTCTTCTTTTGCCTTTGTCTTAGCACGAGGTAAATCCGGACATAGAGCAGCAGGGTCACCATGAAGGGGAGGTAGAAGGACACCAAAGAGGAGTAGATGACGAAACTAGGGTTGGATATGGAACAGACACTGGGATCCCCTGGGGAGGAGAAGAGAGAGAGAGAGGAGTGGCTGAGCTGATTCAGTTTAGTAGAAGGAAGCTCTGATGTGTTGGCAAAGCGAGTCAAAAGGTGGGACAAAGGCAGTCCAAGGAGTGCAGATTATGCTGTGGCTTACCCACTCACCTAACTGATACTTAAAATTAACTCTACATAGGACCATCTAGCATTATTAGCCAGCATGCATCTGCCTGCTTTTCTGGCCAAGAGCTCTGTTCTCTCATGTCTATTCCCATCTTATCTCCTTTTATCCTTTCTCCTATCTCCTTGACAGCCTCTGAGCTGTTTAGATGCAGAGATGTGCCTTCACCCCCATCTGTCTGGAGTAGCAGCATTTCCCACTCCCATCCCCTTCTTGCCTCAAGCACTACAGAGAGGATGGATGGGGAGCAGAGGACTTCTGCTCATGGCTCTGTGCAAAGGAAGGTTCTGCTGCTCCTCTGCCTCCAGGGAGAACAGGTTCTAGCCCTATCTGAGGGAAAAGAAAAAGACCAACCTGTTTCCAAGGTGGAGGCTAAATTGTTTGCTCTTCTCAAGGGATTAGCTGAGGAAGCAGACAGCCAGTTGGATGGGAAGGAGGTTTCTCACAAGCAGTGCTAATATGCAACCCTTGCTGTTTAGAGATGTGTCCTGTATCAGACTTAAAACTGTGTGTCTGGACCTGTTGATATGGGCAAGGTGCCATTAAATCTGATGTGTGTGTGTGTGTTTTATGTGCTGCACGTTTGGAGATTTGCTCTGTGTGCTCCAAGTGGTTTTTTGATCGGAATCTGTAGACCTGGACACCTTGATGGGCATTGATTTGGCAGTAGAGCAGGTAGGTCTGCCCTCAGAGCAATAGTCAGTGTCTTTCTGAGCAAATGGCAAGTTTATGGACAAGAGCACATGGAGATTTTTTTCTCACCCTTCATAGTGTGCTTTCCAGTTCCTTAAAATTTCCTATAACTTGGCAAGTCTGCAGGACCCACATTAAATGACCTGGCGATACACAGGGCAGCTCCGTTTCCAACCCCTCCCTGGATGGTGTTGTCCAGGACATCACCTACCTGTAGTATTGAAGCCAAAGAGGAGAGGACATGACACTGCAAACGCCAGCATCCAGACTATCACAATCATGAGAGAGACCCTCCTGCAGGAGCTCTGCCCAGTGCTGTACTGGTATTGAACTGGTTTCACCACTGCGGTGTATCTGCAGACCGAACCAGGTCCAGGAAGAGGAGAGGTAAGAATGGAGAGTGGAAAAGGACCAGGTTTTTAGGAGGAGAAATGAAAGCAACATAGGGAACATGATGGTGAATGTGGTGAAGAAAAGGAAGAGGAAAGAAGAGAAGATCAGGTGATGGAATCAGCAGTTTGCAGAAATGGTAAGTGGGGCATCGCGGGGAGAAATAGAAGAAATTAAGAGTTAGTTGGCAGCAGTGCAGAGAAACTCTCTGCAGAACTGACAGCATGCGAAGCTACAGGGTTTGGGATACCAGATGGATCTAGAACCCCAGGAAACCCACAGCCCTCAAGGCCCTGAAGTTATATGTGCACTGCTGGGAAAGAACACTCTCTGGAGCAACCACAACCTACTAAACTCTTTGTCCCAGATGCCTTGTAGGGTGTCAACCTGACTGACAGGGGATTGCCCACAGGCAGGTGTCCAGGACCTTCAGCTGCTGGGGTGCCCCAGAGGATGCAGCTCAGCAAGCCTAGGATTTGGAAGGCCCAGGAGTCTCACCTTTAGGATAGCCTGGGATAGCAAGGCTGCTCCTTGCAGACAGAGCCAAAATGAAATGCGGATAAAGACGCCCATGAAAGAACACTGGACCAATCCAGCATTGAGAGTTGTCTTACATTATTACCCTTGAACCACATATTACAAAGGTACAGCATGCACTGTTTTTCCTTCTCCCACTCCTTGGTCCTAACAGCACCACGTGTATGAAGATCTTGGCTCCCAACCCTCAGCATTCCTTAAAATAGGCTCAGTCTTAATATGCATAAACCAAGAGCAAAGTTGAAGATTACAGAGCAATAATCTTCACCTCTCCCTATGTGTATGGCAGGATTTTCTTTATTAAAACTTCATAAGTGAGATCTCCAGAAGGAGAAACCCTCTTTGAGACTCAGTGGGAATTGGATGTTCCTGCCTTCAAAAAGCACAAGGATATGGCTGACTACCTACCGGGGATGTCTTATTGCCTGTGTCTCTCTGCCCTCCAGTGCAGACCTGTTCTAGCTCATGGTGGGCAGACCCACATTATCAGCAGTAGGGGCAGGGACAGACTTGCAGGGAGGTTTGTGGTCCTGAAGACACAACTGCTGTCTGTGCACACCCCACTTCCTTGTCCCTGCCCCACTGGGGTACAGGGTCAACCCCCATACCCAGACTATCCCTGGATGTTGTTTTCTCTCACCTGTCGATGCTGATAGCACAGAGGTTTAAAATGCTGGCTGTGCACATCATCACATCCATGGTGACGAAGATATCGCAGCAGATACGGCTGAATGTCCAGACTCCTCCGGTCACCTGCACCAGCAACCACAAAACTGTCAGCCTTGTTCTGCAGCAAGTCCTGATAGTTACATGTAAGGAGGCACTCTCCTTCAGGTATCTCAACAGCTGGATAAATTCATGTCCACAGTCATGTGCACGAGGAAACTGAGGCACCCATGTTATGTTCAATATAACACCTAGCAGTAGGTCATGGAAAATGATCCTCACCTTAATTTCATTCCTTTATTTGCTCTTGCAGAGGGAGGCAGGGTGAAAAAACAGGAGCTATTCCTTCCCTCAAGGCCTAGCATGATAAATTGATTTAAATTTGATATCACTGTATATATCCCTTGATTAAGGATTATTTGAGAAAATCTAAGGGCTGAAAGTGTTTCTCAGCTGACAGAGTGCTTTTGCAGGCAGTGAGCTGGAAAAGCACTGCAAATTATATGCATTTATGTATGAAACAGAGACCTGAGACCGAGGCTTCTCTAAAACCTTATTTGGATTCTTATCTCAGTTAAATTTTGATTATTAGATCTGAGTGAGAACTCATAGGCTATTCAGAAAAAGGGTCTTGGGTTGCTACCACGTTGAGCTGTTGTTCTGGTTGGTTTGAATTTTTAATCTGAAGTGTGTAGTTGTGAAAGCTCAGCTGCAGCCAATCTTTGTGATGGAGAAAAGTGTTGGGTTTGTTTTTTTTTTTCGGACCAGCCATCAAATTCTTGACAGTTACCTTTTTGGTTGAAAATTATATCCTCCAAGCACCATGTGGCCCTGCTCTCCTTGGGGCTGGGATGACAGCCTGACTGAGCAAGGTGGTCTGTCTCAGCACCCACTCCTTGTAGGATATGAACAAGGAGGCAGCCTGGCCTCCAACTGCAAACAAACCCAGTGCTGCGCTGAGTGGGGAAGGGGGTAGGGGAGAAACAGGGAGAAAAGTCCATGCTTGGTAGAGAGCCTGGATTTTATCCTGCAACCCCATAGATTCTGCTGTTTCAGCTGGATCCTGGGAAGCTATTAGAAAATGGCACTAGTTCCTGGTCTCTCTGCTTACACTTAGACAACATCTGGAATACTGCATCTGGTTTTGAGGCCCCAGTAGAGGAAAAGTATTGATAAACAGGAGAGAATCCAGTGAAGTCAACCAAAACAGTCCTTAGGGGCTGGAGCAGCACTTGTCCTGTGAGGACTAGCTAAGGGAACAGGACTTGTTCAGCCTGTAAAAGAGATGGCTTGGAGGGGTGGGAGGCTAACAGCCTTCTAGTGCCTAGTGGGAGGTTATTGAGAAAGTTGGAGGCAGGTTACTAAAAAGATGCAGCCAGGTTTTTCACAGCAGTGTGTGGTGGGAGGACAAGAGGCAACAGGAATGAGCTGGAGGAAAGGTGCAAACTGGTCATGGAGGTAACTTTTCTGACCACAAGGACAGTGAGACAGTGGAGGCGGTTGCTTAGTAAGTCTGTGCAGGATCCATCTTTGGAGGTTTTTTAAGACCTGCTCAAAAACACCCACCCCAGATCAGGCTGGAGAGGGTGCCACAAGCAGGCTTAGCTTCTGAGGCAGCGAATCAACCCTGCAGCAAGTGTTGATGCCTAGGAAGGATGTAGGTCCCTGCAGAGAGAAGCACTTGTATAAATACAGAATTCACTCTGTGAGAATAGTTTAAGAAATAATCCTGAGAAATTTAAATGGCTTTGATAGTAGCAGCATTTCCACACATGGGCACAGAAACTTGCTGAGGTGAGCTGTGTCTTTAGGGTGTTCTCTGCTGGACTCAGCTGCTACATTTCAGAAGTCAGGTGTTGAACCAGGCAGTCTTCCATTACACCCTCTGACCCTGAATGAAGGCAGGGAGAGAAATGGGAATTGGCTTGCAGAATGCAGAAAGGAGCTGTGCTTTCCTCTCCAGTTCTCTGATAGTGGTGGGGCTCCTTTGTTTACTTCTAAAAAAAAAAAGTAAGCAAAGGAAAAAAAGCCAAACCAAGCCCACTGAGCTTTTCTGCACAGTTAGTTGAGCTACAAGACATGCAAACTGAAGGCTGTCCCTCTGAAATTAGGGATTTTAATAGGTAGGTTCAGCTTCCAAAGAAACCCCCCCCCGGTTTTACTTTCGTTTCAGATTTTGAGATTTGCTTGACCACCTCAAAATATATATATTTAAAAAATAAATGCAGGAAGCCTTTGCAGCAGAACCCAGTAAAGGATGTTTCTGCAGTCTGAGGTAAAAAAGCAATGCAGTTTCTATGGGATCTGTGGAGTCTGAAGAATATTTCACCAAGAGTCAGTGACAGGTGTTTGCACGAAAGCCAGATGCTGCTAGACCAGCAGATGTGCAAACACTTAACTGAGGGAGTTTCCAAGGTCTTGAGCACATTAAAACGCTAAACCCAAGAATGTGAACCATTAAAACTAAAGAAGGGGCTGGTGGGAATGGCTCTGAAGTGCGCCCTCTCAGGATGATGCATTCAGATCACACCATCTGCATAACAGACTAGCTTATGTTAAGAGGACACTCAACAGATCAAAACGTTTGGGCTTAAAACCTGTTCTGACTTCCACCAGGCACAGCTTCTAAAATGGGGAGTAGCTTTGCTGAAGTCAGTGAAGTAGTTTATATTTACCTAGGGATGTGAACCCAGAATTTATTCCAGAATTTAACAATGAAGAAAAGCCTTTATATTATAAGCCCAGCTCACAATTTTTAAAATTCTATTTCTGCTCTTCCTTTTATTGCTCTGTTTCACTCATCTTTGCTACAGCAGCTAGAACTTGCTAGCGTGCATTTCTGGTTTTCATGTGCTGGCAGGGTACCTGTTCTTTATCCCTCTGGTGCCTTTTGTCCAGGAATCTCAAAGGACTTCCCCAGGTATTAATTGAATGAATGTTCACATCTGCCTGGGTGAGGTGGATGGTCAAATATTATTCTCTTACAGCTGATGAGAGCAAAGCACAGAGAGACGAGCTGATACAATCTCTCATTACCACTCAGTGACTGTGCAGCAGAAGTGGGAACAGTGTCCAGATGAACATTTGGCTCTGCCAAATGCTAAAGCTCCTATAGACTATTCAGGTCAGGTTCTCACCTCATCTTTCTTGATAACCAGTCTGCTTTACCTACAAAATTGCAGTGTTATTATTTTTACCTTCTCAACTCTATAGGAAGTTTTCCAGTTTATGAATGCACAACGATATTTTTCTTAAATTTATGCCAATCCATCACTTTCCTGAATTCTTAAACAAACGAATCTCTACAATTCAGATAGGAAAGTAGACAATCAAGTTGCATCAGGCGATGACTGGCACGTAAGGAGCAGTGCCTCTAAGCACGCTCACTGAAGGGTTTTGTGTTTAGGACAGCTGCTTCTTGGGTGTGCTGTTAGCTCCAGCAGCTGTGAAATGGCTGCTCATCGTTTTGCACAGTGGGAGAAATGAAGAGCACGCACGAGATCAGGACTGCTGACAAGTGGTGAACTGCTGAGCTGCAGTAACTCAGCTGTCTGTCCCCCCCGTTGACAGCAGTCCAGTCCTTGAGCTCAAAGAGTGGTTGTAGGTCTTGCTGCTCAGGTGTGAGAGACACAGACGAGGAGGAGACAGTGTTACTCTCATGCTCTGAACAGACTGGATATCATGACAACCATCTTTTGAAACTTTCTTCCCCTTTGGAGGTAGAACTGGATGTTGCAAGAAGACTAAGAAGGATGTTCCCAGCCATGCTGCACGTCCTCCTCCATTTATATAACGACTGTAAGGCACGATGGTGTCTAATGTCATCAAACTTCAGTGGGTAGGATACCTTAATGCCACTGTCCGAGAAACTTTGGTGAGCTTCAGCAGTCGCGGCTGCCGCAGCATCAGAGATCAGTAAAGAACCGGGGCAGCACTACTGGTATATTAGACCTACCTGTTGACCCCAGAAGATTGGTAGACACATTGCTGAACAGCATTTTTGTGCTAGAAACTTCATTAGGTGGTGATGAGGATTTTGAGGCTATAAAATGTTTCTGTTGCTGCTTCGTCACGGCCTTCTTGAAAGACTTCTCAGAAAGAGGCAGTTCTGGTCTGCATGACTGGTGAAATAACATATTTCATGGCCAGAGACAACCCTAACAATGGAGTGTAAAGCACAATGTTCACAAGAGGCATTCATCCACCTTTAGCTTCTCCATAAATAATGGCCAGTTCTCAAATGCCTGTTTTGGCAAATGTTTGGTAGATTAATAGATGTTGTACATGGCTTTGGGGACTCAATGATTTTTTTTTGGCAATTTCCAGGCTCAGAGTGTATTGAAGCATGATGCCATTTCTGCTTCATCAGTAGCATCGCTGATCCACAAACAGCAGCAAATATTGAAACGACTTTGATGCTTTTTGGACTGTTTTTTAAATCTTAGTCTTGCTGGAGTCCTACAGCCCAGCTCTCTAGGAGACACTGCACAGTGCCAGGAGTGGTAGTTTGGGATGTGTATGGGTTCTTTCCTTGTCGTTTGGATGACTCTTATATCAGCTACTTCAATTATCCAAGCTCCACAGATGGAAATTAGTCTTGAATGGGTCTACAAACACAACTAGGGAACAGATCTGCTGTGCTCACACATTGTGACCACGGCACTGCATGGGGCAGAGGCTGCTCTGCAGATGTGTTTCAGTCCCACTCTGTCCACAGCAAGAGTGAGTGTCAAACCTTTTCTAATGCAAAGCATAATGTGATTTCATTAAAGATTTTAATGCCCTAGAGCTGATAGACTATTCCAGTCTGAAATAAAATTCGACTTTTAATAAAATTCAACTTTTAATAATACTTTTTAGTTGCAATCAAATTGCAGAGTCTAATGGGATGGCTTCCCCACACACACACACTTATTCCTTTCTTTTTAATCATTTGATGTAACACACTCAAGCTGTACACATCCTGCAGGCCAGCTCCAGAACTGCTCCACAGAGGTTAGTCTAAATTTTGCTATTGAATTTGTTAGGAACACGATCATGCATGCAGTGGTGTGGTTAAATTCTGCTAATCTTTCCTGAGATGCACTCACCTCTAGGTACACCATCCATGGCATCACCAAAGTAGCCACCAGCAAATCTGCCACTGCCAGGCTCACCACAAGGTAGTTTGTTGTGGTTTGCAAGGTGCGTTCCCTCAGCACAGCTAAGCAGACCAGCACATTCCCAAAGATGATGGCCAAAATCAAGATGCAGTAGCAGAGGGCATAGTAGGCATGCGAGTGTGGTAGGTCAGGCTCTGTAGCGTTGTTTGTCCCACAGGGAATGGGGTCAGTGGTGTTCGGATGACTGCTGGCTCTTGTGAAGAGGGCCATGGGGGTGCCACTGCAAAGAGAAAAGAGAGAGATGGCTGAAAGTCAGAGCTCTACCATAACTGTGGAGAACAGTACCCTCTGTGGGTGGCGTATGATTTTCATACTTCCTTTATGAATGCTACTTCAAGCCAACCATAGAGGACTTTTTTTCTGCTCATATATAGGCAGAGCTTTTTGCTTGGCCTGAATCTAAGCCAAGAGAAGAATGCAAGATTTCACCTCCTGGGTGCACCAGAAAGCTGCTTCTTACCAACCAGTGCAGCTGTATGGGATGTGGCAACTGTTTTAAGATGCACCAAAGTCACAGTACAAGTCAGCTGGGCAAGAGTGCAGTCTGAAAGGCAATGGTTTGAAATGCTGAGGAAGACCCAATGCAGTTGCCCAAACTAGGGCTTTAGGCAGAAGCTTGGACCTTGTATCTTTTTTTCTGGGAAGTATCCTCTGCATTCCCTCATAAAAAAAAAAACATCTTCAATAGCTTCATGCACTTGAGTGCTGGGCATCCTGGCAGAGAGGCTGCACCTGCAATGCTCCCATAGCCTTTTGATCCCTAGCTCTCCAGCAGCAGAGTCTCCAGAATTTCTCTTTTCCTGCAGCTTGTTTCTGTCCCAGACCCTGCCTGCCTTGCCAAAGCTTGACTGTCAGTGCTGTTCCTATTTCATGCATACTGTGCTCTGTGTTTTCCATGCCTGGCCTGGAGATGTGCTTCCTGTGCTGAAAAGCAAACCAACTTCAAGTTTGGGATGAAATAATGGAAAGATGCTTGCAGGGTACTCTGCATTTCTTTTTCTTACAATAGATTCAAGACCCTGCTTAGGAACCTATCCTTTCTTGATTTAGGAGAATGAATTTTTCCAGAAATGTGAAGGCTGCTGTGCCAAGGTTGTTCTGTGACATTTAATTGCTTGTATCTGCTTTTTTTCTTCTTTGCTACTGCTCCCGTTGGTGAACTCATCATCATTGTGACAGGTATGAAAGGCATGGGCAAAACACTGCAATATCAGTGGTATAAATATTACTCTGTTTGTCCTCACCCCTTGAACAGCAGCATCTGTGATGCATAGCTGCTACACAGCTACGCTCCTGGAAGAGTAGCTGTGCAATAGGTATCAACTGCTCCAGTCCCTTGGGATATACTCATCCTTGAAACTGGTGCCACTCTCTCCTGCTGCTTTTTAGCTGGGAGAGGACAAGGGTTGAATGAGATGACAGAAACTGAACTTCCCTCTGTCCTGGGGTATCCTCAGGATACCTCTTATGGCTTGTGTTTTGTTTGAAAGTGCTTGTGCTCTTGTCTCTCCTTCTCTTTCTTCTGCCTGCCCCTGACAAAGAAGTTAAGCCTTCCACTGGATCACAAGGATCTCTCGTAGCATGAGCTGAGTCCAGGACTGTTTGTTCATAAAACAGGTGAGCTGCAGCCACCCCAAACAGGACTCATTTTGGTGTGTCCCTTGCACCGACACAGCTCCAGCTCTAGGAATTCTGTATTGTCAGGGGCCAGGAAAGGCTGGTTCTGTAGTGCTGGAAAAAACCTACATTAAGCAGCTGACTGATAAGCAAAGCCACAAGAGGGAATAAACAAGAAATTACGCATAATATAACCAGAAGGCTTAACGCACCACATTACATAGTTCATCTGTGGGATATCTGTCCTGTCTTCCCCTTACATCCTTGAGCACTATTTCCAACTCTCACCTGGAGGTCAGTCTTCCCTACCAAGCTTCCCAGCCCTGCCTATCCCTGAACTGCCCCCCAGCCCTACAGCCCTGCTCAGTCCGCACCGGGCCAGGGTGCTGCCAAACCAGGCAAGTACGAGCGTACCTGGCTACCCGCATACGAGGGCAGCAGGACACCCACCACCCTGGGCAACAGGGCGGCAAGCTGCGACGGGGACAAGAGTCGCAGCCGTGGGGACGCGCAGACGGAGAGGAGAGGAGAGGGAGGAAAAGGGATGCTCCTCCCGTGGGTCTCCGCCTCGGAGGGGTCTGGGTGTAGGTCCCGGCCCGGATGGTAGGTCCAAGCGGGGGATACAGGGTGCAGGGAAGGGTCCGGTGTCCGAGCGTAGGGTCCAGACGTCTTTGGGTCCGTCTCCAGGTGCGGGTGCTGCTCCCCAGCAGAGGCGCCGCTCCCCGTCCTGCCCCCGGCCCCGGGCTGCGTGAGCCCGGGGGGGCGAGGGAGGCTGGGGAAAACCGAGGGGGGTGAAGTGAGGGGCGAGAGGGAGGCGGAGGGGCTGCAGGAAAGAGGATCTCCGGCACCGGGCGGGAGGGGAGCGGGGGGGCCGCAGTCAGGACTTACCCCCGGGCCTTCGGGCCGTGGCACCGCCGCCGCCCAGCAGGGCTCGGTCCCGGTCCCAGTCCCGTTGACTCCCGGACCGACCCGCTCCCTCCCGCCGCCTTCCCGTTGCGGAGCTGCGGGGCGGGACCGGGCTGGCCACCTCCTCTCCGCCCGCCCCCTGCCCCGGGACCCCGCGCTGCCCCCAGGGATTGCCCTTCTCCCAGAGGGACCTGGCGAAACGGGTCCGGGCGAATTTTGGAGCCAGCGGCGTGCTTTGCTGAGGGGCTGGAGGCGAAGCGGGAGCTGGGAAGCCGAGGCGCCGGTGCTGCGGCGGAGCGAGGGGAGATGCCTCGCCCAGCGGATAGAAAGTTGTCAGTTAAAAAACAGTTAGTTAAAAAAATGATGAAAGCAGAGATGGTTTTGAGAATGGGGAGATTATCTATCTATCTATCTATCTATCTATCTATCTATCTATCTATCTATCTATCTATCTATCTATCTATCTATTTTTAAATAAACTGCCTTAAACCCGAGATGAAAAAGTGCAGGTAATCGGAAAGGAGAGTGATGCTGGGAAGTATTCTTGTCCAGGGACCACTGCCAGTAGGGACAGCAAGCCACATCTGCCATGGCCAGAGCATGGCTGCAACCCCTGTGTCTGAGATGTGGCTTCCCCTGAGGTCTGAGACCAAGTCTCTGAGGCACAGTTCTCCTCCGATTGTGGGCACTGGAAGAGCTCTGTGAGGTACAACTGATCCCTGTGGGCCTTTTGTCTCCTGAAGTTGAATTGTGCCCACCACCCACTCTGGCACAGCAAGTGGTGCATGCAGCAGGTTGTCGTGAGGGTGCAGGATGCTCAGCTGCAGGGCTGTGCATGCAGGAGTTGTGGTCCCAGGAGGGAGAAGGAAAAGTGCTGTTCCCCTTTATGTACCCACTGGTTAGGGTGGCTGCAGGTTAACTTGTAGGTGGGCAAGCAAAAGAGAAGATACTGTGGAGAGCAGAGTTTATCTTTAAGAATTTACTCACCTTAAGAAGTGTGCCTTGGGACTCTAGCTGCCTGGATTATCTCCCCTGATTGCAGCTATCCAAGCTAATCTTTCTGTGGGCAAGGGTGGTAGGACAGAGGAGTGCTGTAGAGAATACTCATACCCAGCAGGTGTGAGGGGTGTGAGTGTGCCATCTTTAGCCTGGTTGGGGATGGTGGAAGTGCCCATATAGGATTTGATGGGGACTAATCAGCACCAATGCCTTTAACTAAGGCTGCGACCCTAAGACAGGTCGGTGGATGAGGCTGGATGAGTGTGATGAGTCATTGCCTAGTCCCTACGGGCAACACATTCACACGTGTCCTCGCTGGAGGATATAGCTGCTGGGCTATTAGACCAAATGACCCATGAAGGGCTCTACAGCCCCTTTGTTCCCTTGAGAGCTCCAAAATGGTGTGACATGGACTACATTTACCGTGCTTATATTATATGCACACAGTTGAACTTCTGCTGTCATCTTTGGGGAAATGCATTTGCTAAGTGTGCCTGGAGCAGTCAAGGAAGGGGGGAAGCCCTCCTACCTATGCTCAGTGGAGGTTTTTTAGCTGTGAGCTTGAAAAGAGTCCAACACACCCACACTTGTGTGGTTAAAACCACAGGGGAAAGCACACACTGTAATGCTTGTTCTTACTGGTAAGGGCTGTGCGAGTCACAGGCTGGGTGTGAATGGCCGGTAAGCACAACTCCTCGCAGTGGGGCTAGCAAAGAGGTGGAGGCATTTTAACTTCACTTCAGCAGTTTTTAAATGCAGTTTGGTTGTGGGCAGTTCCCAAAGGACTGTGGCCATCAAGGTACTCACATCGGCTCCAGGATGATGGGACCACAAGGCACTTCAGCAACAGCCTTTACTGCTGTTACCTGTTTAATGCAGCAACTAACCACTGATCAATAAAGAGACATTGCCTTGCCCTCCTCTAAGATAAGCAGGGTGCAGCAGGGGGAATTCACTCCTTTAGCTATAAAAGCACTGCTGTTGTGATTCACATCTTTATCTTTCAGTGCTGAAACCTTCCTTTTTGCTTTGCCTTGTGTGTTAGTGGATCCCCTCTCATGAAACTTTTTTCTTCCTTTAATTATTTGTATCCAATTTCTTGATATTACTCTGACTCCAGAAAAAGAAATAATCATAGACTCATAGAATCATAGACTGGTTTGGGTTGGAAAGGACCTTAAAGATCATCTAGTTCCAACCTGGCCTTGAGTACTTCCAGAGACAAGATATCCACAGCTTTTCTGGGCAACCTGTTCCAGTGCTTCGCCACCTTCACTGTAAAGAATTTCTTCCTAATATCTAATCTAAACCCACCCTCTTTCAGTTTAAAGCCATTCGCCCTTGTCCTGTCACTATGTGCCCTTGCAAAAAGTCTCTCTGTTTTCCTTGTAGGCCCCTTTAGGCACAAGAAGGCTTCTCTAAGGTGTTCCTGGAACCTTTTCTTGTCCAGAGATAATCTAGTTGGAAATGTTGCTGCTCTACTGAAGCTCATTCTCCTCAGTGCTCCCTCCCTTCCTGGCGTGTCTCCCTTCACACCCCCTTGTATAGTTTTCCTGAGACTGCAATCGTTTTGGGGTAAGGACTTAATGACTTTCTTGTGTTTGCTCTGCAGAAGAGGTCTTGTGGAGCAAGATAATAGTTCATGGGATCATTTAATCTAAAATAAATTGTACCACACACAGAGCTAGGGTTGGATTAAAACTGCATAAGCAATCTCGTGGTGCTATTTACCGTGATTATTTTTTTTAATAGTACAACTTCTTCAATGCAGTGTGTAGTGCAATGTCTCTCTCATAAACTCTTCTCCTTTCTCCTTCCCTAAAATCAAGCGTGAGGTATATATTTGCCCCAGTTAAACACTGGACAGGTTGTAGACCTTGTGTGTGACAACATGGTATATCACCGGACCATGGCAGAGAAACAGGTCAGTCATGAGTTGTGAGAACCTCAAAATGAGAGAATGAGCCAGCAGGTTTCACTGCTCAAACTCCTGGTTCTCCAGCCCCAGCACAGGCTTTCTGCCCCATGTGCAGAAAGCTGAGAGAGGCCATAGTTCTTAAACCTGGTCCATTCCCTCTGGGTCCCCTCCAGCCTGTTTCTTTGCCTTCATCTCCAACATCAACTTCTTTACTTCTTCTTTTCAGTCCTGTATGTCTACAAACTCTTCGGTAAAGATTTAGAACAACTTGTCAGTGTTCTCTCTTAATTTTCCCCACGTCTTTGCCCATCAGTCCCATCATTCCTCTGTACTAAGTTAATCCAGTGAGTGTTGGTGCACTCCTGTTCCCTTATGTCTCTCTCTAGTCTGAGCTCATGTTTCTTCCTATGGTTTCTATCCACAGGCTCAGCATCCTGTCCAGTTCCTAAACCTCTGGTAGCTTCATCTAGCCTATTTGTCGTTCCCTACTACTTCTGCTTCCCAAGGTCCTCTTCACCTTGCCCTCTCTGGCTGGGTTGCAAGTCCCCTCCACTCCTGCAGCTTAAAGGATTGTTTGCAAATGGTATTTGCTGTGCTTTCACACCTCAGTTGCTGTCACTACAACCAGTATTTGATGTGCAGTGTCTAAAATGTGCCACTCAGGTGGAATAAATCTTCCATCACTCATTTTGCAAGTAAGGATGCCTTCCTGACAGTGAGTATTGCTAAAATATTCTGCACCCGGGGGGGGGTTAATACCTGACTACACTAAGCCCTAATCTGACCTCATGGCTGTCCCTGTTTGGAGCAGGATGCTGGACTAGACACCTCCAGGGGACCCTTCCCAACCTGAGTTTTCCCGTGCTGCCGTGAAAACAACCTTGCCTGATGGCTGTAAAGTAAACAGAACTTTCCTGGCTGGCACAACCTGCAAACTTCAGATGAAACTCAAGTTCGTACCCATACCATCTAAGCAGGATATGCCTATTTGGTCTCGATAGCTTTAAATTTTTTACAAAACTCACCTGTTTTCACGGTGATGACCAAAAAGGAACTCAGTCAGCTTCAGAATAATGTATGCATAGCAGCTTGCAGAAGCAGGACAGATTCCTTGAAGAAGCGACCACAGCTCATGTCAGATAAGATTCACAGGAGATTCAGATCCTGCTGATATTGATTCCCTTCTGCTCAACATTTACCTTTCCTGTTTCCTCTTCTGGCAGTCTGGAAAGAGGTGGCACAAACCTGCACAGCACACAGAGATATGAGCTTAGCCTGCAGGGAATGTTTGTCATGGAAATCACATCTGCAATGGATTTTATACAGCTAAACAAGATTACTTCAAGGGTGGGTGGTAGCAAAACAAATGTCTTTCTCATCTGCTGCTTAGGTATTAAGCTGGGACTTTCAGGTCCAAGTCCTTCTTCTGCTTCACCTCAGGCATAATCTGGTGTAGAGGAGCTCTCTCTAATTAGGCAGAACTGGGGCTTCAGGCACTGCATCCCATAAAGCAGGATGATTGGATAAAGCCAGCATCCTGCCAAACTCCTCTCTAAAATTACTGTTTTGATCCTGTTTTCCATTCATTATAATTTGGTCATGTTAGAACACATGTTTTGCAGTGTGTAAGTGAAAGGATGGATCCTGCCACAGTTGAGTTTTCTTCTGCATCCAGTACTGGGCAATTGGTGCTGCTTGGGAGGAGAGCAGATGGAGCTTTTAAAAATGAAGAGGGTGACTTCTGCAGGGATGCCTGACAGAGGAAGGGCTGTGGAGAGGGTCAGGGTATCACTCTTATACCTCACCTCATGGTGTCTCCCCCACAGGCTTCATTGTACATGCACAGGGAGCCCAAGGGGTTCATCCGAGTGGAGCAGTTGCAGGAGATAAGAGGAAAAATACCTATGTGAGGAAAAGGTCATCAATGTTCAAAAATATCATTATGCTCTTTAGGGAAACCTGTTCACGTTTTCATGCAAAGAAGCCACGGAGCAGCAGGACTCTCTTTACTCTGTCCCTCTTTTGTTCTTTGGAAAACGAACCTGCTTGGTCTGTGACGAACTCTGCTGCTGGGGCTCTCACGCGAGGCACAGCCTTCCAGGAGCTGGGGCAGTCAAGTCATTTATCAAAGTGGCCCTAAATCCCAGAAAGACTGGTTATGGTTTAGCACCTGCCAGAGATACGTCCAGGGGGAGGGAGAGGGTGGAATTTTTTTCCCTTCTGCATGGGACAGCTCTGCCTTGCTGGAAGGGAGCAAGCACTGCTGGAGGGAGGACTGGTTGTGCGGACAGTTGTTCAATTTGAACTGGAGGAGAGGTTCTATGTGCCAAAGCCAAATGCTAAAGTTGCATTCTCTTCTCAGTGCACTCCTTCTCCCATTTCTCCCCATCGCCTCAGCCTGAGGAACCTCAGCAAACAGGATCCCTTCTTAGAAAAGGTCTGCTGTGGCATCAACTCTTTCTGTGGTGCCTGTACCCCTCTTCTTCCCTCACACCTCCTCCATCCTGAAAGGCTTTTGGGGTTTTGGCATCATCAGTAATAGTACTGAGGCATTCTATCCTATACCTGTGATTCCTGCTCCAGTCTGACTGTCTGGCGCCCACAGCTCTGAGGTGTTCTCACTGCTGGTCACAGCCATAAGCTCATCTCACAGCTATCAGGCATTTTTAATCCTTTTTTCCTGTTCGAGGTAAGAGACTGCATGCACACACAATGTTTTCACGAGGCGATGGCTTTGGATGCCTCTCCTTTCCAGACTGTGGTGTAACTGAGTGGCAAAAATCTGTATCACTAGGGAGGATGCTCACTGGGGAGATATCATGCTTCCTAAATGGACAATCCTAATTGCCTCTGACTGAGATGCCCATGTATCCCACAACACATACCAAACACTTAACTGTCATGCAGGAGTGTTACCTCTGCCAAATTTTGACTTTCTAGCCCTGAGGCATGACCCATGAGTAGAGCAAGAATGTTTCAGGACACTTAGTTTCTACTTTAAGAAAGACAACAGAAGATCCCATTTCCACTTCTTTTCAGAAATTAGTTGTTATACAGGAACAATGGGAGGAGTAGGGTCTGCCCTCCCATGAGTTTGAGACCCTTGCTTTCCTCCCACCACTGTAATCCTGTCTGTTCCTCTTTTACTCCCTGGCTGAGTGGGAGAGTTGTCCAAGCAAGCAAAGCAGCACACCGGGGAGACCAGGCAGCAGTAGAGCCTGGGCTGCTGCCTTTTTCCTCCTCATGCTGCTAGTTTGCATGGGGCTTGGAATAGTGTCATCCTCTTTAGGCTTGCTCCTACTCCCCCTGTCAGACTTGGTCACGGGGCTCAAAATTTTTGCTACTGTCTGATTGTGTGATTGCACTAGTCATGTTTTCTTCAAAGAGCTATGAAGCTAAAACCATCTGAACCATTTTTACTTAAAAGCACTGGAACGCTGTGCTGAGGCAAGGCCCACAAAATTATAGCCCAAACAGTGAGCCAAGAAATTAGGCTGCATTCTGGTACTCTCCATTATAGCTTTCAGAGGTACTTCAAATGCTATATACAGACACACCATGAAATGATATCAAGTGAAAATTGCTGGGGTGGATGCAGCATTTATGCATTTCCCTGGCCGTGAACTGAAATCTCTCTCTGCTTTCTGTCTGCCTTGAAGTCATACCGCCTTACAGACCTCCCCTTTCTCTTCTACATCCCCTCAAATACCTGCCCTGAATCTTACTCATCTACTTGCCTCAGTGAACTCTGATTTACCTATGGTTTCTTGTGAACTTTTCAATGCAAACCTCTATTCTGGGCTGTCTGCTGGGACAGAAAATGGTGAGAACCGCTACACTGGTTTTCTACTCTGCATCCCTGAAGTGCATTAGAAGATGAGCCGTGGTTTAAGGTGTAATTTAGAACAACATCTTCTTATCTCACTGCTATTTGCATGCTGCTCAGGTTTCAAAACCTGGCTCTAAGTGCTTTTTCCTGAAGATGCAAACAACAGCTCCATCAGAGTCATCTGCAGGGCACTTGCAGTTGCACAAGTGCTATGGAGCTTCAGGCTAATTTATTTTTTTCTATTAAGCCAAGCCTCTGAGAGCCAGAAATCAGGAGTTTCTGCATGCACTATTTTAAACTTTGGGACCCTTTTCTCCCAGACTGAATTGTGGAGCAAGTGCTGTGGGCCTGGGACTGTGAGTGCCGTGGGAGCCGAGCCACCACAGCTCCTTGAAGCCACAGAGTGGTTCATTGTGGCTGGTGACAGGGAGCGAAGTGGTTTTGTGGGGGGATGTCTCACCACGGAAAACGCCCGAAAGCCAAAAACCCATAGCATTTGGCTTGCTAGATCTGATGAACAGATGTTCTGTTTAACATCTGAAAGCCTGTAATACTTTCACTGTCCTACTCCTGCAGCAATGCTTAAGGATCGCTTGCTCAACACTATTGCAGAAGGCGACTCAATGACCCTCTGCTTCACTCCTTTTAATTGTGCTACATGTAGCGATTTTCCATGCCAGTGGCCTGATTCCTGCTGAACGTTTTCAAAAGTGTTAAATTAGAAGTAGAACACAGGGGAATAAAATGCTGTTTTGCCTTTGTTGAAACCCTACCTCTTAAAATTGTAATCTCCTGTGGTTTTGAGCACAGACTCAAAATTTGACAGGGAATTGCTGCAGGAGCTTTTCTGCTCATATAGGGATTGGTCTAATGTATCCCAGTCCAGACTTGAGGTTGCATATACAGGTAATATCTCATGAACAGGTTTGATCTGAGTGCTCTGACCAGCTCTGACCAGTGCTTTGAGGGTGTGTGAGCTCTGCTTACTTGTATTACTTGTACTGATTTTTATCACTTGGACTGAATATTTTTATTACTTCAGCATCTAGGAGACCTGGCTGAGGTGAACACCATCCTGAGCTGGGTGCTGGGCATACCTCTAGTAAGAGGAACCCATTTCCCTGTAAACAGGCAAGACCTACATCACGGGATGACTGCAGCTGGAGTCGCAGAGCCTTGACTCCTACCAGTGCAAGGGCTGTTGAGGGAGGTGGGGCACACAGGAGGCTGCCACAGGGCACATGGGGTGCCAGTGACAGAGCAGTGATGGCAGCCCACAGGCCTGCCTGTGGGATGTGAGGAGCCAAGGTGTTGCTGCCCAGAGTGAGAATGGATGCACAACTGGCTCTGCAAATGTACTTGAAAAGAGGTTTTCCATGTAGTAGGTGCTCAGTTGAGTTTGATACATCCCCTGTCTTCATCCCTCCTGCCAGTGGCAAGGCTGGATGTGCCCCACAGCAGTGGGTGGCACTGGAGCAGCATCTCCCCATTCCCTCCTGGAGCCCAGTGCCGCTGGTGGTGAATAAAGCTGCAGCCTGTGGCTGTAAGCTGGGATGCTGGGAGCATCCGAGCACCCACGGCCCCACGTGGGGCTGCGCTCCCAGGAACAGCCTCTGCTGGAGGTACTGCAGCATCCTGGCATTAGCACTAAGCCAAACTTCAGCCCTTTTGGGTGGAGCACCCTGGTGGCTCAGCCAGAGGGGATGACTCTAAGAAAAAGTAGAACTGCAGAAGAGCTTCATAATCCTGCTCATGACCGATGCTCCAAGGAAAGAAAGGTATCCTGCATTGGCTTCCCTGTCTAACACAGCTGTGTACAGTCTTCTGACTCATAAAAACACCATGTGTTTTTTTTTTTCCAAAAAATCTATATCTAACTTCTTGGTAGCAGTGATAATGGTGTGGCAGTGAGTCATACAGGATAATTATGGCATTTAAAAAACAATCGTTGTCAGAGCTGAGGGTTTTCTCTTCTAGTTTCACTAACTACCTTCTTATGAGTGAAGATTAATGACAGTGAATGTCATTAATGCTCAGGAATGGCCTCTGTATGCACAGCTCTGAAGAGGTCATCACTGGATTACAGTATGAGGGGTCTTTTTACACTGCCATGTTGTGGTTTAACCCCAGCCAGCAACTAAATCCCACACAGCCATTCACTCACTTCCCCCCAGTGGGATGGAGGAGAGAATCAGAAGAACAAAAGCAAGAAAACTCATGCGTTGAGATAAAGACAGTTTAACAGGTAAAGCAAAAGCTGCCCATGCAAGCAAAGCAAAAGAAGAAATTAATTCCCCACTTCCAATGGGCAGGCAAGTGTTTGGCCATTCCCAGGAAAACAGGGTTCCATCATACATAACTGTGACTTGGGAGGACAAATGCAATCACTTCTAACAGCCCCCTTTCCTTCTTCTTCTTCTTCCCCCAACTTTGTATGTTAAACATGATGACATATGGTCTGGAATATCCATGTGGTCAGTTGGGGTCAGCTGTCCTGGCTGTGTCCCCTCCCAACCTCTTTGCACCCCCAGCCCAGTCCCTGGTGTGAGAGGCAGAAAAGGCCTTGACTTGGTGCAAGAGCTACTCAGCAATAATCTAAACATCTCTGTAGTATCAATGCTGTCTCCAGCACAAATCCAAAGTGCACTCTTCACAGCTACTGTGAAGAAAATGAACTCTACCCCACCCAAAACCAGCACATGCCATGATGCATGTTCCTGCTTTGGTTTGGCTACTTACTGACTTTCACTGTGGTTTGGTCTCTGGGGTACATAACTTCAGCTTTTTCAGTGCTCGCTGAACAGGCCCACTCTGTAATATGAGGTGCCTGAAGGGTATTTTAGGTGCTGCTCATCCCACAGCCTTGTCCACTTGACTTTCCCTAGCAGTCTGCAGATCAGCC
>JAYRBT010000001.1:22080451-22104736 GCA_036023395.1 Myiotriccus ornatus
CAGGCTGGAAGGTGTAAAGACCTTCCCCGGTTCTTCGTTCGCGAAGACTGGCCATTATTATTATTATTATTATTATTATTATTATTATATGGTTTTGATTAAGTGGGAGCAGTGTTTGGGCAGTGCAGGAGCTCAGTTTAGGTCTGCATTTCCAGTTCTGGTTTGCACAACAGTACTAATTCTCAGCCTCAGCAGCCCAAGCTTGGCAATGTCTGTGCCCTGTTTTTCACATCACACATCACTTCTGCTGCAACTTGCAGCAACATTTTCTGCATTTCTATGGCACTGCCTCAAGTGTGACCCGGGAATGAATTTGGTGGGGCGTGGCATCCAAATGTTTTAAATGAAAGGCATAAAACTTAAGATATTGCAACTCAGTGGTGAATGGAGGGGAAACTGTAGTGAAGATATGGAAAGTTAAGAATGACATCCACTATGAAAATGGCAGGGCTGAGAGGACGAAGCCAAAGGGTAGAACTACTTACATCTTACTTACAGCTGCTCGAGTGTAGCACTGTGCCTGTTTCATTCAGCAATGTTTCAGTGGCACACAGCCACTGGAGAATTTTGACCATTCCAACTTTGGATCTGCAGGACAGATCATTAGTGAATAGCACGAACCCACACAAACTATTAGCTGTTGTTCTTTGCCACTGTTCAACAAAGTAATTAGTAGCTTTTAGGGATTTTTTTTTTTTTTAATGCACTTGTTGCAATAATAGAGGAAAGAAAGATATGGAAACTATAGGATTGAGGACCAGTCGTTGTCAAGAAGGGGAAATCCAGGAGAAATGAGACCCTTCAGAGTGAGTGTGGATCCTGCTGCTCCCAAGGAGCACCTCGCTGTTTCAGAGCCTGAAGTGACTAGCAGAATATGCATCTGATATTTGGAGAGGGCTGAAAAGGGTTGAGCAAGTGAAATGCCTTGCTTTGATAGACCTGGTGCAGAGTTCTTAAAATTGGAATAATGGGAACTCACTAATTTTATCTCTGAACAGTATCTCAGACACCAGTAACCCAGACTTCCAGGTATCTGGCCCCAACATCAAACACTGTTGATGTTCAGACTTGACAGTAATCCTGATATGGTAAAGTTTGTGGCTGATCTTGCACACAGCCACCAGCAGGACTCATGCCATGCTGCATCAGAGCTAAGAGGGATTCGCAGGACACTTGCCACCGGCTTTCTGTGTACTCCATATAAAAAAAACCACACAAAGACACCTGCCACATTCTTTTGTCTTTTTTTTTTTTTTTTAATTATTCCTTCATATTCAAACTTCACAAACAGTGTGAACTTGTACAATACCTCAGAAAGTGAAACTTACAAAAAAAGTGCTGGTAACATTAAAAAAAAAAACAAAAAACAAACATCATTCTTAGCAACATCAATTACTCTTCCACACAAAACAGAAACCTTGTAAAATTTATTTCCGTATTTTTTTAAGGCGTAATACTTCCGTATAAAGTATATGCAAGAGATAAAACTTCACAGTATTCCAAAATGTCACAATAATAATAATAATAATATAGTATAATGAAGCGCTACAGTTAATTTTCTTTTTTTAATTTTTTTCCTGTTTTAAATAACAAATACAAGTCACAGGTAAATATACGTGAGAAAAATACGAGGCTAATATTAAATGGCAGGTAAGGATACTCTCACTGTAAGAAAAAACTGGCAGGATGTGTGTATTTATTCTATATTTTAAAGCACTTGATAGAAAAGGCGTATGCAAGGTTTTTTTTTTTTAACAATTTTCTATTTGCTTGTTTTTGATAACTGACATACCATTTACAGAGTATAATGAGAGAAAAAAAAGGAACTTAACCCCTCAAAACTTTTGACCTGCTCTTCACATAGTCACAAACCATGTTTCTCGAGAGATGCCTGTACAGCGGGGGGGTGTGTGGGTGTGTGTGTGCAGGCAGCAGTGCGTGCTTGGGGTGGGGTGGGGGTGGATGGGTGGGCATCCAATAGACATGTATGACCATCGCAACGTGTCTCGACACCTGCAGAGACCCATCTCCTGCGGAGACCCATCCCTGCCACTCCTGTGCCAAATCCTCAAGTCTCAATGTTGGCAAGCCGGTGCCTGAGGTCATCATCATCGGCTGCCTACATAAAGACCTCAGGATTTAGGCCTGGGTGCAGTTTCCCATTCACTCAGCATCTGTTGACTGCTGGGAATTTCTTTTGTCCCCCAAAAAGAAAATGTCCAATTTTTACCTTCCAGATCCGCACACAAGAAGTGTGTGCTCTCCCCTCCACCATTTAGCAACAAATTTCCACCTGGGTCCAAGGCAGCGCCGCGAGGAATGGGAATGCGGCTGGATGCCCCCTCCGTGTGCGAGGCTGGCGCCCACGTGCATGTGCAGCACTGCAGCCCCCACCCAGCCATCCCTGCACCCCGCACGATCCGTGCCCATGCCAACAGCCAGCCAGTCGGCCCACGGGAACAAAAAGACAGCAGATAGCATTAACACATCAGTAAGGTGCTCAAAGAAAAAAAGGTGGCCCCCACTCCTGGAATGGGCAGCCACATAAGGTGCTTCAAAAAGTTTTTTTTTTTTTTTTTTTTTTTTTTTTTTTTTAATTTTTCATTCAGTTTCAGACATTTTAAAAAAAGGATTGATTGAGCATGTGGTACGTGAGAGCAAGGCCGAGAGTTTTGAGACTTCTGACATCCTCCATAAACAAGAGCTTCCTCAGGCCAGGATGCATTTTTGTTTGCTTACTTTGTTTTTCTTATCATTGTGGTGGATTAGTTTAGATGGAATTTTATTTTCATATAAACCAAAAAAAAAAAAAAAAAGGGTAACAAATCAACCCAATGTGAGAATTAGCATAAAAGTCAAACTGTGTTATTGGGTTGAGTTTTTGTTTTTGTCTTTTTTTTTTTTTTTTGCCCATTCATTCATTTAGCACCGTTCCTTTTTATTCTGGTTACAACCCAATTCCTTCTGTAATTATTGAATGTACAGAAAGGACCAAGTAGTTGTTTTTGTTTTTTGTGATCTGTTTCAAGAGCCCAACCGTAATTCCTCTGCTGCTGCTGTGTTTGTGTATCATCTGGTTTCATGAGTTTAAGGAGAAAGGTTAGTCTGTTGATATTTAAGGTTGACGTGTGTGTGTTTGTATGCATACACATTGTTCTATACATACACACTGCATGGAGTACATTTTAACTGGAGATAAAGTCAACTGGGTTCAAACACATATGCACTATCTTCTCCTATGTATTTGAAACAGTCTGGAGCTTTGATTTGATTTTTTTTTTATTTAAAGTGCATTTAAAGCAAAATAACTGGCATTCACATACCCCACGGAAAACATGATTGCAGTGGAAAGCTTGACTATGCTAAACTCCTTGGACCTGACAACACTAAAAGCAAATGGGGCAGTGACAGGCCTCAGTGTAGGCAGCTATTATTGGGCAGCACCATTGGCAAAGAGGGAAGGCAGGAGGTGGTGGAAGGGAAATTGCTTTGCAGGTTGAATACTTGAACTGTTTTCAATTGTGACACAGCTGTGTCATTCCCAATACAGCTTTCTTTACAGTGATTAATGACCTCTGTCTCATGGATGTATACATCTGACTCTCCCTAGTTCTGTCTTTCATCGTGTGTGTGTCCCAAGTGCCAGCATCTATTAGGAATAAGGCACTGCTGAAATTACAGTTTTACAAAAGATGCAAAATAATCCAACCCTAACAATCCCAATTGCCCACACTGCTCTCCTCCTCCTCCCTCCCTTTCTTTGGGGGGGAAATATTGCATGTGACAGGAGTTTATTTTTATGTTCTCTGTGTCAAAGGTAGGCCTTGGACAAACATATTATGCCCATCAGCACCAAAGATGGGTAGGACTACACCCTTTCTCTTGTATGTATGTGAACACATGCAGACTTGTTAACAGGGAGGGGGGAAATAAATACACCGTTCCCTTGTTGCTCCTCCCTGGCTTTAGAGCCCAGCCTAAAGAATAAATTTCCAATCCCCCATCTGCAATATTTTCATTTACTGGATCATTTACAGAAGCAATCGAGGGATTTTTCATTCCCACCACTCAGGTGCTACAAGTTTTGCAGGTGGATTTCTGAAAGGCCAAGCTCCAGGAAAGTCTGCGTGGAGTTTCCTGATCTGCAGAAAAACAGCAGGGGCAGGTGTCCACCCCTGCGCTTGCCTTACAGACAGACACCTCTCAGAGGCTGCTTTGTGCTGATTCTTAAAATCAGAAAAGCTTCTACAGCTCATCTGGCTCCTCCATGGAGTCAGGGACACTGACTGTGCAGTGGGCAAGCCTGTAGAGAAGCTGGGAGGCAGTTGGATCCCTGATTTTGCCCAAAAGCAGCTGTAGATTGCAAGCTGCTTTTCCATTGTCCCAATGCACTCTTTTTGCTCCATGGTTTTGATCTGGGAACAAGCCATGTTCCAGCAACTGGGTAGGGTTTATTTGCCTTAAAAACACTGCAGTCAGCCTACCATAAATGCATTTACTGTGGTAGCTGGTATATCCTTCTTCTGCTACAAGGCTGAAAACGATCTATGAACTACTTTCCCTGAGCCAGGATCCCACTGGCTCCTCTCACCTTCCACCAAAGGCTAGGGCTGCCTTGTAAAGCAGAGAATATAGTAGAAAATGAGAAAAGCAAGCAGACAGTAGGGGAATAGCAAACAAAACATGAGACCAGACGGTCTAGCATTTAAGCTCTAGGCTAGTCAGTTTAGCCACCATCATTAATATGGACTGAGATTAAAGGAGTCTAAACTGCTATGGTCTGGGTTTTTAGAAGTGACACAAACCTTGGGCAGCAAATGAGTTGCCTTTTTTTTCTTTTAGTGGTTTAAAAATCATCTCAATAAGGCCACAAACTGCATTTGTCTTGTCAATGTGACTGCTTGCAAATGGCATGAATTGAAATTGAGTGAGTGCTTCACAAAGGTAGGATAGAAATGGGAGAGAAGAACCACCCCATGCTCACTACGGCTGCACTGTAGGAGAGAGGAGTGTCTGAGGAGGTGGTGGTGAAGGGTGTCTCCTTGGGAAGACCTGCTACGTGTGGAAAGGGAAAGGAGCTAATAGCATCTCCCTTGCTCCTCTTCCTTTCACCACCACCTAACTGTTTTGCTGGACACCTATAGACAAGTAGCACTTCTGAAGAGCCCCCTCCTGTGTCTCTCATACGTGTAAGTTGGGGAAGGAAGGGAGGCTGGTATAATTACAAAAGGGGAAAAGAAGGCACATGATTTTACTCAGTCCTGACTGAACCCACATTTTGAAAGCAAGGGCAGTTTAGGTGGAGGGCAAAAAAGTGCTCAGTGGAGCAGGTGCTCACTGAGAAGAAACCTCAGGGTAAAGGAAGAGGGAGAATAAAAAGGAAAGGCAGGAGAAATGAAGGCCACATTCAGCTTTCTGTCTGCTTGACAGTCTCAAGATTTGGCTGCATTATTGTCCAGGAAGGAAAAGAGTCTGGTTGGTTTTGAATGTAGCCCAGTTACATATCTCCAGTTTTTGTTATGGCTGTTGGTGTCTTCCTCCTTCCCTTTTCTCCAGTCCCAGAAGTACCTGGAGCACCGCTTTTAAGTCTTTTAAGCCTGTTCTTCAAGCATGGAGAACACAGCACACCTCTTTGGTCACCCTCAGCCTCTACTTCTCCTCAAATCCAGTCCAGTGATCAAACTGAGTAGTGCTCCCCACTGGTCACTCCCACTGTCGGGGTGCCAAAAAAGGCTTTGATCAGCGACTGAAAGTGTAAGTCATCCTCATGGTTTCAGTTGGGTTGGTGTGTTGGTCACAAAAACCACTGTCAGGATGAGGGCAAACCAAGGGAGGTGTTGACTGAGAAACCAAGATGTCATTTACAGAGGTCACTATGATCATCATGTCTCTCAGTCACTTAACCCCTTGTGCACTGCCACATCTCAGTACCACGATTTTTCTTTCTCCTCCAGTGACTCTAAGTCTTTTTCATTTCTGTGGCAGATGGGAGAAGAAGCAGGGCTGATGGTCCAGCTTTGGGATTCCAAAACACTGTTTTTCCTCTGAGTCTCTGACTGACTCAAAAAGGCATTTAGTTTCTCTTTCCTCCTCCCACCATCCCCTCCAAATTTGCTCAGGAAATCATAAGGCAGAGTAATGAGAAGGAGGATCATCAACAGCTCTATGAAGACACAGGGTGGTAAAATGCTTCCTTACAAACTCACAGTCCAGTGTTTGTGACATTTCATAAATAACTTTTTCTTAAAAAAAAAAAGAATAACACAAGAACAATCCCTTTACTTACTCATCTGAAACAAAATAAACAGCAGTGGCTACAAACTTCTTCTTGTAACAATTACAAAAAGCTCCCAACAATACAATCCCCCAACTTTTAACACACGCCTTGAATGTTTTTTTTTCTTTTTTTTTAATGTTAAACCTCAAAACTGCAGCATATCCTTAAGGGCAAACTTTTCAATTAGTTTTTTCTTTCTTTTCTTTTTTTTTTTTTAAATAATGTGTTCACCAAAAAGAAAAAAAATTCCACAAAACAGTCTTGTACCAAGAAAATGCATTCAAAAATAGAAAATACTACACAACAAAAATATGTACCCTTCCTTTCCAAAAGAGTCTTCACAAAAATGTAGAAAAATGCCAACCATTTTTTTCCTTTCCTGAACACTTAACTTTCAACCTAGGGCACAATTATTTATTGACTTATAATGTCTGTTTTTGCATAAAATATGGAAGATAAAAACCAACTATCAGGACTGTGAAGTTACAAACAACACCTCATTATTCTCCCCACCCCACATTCCCTCCTTAGAAAACAAAACAGAGAAAGCCAATGTTTCAACAACTGATTGAAAGCCGTCAGGCTAGGAAAACCCATCAGCTGATATGGGGATTCAAAGACGATGGCATAACAGGAAAATCATCTGTCTTTTAAAATGTATGCTTTTTGCTTTTATCTCAACACGAGTCTCTGCCCCGCTGTACTCAAATGACCAGGCACTATGGAGACAGGACACTGCCGGGCACAGAAAGATCCGGGAAGAATTTGGGGTGAGGAGCCCAGGGTGTGGGTGTGTGTACGCATTTGCGCATGTGATGTTTCACTCACAAAAGAGCTGCTGCCATTTTGAAAGACAGAGAGGATGTTTCCATATGCCTTAAAAGTGCAAGGGCCATTTCTGGATCATAGTAGTTAAATATGCAAAAGTTTTACTATGCTTAATAGTCAAGTCCATTTTTCTGGCAAAGGCAAGCCAGAGATAGATCACATCAGTTCACGTCTGGGAGTGGGTAACAGCTGAAAGCTGGTAGGCAAGAAGTGTCACACCAAGGTGCATCCAAAACTGATTTTTTTCAGTGGGAAAGTGTTTTGCCTACCTTGAAAAATGTTCAAGGGATTTTATGTGATTAACACAGCCGAAAGATCAACTGTTCTGACAGCAATAAAATCTAGCAGTGGGGACTTAGGTACTATAGGGAAGGCAGCTGTATCTTGCACGCATGTGGCTAAATCCATCCTTTGGGTACCTCCTTTGACTTCATTGCAATTACATCTGCTTGCACCAGGGATGAATTTGCCCCATGTGGTTCTGGATTTTATGACTGTCGGCCATTTAGGAGCCCAACCCTGCAGAATACTGTGTTAAAATACTTCAGATTGCAGAGCTAGGATCAAAGAGGCTTCTCTCTTCTTCTGTTTGAGAATATTTGTTTTCTTTCTAGCATATCTTTTAAAGGATGCTTCCATAACAAGAAAGAAGAGGGGAGCTTTTTCTTAGCCTTTTCCACTGCATGGCTGTGTGTTTTCCTTTTTTTTTCAAATGGCAAAATGTGTTTGTGTTTACTTCCAGTGCATTTTTTCTCAAAAATTCAAAACAGAAAGGAAACATTACTTTTCCCATCCTTCAAAAGGAAACAAAACCAAAACAGACTGATAAAGTACAATACAATAAAAATCAGGCATTATAAAAGACAACATGATGTGCAACAGCAATACCAAGGAAACAAAAATAAAAAATATATATATTAGGATACAAGTACAAATGAACCAAGAAAGCTATCTAACCCCACTACTGGATGATTGGTAAGCATTGGTTAAGAAATACGTAAGGCTATTCTGAGATTTCTAACTTATACTTAACCACTGCTTCTCCTCTCACACCTTCACTTCCTAAATTTTTCACCTTTCACTCACTGGTCTTTTATGTCTTGAAACTGATTTTTTTCCTTTTCGTATTTTTTGGTCTACAGTAGAATTACATGTTAATAACAACAGCAAAACAAAACTCAAGCTTGTTGTGAGAGTCAGTTGGTGCCACATCCATGATGCAGAAGAAAGAAGACAGACAACAGAACAACTGCATTCAGCTTTTCACACACAAAGCATATTTGAGGGCAACAACATAGTTGACCAAAACAAGTTTGGAGGGGCAAGCAGCAGAAGCTGTAGGTTTATAACTACACTATCAACCAGAGCCTGGTCTTTTGCCTTTACCAGTGTCCTTCAGGACAACAGTATCTCAGTTGCCATGTGGCTTTGCCATTCTTGTCATCTGGAGCAACAGTTGACCTGCTATCTACTTCACCACTAAATGCACACCTGGTTCAATGGAAAACCAAAAGGAAAAGAAAAGGTAAAAGGCTCCTAGCTGGGGCTAAGGCTATCTCTTGGTCACCTTGGCTGATGTGACAAATCCCCAGCCAGGTGTGGGATCAATGAGGGAAGGCACCTGGCTGGCAGGCCATTTGGGAACAGTCTTGAAGCAAATTCAGACTGTCTATGGTGATGTGACAGATTGCTTAGTCTCCTCCATTAGGGAAGAAGTGTGAACATTGACGGTTACTCTGGGATCATTCTATTAGTATAAATTCTCTTAGTTCAGCAGGGATGAGAGCATACATTCTCTACAGCTTTCGAATTGCCTTTGTAAATGTCAGCATCACCAGCCACCAGAAACGCATTCCCTACAAACTTGGCTACAGCACTGTGACTGAAGCTCCATCCTGATTCTTGGCATTTTCTTTTTTCTGTGGAATTTCTGAAACATAACTTTTTCCTCAAGGGTAAGCTCTGAAATTACCATAACGTTGAGAATATCATTAACATCTTCTTGAACCATAACTACGCCACAGTCCCAGCAAAATCTCAAGCTGATCCTCAGTAGTGCTTGCCATTGTCAAGGAAAGGAACGTACAGAAACAAGATGATCAAACAGTACAAGAAAGTTCTGTTTTGGATCTAGCCTATTGGCCAAAGGGATTTTCATTCAAGAGAAAAGGTGCAACAATGAAGCAGGATGACAAATGGAGGGGAATTATGGAAGTTAGTGTTTCTCCATTTGGAAAAAAAATAGGGCATTAAGTTATGCGGCATCTCTAGTCAGCAACATATGTTTTGGCTTCTTAAAATAAACCTCAAGTTATCCTTGGTTTCTCAGTCAAGCACTGTCTACATGGGGCTTTAGTACCATGCTGGAAAAAAAAAAAGAGTTTGTGCTATATTTAAATGCAGTTCCAGTTAAACTAGTTTCAAACTGACCATGTAAAAAGGAACAATTTATTTAAAAGCCATTAAAACTATACAATCCCACTTAGGCCCAAGAACTGGTCTGGCTGAGCACTGAACTGAGTGGAAACATAAACTGGAATCTGGCTTTTAAAAATTCCTGTTTACATGGACTAGACTAGTTCTTTTGAAACTGAGTCAGCTGGAATCAGGTTTAAACAGGCTGAATCCAAACCAGGATTTGGAGCACGGCTTAAAGCCCACTTCTTCAGGTTGCAGTACTTTTAAAAAACTAGTGCAAATGACATTTTATCACAGCATTGCAAACATGCAGTGTTCCTCTCCCTGTCCAATTATGGTTGCCATCAGGTCACACCATAAGGGAGGAATACGCAGCAATCAGTCAGCCGGAACAGCTCCAACTACAGAGGTTCTTCATTTTACCACAGCAGGAAAGGCACTCTGGACACAGCAGGCTCAGTAAACCCTCAGCTTCACCTTTTTTCTGGAGCAGTCCACTACCCCTCTTTGACAATTCAAATCCACTCTGACAGTAGCAATATATGCAGCTGCCTTAAACAAGGAAAGAGAACAAAAACTCACCTAAACAACAAACAGGCGTATTGGCTCATAACATGAATTAACTTCAGCAGACTGATTTCATTTCCTCCCATATCATGACTCTGTAGCTGTCACTACTCTTATGGAAGCAAATGCCACTTTACAAAACAAAGGTGCTCTCCTGCCACTCTATTATGCTGGCTCTCAAATGGACTGTGCTTTTGTTGGACATCTACTGACTCATTACTGGAAGTTGATCTTCCAGTGGTTTTCATCTTAGAGGGTTCCTGCAGATGGCAAAGAGAGAGAGTGCATGTTCCATTGTCCTGCTTGCTTTCAAGGGAAGAGTCATTCAGTAGTTCATCTAACAGTACATCAGGGGATATCTCCAGTTCTTCTCTTCCATTCCTTTCAAACCAGGATGGTTGAAATCTAAGAGTGGAAATCTCAGAGCTCACCAGAAAAACACATCCTTAACTTCAAAGCGTCTCCTGGCTTCAGACAGACTTGTTCCTTCCCACCTAGCATCACCTCTTGTATACCACTCCTCTTCTAGTTCTTGATACTTTTCTCAAATGAGGCAGCCCAACAGACTGACCATCAGCAATCTGCTTTGCATTGTGCAGCTCTGTGAAAGGTCTGAACTACCCATTTCTTGGTGCTAATGAAGCCAAAATATCTCAGCTTCAAGTCTAAGGATAAATTCAGGGCATGAATACATTTCTAGTCCCCCAATTATTCTAGACCTCCCTCAGCAACTGGATGACTACCTCCCTTTTTTTGTCCATGAAACCTCTGTCTACATTGGACAGGTGGCTTCTCCACTACAGGACCAAAGCAGATGCACTCATGTTTTACATTCTTATCCCATTTGCCATACAGAGCATTTTTCATGATCCTGTTTTACCAGCTGGCTGAAGTTGTGATTATAGTCTTACTGAAGAGATTCAGCACAAACTTTTGAGAATTTACAGATCACAAAGAGCTACAGCAGAGATGAATCTTTCTGCACATTACTACTGTTTTAGTTTTTCTCATATTATGCTTGTTACAAAATTAATGACCAAGGCATAGGCCGACATGCATCTTGACTGCAACAGTATTTTTCAACTTAGGATTCCATTTGGTTCCAGCTGAAAGCCTTCACAATGCTAGACTATCCATTTAAGAAGACAAATCAGAGAGAAGATCTTAAAATGCTAGACAGCATCTTTGCCTAAGCAGGAATATTTATGTACTGAATTCCACACCACCCTTTCTTGCCCAAATGTCCCTCCTGCTTCCTCTTACCCCAAAGGTTTGACTGGAACATCTGTAATTGTGTGTTCAGGATGACTGTTTATTGCACTGTTCCCATAACAGCCTCAGAAAGACGTGCTTTTTTTCCAGTGACCTTCCCCTTTGGTAAGTCTGCTTTGTGGCTTCACTTCTTGAGCTGAGAGATCATGTTTATACTGAAGAGATAATCACAGTCAAACCTCCTGAAGAGATTCTATCTGACAATGTAAGTTTTGACATCTGAACTAGGAATCGGTATCTTTATGTTGAAGCCTTACCAAATGAGCAGTTCTCTGAACTTTCTCACAGCCCCAAAGAATAGTCTCTAGAGAAAGGGGGAAAAAGATCTGTAGCACCCTGAAACCTGTGATGCCTCTTCAGTTTCCATTATAGTGCTTTACTTTTATTTTAAGAGAAGGTATCTAATACAGCTGTCTCAGTGTCTGACTAGTTGCTTAAATAAAGGTTACCCTAGTTCTCTTTCAACCTTGTCAGGTTTATGATACATCCTGTTTTCTGTGCCTATCCCTTTCTCTTCTCCCTTCCTGCTTAATTGGCCCCTTCCAATCCCACCACATGTAAATACATTTCAGTAGTGCAATGCAGTGCAGTGCAGTCATACTTAGTGCAAAAATAAAAAGCCTTATCCAGACCAAAAAAGCACAGACTCCCACCCCACCCAGCCCCCAAGAAATCAGCACTCAGTAAAAGTATATGAATGCCCCAAAATAAAGGGGGATTTGCAGTCTCCCAGCCACACTTTCACATGCCTCATTTTCTCTCCTCCCACTCGATGTGGAGATCTCATTAGCAGATAGGACATTTACTGAAAACATAGTAAGTCAAATGACAGAAATCAGAAAGGAGACAAGCCATTGTTGGGGGGCTGCAGAAAGAAGAGAAAACTAAATGAATACAGCAAAAAGGTCAGTAGTGGTTTTACACAGATTTGTTGGATGCAAACTTTGCAAGGGCACACCTTGCAAAGGGCATGTGTAAGTGTGGATAAAAAAACTAAGAAGCTTCCCTGTTCCAAATATACAGTCCCTGTTTTAACAGTGCCCAAGCTAAGGTTCTGTAGTGCAATCAACTTTTGAAGCTTTCTGTGGCCACCCTAAAACAAATGGACAGATCAACACTAACTTCAGTTCTCTCCTGCTCATGCAGGCGCACCTGTGCATGAACAACTCCCTCCTCCATCCTGCAAATACTTGAGGATATATGTGAAGTATTTCTTTCATGGTCCACCTAGGGCTATGGTGGGAAAAGCAGGAATTTTGATGACAGGCATTTAAGCTCTTAAGTACCTTAAAATGAAGACACATAAGAAAAACAAAATAAAGCTCACTAATTACAAAGGCAAGCAGGTTACTGAGTCCCAATCAGCCCATACCTCCCCTAGCCTATCTATGTGTTTTAACAAAATAAAACATCTGCCAGGGCTTGCCACTTGTTAAGATAACACTTGGGAAAACAAAACAAAGACTTTGGGGTATTCACTGGTTTGTGGGTTATAATTTCAGTCTGGACAGCCACAGGAGCCTCTATCAGACCCTTGTAACTACTAGAAAGGAGTGTGGGGAACCACTAAAACAGTGTAAGAGGCCACAAGGAGGAGCAAGAAAGGGAAATGAATGAAAAATGGAACACATTAGGACAATACTGCTGCTGTTAAACCAATCTCAATGTACTTGCTCAGTGTACAGAGGAATACTGCATGCTGCTTCATTTATGCTCAGGCACATGCTTCCTCTTTCCTTCTGCCACTTCTCTTCACTCCCAATCCCTTACTGAAGATGTTAGCCCACCCCAGCATGTAAACAAAAGCAAATACCAAAAGATAAACCAAATTATAACCAGGAACCAGGTTTCTCCTTTTTCTTTCTCTTGCAAAGATACAAGCCTTGCCTGCAGGCAGATACACTCTTTTTAATCCCAGTGGAGAAAAGTGTTTCACATGCCCAGAAATAAGAAAAGAACCCAAGAGAAAGAAACTAAGTAGTGGTGCAGGGATCCTGAATACCCACCTCAAAACCAGAAAAATGTCAGGCTTTAAAGACTTTTGCAGTTTATCTTTACCAGTGAGCCTTTAATGAAAAACAAAGACAGCACAATGGAATCACTAGTCGTGGCAAAGAGAAAGGACCTAAACCCACTCTCTCAGGGTGCAGAGCTACAGTGGTGCATCCCATGCCTGAGCATACATGAGACAAAATGAATAACACTTGCCAGCTCTTTTGTAAAGTCTGTAAACACCAATTTAGCCAGTATAATCAGCAGTAATGAATCTTCATGCTATTCAGCTGTGTGTACTTTGAGGAGGTCCTACCTGTTTGCTGAAATGCTGTTCACACTACAAATTCTCCTGCATACCCAATGCAGTAGCACTTATTAAATAAAAGGTCCACCAAACAGCTTCATGTATTGAATCGAATTTGGGGTTATATAATCAGATCTTACAAAGGAACAACTTTATTTCACCCACATGAATGTGTGACCATCACAACAGAAAAGGTACGGCCAGAGTGCTTCTGGGTAAAGTCAGAAACCTGGAATCAAATATCCAAATACCCGAATGACTTTACATTGTTCTGGCAATAGTAAAGGGACACAGCAAGGGTGTAAATTTGTGAAAAAGTATTGCAGTGAATCATATATCTACACTAGCTGTTGTGGCTCACTATTTAAGATAAACATGCTATCACCAATCAATCAAATCCAAAGAAAGACTCGAGGTTACTTAGGATTCTCTGAACAAAACAAAATAAAACAAAAAATTCCATCCTTTGTTCAAATGGAAGCAACTTTCCTGCTCTTGTGAATTAAGTCTCCCAGCAAGGAGAGACTATATAATCACAGAGCCCTTAACACAGGCAAAATCTGCCTGGTGGAGTGAAATCAAATCTTGAGTCAGTTTTATGCAGAGTACAAACTTTGGGTAGAAACATGCTGAATTATGGGCAACAATCCTGTGGCATCTTAAAGGGTATATATGAAACTAGGACTACGTATGCTTTCCCTGTCAGAGAAAATGAAGTCAACAAAAGAGCATGTGAGTCCTGCCTGCAGAATTTGGCCCACAGAATATTGGTCCAATCAATCTTCAGGATAAAGCATAGATCTCACTGATGCTGACAAGAAAGGTCATGAAGTACATCCTGCCTGAACTGAACAGCCTATTTATATTATGTTTGACAAACAAAAGCTCATTATGGGTGGAGTGTATGGGAAATCACCAATTTTCTGCTTCACTTCATTATAAGAATTTCTTTGAACCTGAACTGTGGAGCAAGAATCTAGGGAACTGACTGTTCAGAACATATGAAACTGGGACTAAATTTCAGACCTAAAGGACCTCTATCAGTTTCACAGCAGACCAAGCTACATTAGGACAAAGGAAAACAGGGTACCCCGAAAGACAATTAAACTTGTTGAAAATACTTGTGAAAAAGTAGTTCTGGTTCTAATAAAAGAAAGAATGACACTTCTTCCACCAATAAATAGGAACTATATATTTTTTTACAAGTTATTCATACATCAAAAAAAAGAAAAAGAAAAGGCAGTAGATACTGGGGATTCAGTCTTTTCCTCTAAGTGGCACGGGTGAAGAGCAAGTCCCTTGTATGGAGTTCAAGCATTCCCCTCTCTTGGGAGGCCCTCTATCTTTGGTGCACGCACCCCCAAAGTTGGGGACTCTCCTCTCATTCAACCTTGCAGTGAAAAGCTTTAAAATCCCTTTCTGTCCCGGCACAGTAGAACAGAGCAACATTCTCTTAGTACAAGGTTCTCCCTCTTGTGGTGACAGTGTTACCTACTTCAACCGCTGTGTTCCTCAAAAGCTGTATAAAACAGAAGAGAAGTGCAAAAAGGAGCTGAGTATAAATGCTGTCGACCACAGAAACGTGAGACCACTGCCTGCATTAGCCCTAGAGGTCTACTTGGTCAACCAAGGAGGAGATGGAAAATGAAAGTAATAATGAAAACCATACACTAGAATAAAGCTAATATTCGGACAGTCTTTCCTTGATGTTTTTATCATTCAAGAAAAGCAGCCACCGCAAGAATCTATAAACTGTAAAGTTGATATCACCTTCTGTTTTCTCTCTCCTTAAAAAGCAGAAAATATGCAAATACGAAACGAGTTTCTTAGAAAATCACAATTCTTAGGATTAGTATTTCTTCAGAGAATGAAAAAGAAAGGATATATGTTCACAAAAAGCAAGATTTCTGGATTCACAAATGACTGACTGTCTTTTATGTAAAAGATATGTTAAAATAGTGTTCACCAGCTGATTATTTTGTTAGTTTCACTTTCCTTTAGGCAATTGTATCTGTACACACTGCGTTCTAAAAGTACAATCTCTAGTGTGGATAATCTACCTGTTTGGTACCATCCTGTTCGTAAAACCACTTCTTAGCCTAAAAATATAAACTGTAAACTGTATAACATGCAAAATGAATTGAGGTGTTTAAAAAAAGCATTAGGAAAAATAAAAGGCAACAAAGAAGTTAAATCAAGAAACACATTAAGCTAGTAATTATGCTAAATGAATTACTGAACCTTACAAAGGATTAGCAGGGCAAGTGTGGAATGGGTACGCAGCCATTTTAATGATCTGGCATTCTCAGTCAAGTGAGAACACTTTCTAAAAAAATATGTACGACTCAGCATTCAGTCAAAGGAAAAGGCAAAGAGCATGGTCAGAAAATGTGGACCACTGAATCAGCACTCTGTTGCAGCAGCTAAATGGAATTAATTTGGGAAATGGCACCTGTTTGGCTTAATGGGACAACACCCATCCTTCATGTAGTAGGGTAATCTATTTTGTTACCTGCATAATTAATATTGAGAAGATAGTTTCCTCCTTCCCTTACAAATGGGTATACACAGAGTAAAGGAAAGCCAGACTTAGAAGTCACTGCTGGAAGACCATAACTTTTAAACTGCAAGTAGAAAGAATAAGAATGTGGCCTCCACATGTGCAAATGGCAGGAGTCTGTAAGGAATGCTGGCACTTGATGATTCCCATGCTTGAAGTTGTGATTGTAATACCCCGAGATGTGGCACAGGTAACTCCTTCCCTCTCTTCTCACTCCAAAATAACTATTTATTTGCAGAGACACGGATTTGCTCATTTTCGGTGAAAGCACAGTTTGTAATTGATGTGACCATCTCTCATTTCTTCCAGTCTTCACAGTTAGGAGAAATGAGATATAATGAATACCTCCTCCACAACCCTCATCCACTTGGTTTTGCACATTTTCATTTAGAAGTGATATCAACCAGAGGAGTGAAGGTCAGCTAAGATGTACCTGAATTAGAAAAGCAAACATAAATTCCCATGCTCTCATAAGTTTGCATTCTCACTAATTTTGAATCAAGACTTCCTGCCTGGGACATCTGTTTTGCAAGATGAGAATACAGAAAGGACACAAAAAGCCATGAGGTTTGGGTGTCAGTCAGCTTTCCCTGGGCTATTTGCATCTAGATGTTGACATATCCCTCCCTAGTGACATTTTTTTCAACAGCTCTGTGGTGACAATTAAAATGCAGTGGGACTGACACAAAATTCAGACCCAGACTATGAAGATGGTAAAGGGAACACTCACCTTGAAAAAATTCTGAACTGAAGCGAAAACTTTCAGAGGTTGTTCTATTGCAAAAAAGGGGTAATCAAGTGGATAAATAAGGATGCAACTGGAATATATTACTAGCTGTGGATGGAGGTATTTCTTATCCAATTCCTAGCAAAATCCATTGGCCACATTCAGCATAACTATACAGAGAACAATGTTTTTCTACCCCACCTTAATGCAGAAGATAATTTTAGGAAATATTAAAACTATAAAGAAACAGAACTTGGAAGGAGTGAAAGACCACTTGCGGCATCTTTCTCCAAGGCTAGGAATGGAAGAGGAAAGTCTGACATACACTTTTACAAGTGAAATAACAGGACATCTTAGAAGAGAGCTAATTGATAACCTTAATTGTCTTGATTAATTGTTCTTCTGATATGAAAGGGTAGCAGGGAACAATCACTTTTGTAGAACCTAATACTGTTTTACCTTTTCTTTAAAAAAATTACTTTTCTACATCTTACTACATAGAGATTTAAAAAAATCCTGAAAAAAATGCTTGTAAAGACAATAAAGAAGCCAATAATATGAAAAAGCACACTAGAGCTGTAATATTGGTAAATGCTTCAAATAGCTGCAGCAGTTGATTGGGTTGTGAATGATACATGTGAAAACTTATTTTTCTATGATCATAGGCAGATGCAAAAGTTAAATGATTATACTATGTATATATATTGATATAGAATTGCTATATATATTGTGTACTGTATGTTCTAGCTTTCAGAAATACTGTATTGTAGTGTACTGTACTTAACTAAGCAGACCTAAATAGCAATTTGTCATTTTCCACAAAGTCACTAGTACTGTTAACAAAAACCAAAAAGTCTATTTTCTCCAGTAAAAGAAATACATACTGTTACAGTCACAAGACATTTTGACTATAGAGAGACAATGTACATTGAACCAAAGAAAAACACCAAACCAAAATAAAAACCTCACCCCCAAATCAACCAGCCAAAACTGTTGCATTTTCATCTTATTCAAAAGGGGAAGGGAAATGCCACCAATCTAAGAAGAGGAATATAATTTACTTAAATTTTTATGACTGGAAATGAAAAAAAAAAATCCCCCAAAATCTTCAATTATCCTGTCTGGACCAAGGAAAAACCCCCTAGTCAGGCAAAAGAGTTAATAAATGCTACTTTGAGGGCCAGCACGATACCAAAAATAAGCAGTTGTAGCTACACATACTTATTCATCCCACTAACTCAATGGGTGCAAAATGAGTTCTAGAAATTCTGCAGTTCTCATGGGTTACACACTAATTAATCTTACTGACCAATTTCTTCTGCTTCTGAAAATCTACTGGTCTTCTAGACACACTAACCATGGTCCTGAAAAGATTTTGGCAAAGACTAAGTGAGAGAAAGTTACTTGTTATTTGGTAGTGACTGCACATTTGAAATGGATTACTCAGATGACATGTAAAGATATTCATAATCAACATGTTTCAGAGTATGTGAGGTGGGGAAAGAGCTGTTTGACATGGCACTTTGGAAACCAGAGACTCCAGAGCTGGAATGTTCTAGAACCTCTCAGTATACTGTACTCCTAACTGTTGATAATTTCTTACTGTTCTTTTAAAGAGGGAGGTTATTTTGCTTGCATTTTATTTCTCTGTCAGGTGAACATGTTGAAATTCAATGGAAATGAGTGACTGAACTCAACAGTATTGTTCCAGAGCTGTCATCCTCCACAGATGCCTGCCTCTGCTAGTGAGGCCTACTGAGATCGACTGTTTTATTTATTTATTTGAAAGACCACATCAGGCTCTGAGAGACATAATTCAGCCTTCCCTTCAGAATGGGTACTCACAAAAATACACTGAATGAAATCTGAGGGCAACCATTTATTTGGGCAAACATCCAACTAAGAGCATTTGGCTAACAGAAATTTTTTAATGAATATATGTGTGCACATACACTGCATGAGTAGTGTACTTATTTTTCACTAGGGTCATGCCAATGCTCCACAGTTAATGTTGTAATTGTTGTTTCATCTAAACCCTTTCTGCATCTAAACCAGGCAAATCCACACGCTCAATTAGCAACCTGTCTGTAAAGCCAGAAGGAGACAACTGGCTCTCTACCTGGACATACACACATACACACACATACTCAGACATACATCTGCATGCACACACACACACACACACAGAGGCCATATAATTTGGTTTTACTCAAAGATCCCATAGGTGCCAACACGCTTTGTGACAAATGAAAGTAAAGGACTTCGTGGGAAAAATGAAACAGGCAGTTGAGTGAATGGAATTGTGCTTCCTGAATGCAATGATCCTCTCTAGTCAAACGGCATATATTCAGCATGAGGGTTGAACCTTCAGGGAACTTTATAAGGTTTAACAAAGAATATGGCAATATCCAGGTGGCAAAAAGAGAAGGAGGAAAGTGAAAGAGAAAAGGTGCTTCATTAAACGTATAGATCTCAGAAAGATGTCCGTCCATTTAGTAGGAACAGAACACTGCAGAATCAGAGCACAACAATAAGTATCTAACCAAGCTCTGCACTTTTCTCAAGTCCCGTAGGACTGTGAACTTGGCAAAAAATCAAGTCAACAGTATAAAGTGTAGAAGCCTGTAGTTCTGTCTGGAAAATATCTAAAGCAAGCAATGTTTTCCTATACTGGTAGGAGATTTTCCAGCAGGAAAAGTCCCAGTGGGGACCTTATGAAGACATGTGGGCTACTGTAATACCTAAGCTCAATCTGACATAGAGCATCTAGAAGGGATGCTTGAGGTTTGGCTGCATGACTGTACATGAAATTTCACAGCACAAAGAGGGCTCAAGTGCTAATAAAGTTTGCATGAGGGGTAGAAACAAGAATGTACCTATGGGCTGAACTGGATAGAAGATCTCACATGTGATGGGATGTTGGTAGATCTTTTGTTTGTGTAATGTTATTGCTGCAGCAAAAGGATATTTTTAGAACATGCTTTTCTTAAAAGGAATCACAGCTAAACTAATCAAAGGATCTGTATTTATCGCCAGGACATGCATGCAATCTCAAAAGTGCCAATAGAGGTTCCCCTGATAGAAATTCAGAACAGAATTTGCCACTGGGAAGTAGCTTTTCACTGGATTTCTCTCTCCACTAGCACTGCAGAGGCTGGAGTCTGTAGTCAAATCACACAGCCTTACCCCCATATAATTAATTTGGTTTAGGAAGAACATTTACCCTCACAAGTTTTAAAGGGAGCTGATGTCAATCAAAAGCAGGAGATCACTTCGGAAGAGGACCAAACTTAGAGCTGTAACTGAAGGTAAGAAACAGCGGAGAAGCACCTTCCACTAATACTTCTTTACTTCTTTCCTACCCTTTCAAACAGAGAAACACAACATATTTCATATGAAAGGAAAGGTTTAGATAAAACTTTGCTATAGATACAAAACATAAGTACACTCCATACTGCTGAGATGCATTTCTGTTTTAAGGCATCAATTGTCCATGAGGCTGTAATGTATTAAAGGCTGTTGTGTATTTTCTTCTGAAGGAAGTATCTTAATGCTCTTTGCTTTTTGAAAAATAGCTGAGGACAAATGTGTAAATTGGGAGGTTAAAATACAGTTAACAAAGTGTTTAGAAGGCTCCACATAGGAATATGGAGAAAAGGAGGTTGAGGGGGGACTTCATCAGTCTCTACAACCACCTGAAAGGAGGTTGTAGTGAGGTGGGGGTCTGTCTCTTCTCCCAGGTAACAAGTGACAGGATGAAAGGAAATGGCCACAAGTTGCACCAGGGTAGGTTTAGATTAGATATTAGGAAAATTTTCTTCACTAAAAAGGACGTCAGGCATTGGAACAGGCTGCCCAGGGAAGTGGTGGAATCACTGTCCCTGGAAGTGTTCAGAACATATGTGGATGTGGCACTTCAGGACATGGTTGAGTGGTGAGCTTGGCAGTGGTGGGTTAACTGTTGGACTTCATGATCTTAAGAGACTTTTTCCTAATCTAGCTGTTTAGTTATTGGCACTAGGAATAATTATATGGACATACACTCTTATCTAATACGTTTCTCATTTACATATTTTCTTAGAAAAATAAAAAAAATATTCCCCCTTGTGTTCCCTTACAAAAATAGGTTTAAGAGAGTTAAGTATGCTTATTTTTCAGATAGGTTGTCTCTCTGTCAGTATCTTTCTTGCAGGCCAAATCTCTCTGTTCTATTCCAGAGAAAACATAACCCACCTTTTTTTTTTTTTTTTTTGGTCAGAGTTAGGCACATACCTAAAGCTCTCTCCATATTTCCCACAGGAGTCATCTGTGAAAATACAGGGACTCCTTTGCTCCTGCTGAAGTGAACTGGAGCAGCGAGTAGCTTTATAGGAAACTAGCTGAGAGAGTTTATTACTTCTTGCAAGAGAAATAAGGTTAACAGCAGCAAGAACACTGACTTGGCATGGCCAGAACAAGCCCCTGATGGACGTGAATCTAGCACTAGGCCACCTTCATGCACTTTACTGTCCTACTGGACATGCTGCAGAGACTTGCTATTTTCAGCATCTGCCCCTCTGCAAGGCCTTCCTACCTGCATTTGGTTTCTATCAGCAGGACTGTCAAATGCTGGGAAAGGCTTTCAATTAATTACAAACTCAAGACTCCAGACAATGTATTATCTGTGGTTTCCCTTGTAAGCCTTTTTTCACAGCAGAGTTGTGATTGCTTAGGGGCCAAGGTCTTACTGAAGAGAAATCTTCTGGGAGCAGAGGAGGCTCAAAACCTCTCAGGGCCAAGTTCTCATCACATTACACCTTCTTCACAAATTTTCAGATCCAGCATAAAAACAAATCAGGGAATGTGAAAAGCAGCTAATTTGCTTTAGGCTGATCAGATGCTGCTGCAATTAGGCTACCTGCTGGTTCTTTTCTATCAGGTTTATTTCAATAACTCAGAGGAGCTGAACTGAAAGGGTTGATTACCAAGGACTAGTCTTTCTTGGCAGAACAGCCATGAGGTGGTAATTTGATACTAACACAGAAGGGTTTGGGTTGGAGGGGACTTTAAAGAATTATCTAGTTCCAACACCCCCTCCAATGGGCAGGGAACCTTCCACTAGACCAGATTACTCAGAGCCTCATTCAGGCTGCTCTTGAACACCTACAGGGATGGGGAGTCCACAACCTCTGGGCAACCTGTTCCATTGTCTTTACCCTTGCAAAGAATTTCTTTCTAATAATCAAATCTAAACCTACCCTCCTTCAGCTCAAGGCCATTTCCCCCCATACTATCACTACATGCCCTTGTGAAAAATCCCTCTCCAGTCTTCTTGTCAGCCCCCTTTTGGTACTGGAAGGCTGCCATAAAGTTTCCCCAGAGCCTTCTCTTCTCCAGGCTGATGCTTTTTTTTTCCTTTTGAGTAGCAAATCATTTTCATCAGAGAGTTGGAGGATTTCCTTAGCATAACATCCAGAAGGGTAGCAGATTTAGGCACACTGAAGGTCTGGTCATGTTTGAAATGATTTGGGTGCTTCTGATTTTGGACTGGACTCAACACTTACAAAGAGTATGTTTTGTACCTTCTCCCTTTGGGATTTGTTTTTATTATTAAGAGACACAGCAAATGCTAGCATAATACCCACGAAAGGGAAGAGACCTGTTCCTCCACCATGTGAGTGATCCAGCGTTAAAAGAGTAGCTCCAGGTCAACTGAAGTCAATCAGTTTGGGGTTGATAAGAAGTGAGGGGGCTGATGGTATGTGGGTTATTACTCAACTCTCCTTTGGATGAAAAAGAAATCAAAAGAGGAAAAAAGGGTTCCACTTGGCCTCTTTGATCTTAGAGCAAAAGGAAATCTTACTCACTTAAAGTCAATTAAAAAAGAAGTCAATTAAATGCTAGTCTTCCCTGTTAGCTTACTGTGAACTTGAGCTGGTTTTGAAGCTAACTAACAGCATGGGCCAGAAGTGGGTCTAGTGAAAGCATGACAGATGTTGAGAAAGTGTCCCCAGAGTAGCGCCTGCAAAACATCTGTAACTATTTCCCTTATAAGAGATTATTAATACGGGTTTTCTGAGACAAGGGACCAGACTGAAATACCATATTACAATTTATAGAGCGGTGTACTGTACTGGTATGTTCCCATTATTTATGAGTTGTGTCTGCTAGTCCTCTGCAAGAGATCCCTGCAGGAGAACCTCACTAATGCACACACCCCAGACATGCACACGGACACATTCAGTAGCTGTTCTCTCCTTGCTGATCAGCAGACACTGAGGTTGTGGTCCTGCATTCCTTATGGATTCATATTTCCCAGGCAGACCTCAGTGGAACGGGCAAGACAAGTTAAATTTTGGGTTTCTGATTTATGATTTCATATAATACAAGAACAAGGGTATTTCCGTGAACAGCAACAGAATTAACTTGAAAAGGAATCATTTCAATGAGGGGGTAATTTACCTGAGGAACTCACTTCCACAGGACAGCATGGGGCCCAGCTAGGAATTAATAAGATAGATCTTTAAAGGGCAATGAGAATTACCTGCCACAATATATCATTTTCATATGGGATAAAAACTTTTTAAAGACATAAATTATTATGTCTTCATGTTATAGGCAAATAAATATTCAAATTTGTATGTTTTTTATATGTACAAATAGTTAATGAGGATTATAATAAATCTTCTCCCTTAGGCTTACTGCTTTGTAATTACCTAACACGGGTCTTTCATCTTCATTCAAATCATCTCTAAGTGGCCACATGTCAGAGACAGAGTACTGGGTGAGACAGACCACAGGGCAGATCTGCTCTGGCCAATCCTACATTTCCAATTCACTTCACCAGCCTCAGCAGCAGTAAGAGAAGGTGCTTACTTCTCATTTACTCTAAGGCTTCCTTTATTGCACTTTTGCCTTGCAGAGAGGCCTTGATTTGTAAGCTTGAATTTATGTTCTATTTAATGCCCTTTTCCATTACCAAAGCAATATAAAGAGAGCTTAAGGGAAAGTGAGAATCAAGCTCAAGGAATGCAGGATATTGCATGCTTCATCAGAAGGATATGTGCTACAGTCTGCGTTTTCTCATCTGTATCATTTTATCAGGTGTTTGGCAGGAAACCTTTCAAGCATAGTGAGATAGATTCGCTAAAACACTGTCAGCAGTGGTTTCCCGATCACTGTGACTGCAATTCTTTCTGCTAAGGAATATTGTAGCAACACATGAAGGCTGAATATGCCTGCAACATTTGGATACTATAGTTGTTTCCAAGTAGCATATAAGTTCGATTCCTGGTCAGGGCCACTCCCCGGGCAGATGGAGCCCGTTAGCCCTGTAAGGCAATCCATCTACGTCCTGA
>JAYRBT010000001.1:22111022-22143514 GCA_036023395.1 Myiotriccus ornatus
CACTAGGTTCTGGATTTTTAATCTCAGCTTCAAAGCTTTCCTGGGATTTTTCCTCTCCTAAGAACCTCAAAACTTTTTAGGGTTTGGGTTTGGTGTGGGGTTTTTTTGTGGTTTTTGTTTTTGTTTTTTTTTTTTTTTTTTGGTATGCAAATATATGTGCTTCCTCAGCAACCACTGTAGATTCTTTATTCCCATGATTCTTCATCTTGAAGTCAGAGAAGACTTTGCTCAGTGAGTTAAATGTGCACGTTCCTCCTTTTGCTTCTTTATTTTGTGTTTGGCTGGTATTAGACAGCAATGTGGGCACTTAGAAACATAGAATCACAGCATATCCTGAGCTGGAAGAGGAGACAGCAATCTCAGTGCCTGGCCATGGTCCCTTTGGCATGCTTTTTCCAGCCCCAGTGTTCCTAGAGCTGTAGCCTCTGTGGCTCTTTGAACCCTTACCCTAAGCAAAATGGATGCTTGGTCTGACACTGAGGCCACAGAATCCTAGAATATTCTGAATTAGAAGGGATCCACAAGGATCATCAAAGTTCACCTCCTGGCCCTGCACAGGACTACCCCAGTAGTCACACTATGTGTCCAAGAGCATTGTCCAAGTGCCTCTCAAACTCTGGTAGGCTGGTGCCATGACCACTTCACTGAGGTACCTGTTCCAGTGCCCAATCACCCTGTGGGTGCAGAACCTTTTCCTAATGCTTAACCTAACTCTACCCTTAGATAGCTTCATGCCATTCTTCCATGTCCTATCACTGGTCACGAGAGGGAAGAGATCAGTTTCTGCTCTTGCACTTCCCCTCATGAGCAAGCTGTAGACCACAATGAGGTCTCCCCTCAGTCTCTTCTTCTCTATGCTGAATAAGTCAAATGACCTCAGCCACTCCTCATATGACTTCCCCTCATCCCATCACCATGGGTGCCCCAGGTTAGAAAGGAGGCAGCAATGTTGGGGCCCTGCCATGATCACCTTGCCATGCCTTTTCCAGCCCTTAACCCACTATTAACCGCAGTGTGATACGTAGGAAAAGGCAATGGTGGCTTATAAAGTGCACAGACACTGCATCCATTCTAGCACTCTATTTTCACTACATTGCATGTCTTGGGGAACAACACTGTAGGATACATTAAAGCCAGTCTGAAGGGAACATAGAAGAATACTCCTCTCTAGTATGTTTGCATCCACGTGAAAGAAGAAAAGGAGGCTGGTTTCTGTTGCATAGAAAGCTACACCAGACTATAGTTTTCAGAGCATAAGAACACACAGAAATTTGAAGATCTTTAGATTGTTGAATTCTGGTTTATGATTAGACTCCTCCATGACTTTTCTTGTGAGCTCTCCAAACAGAAAGACTAATTCAAATATTTACATGTCCCAAATCTTTCCCTCTTTCTGTGGATCTTTTCCAGAGCCACTTTGCCTGGCTTCTTTTAACAGGGATAGGGAAAATCATCCTGACAGTGGGAATGGCTGTCTCCTCTCCATTTTGATCCTGTCCAGCACTAGACAAGGTAGCAGACATGCTATCTCTGAGGCTGCATATACAAAGATTATTTTCAGAAAGGTTTTCTGAAGTCCAGCCCTCTGTCGGTTGAGGTGCAATTATTCGCCCAGATATTCCAGGAGCCAGTTTGTTACCAAATGAATTCTGAAATAATTTATCTCCCTGAATCTCTCCTTGCCACCACAGTTCATTATTCTGGGCATTCTCAGACCCATACAAATAAAACATTAATTAATGATTAGAGATGCCTATCAAATTCCTTGGTTGGTATTACGTGTAATAGCTAGGAATGTTTCAAGGTCAGATCTTCCAGTACTACTCTTTATCTGACTCCAAATAAGAAGTACAGTGCACAGCTTGGGGGTAGGGGAAATAAAGCACCTAATCTCAGTGAAATTATTTGTGAAAAAGTCTTTCTAGCTTTTAGAACAGGGCAGCAAGGAGATATATTTGAATGTGTTCTGAAGGGGATATTTTTCTGAATAACACAGCACTATCTATGTAATATTTTAGCTACTCATCCACAACAGAAAGATGAAGAACATAAACACACAAAGGGTAATCTTGGAATTCGGGACTCTTGATCCTTGCAATTATACATTTTGTATCAGTCCTGAAATGTTGACCTTTTTGTATACATACATGTCTGCCTTAGATGTCTAGAGAAGTTTTTCATTTAAGTGATAAATACAGGTAAATTGAATTTAAAATTTTACATACACACATGGAATAGAAGTCTTTGCATACAACTGAGAGGCACAACCCACATTCCTCCCATACTTTGGGTAATTTTTCTAGGTTTTATATTCACAAACCAGCATTTATTTTAAGATCTGATGTTAACAAAACCATTGCTTGGTGAAAGAAATATTTACTCTTTCTCTAAACTAGAATTTCTCTCCAACGTCAGAAAGAGGGGAGGGCTAAAGCAAGCAAAATTTAGTCTTGAACTCATGATAGCTCCTCCATGTAAGATACATACATCTCCTTGCTTTGAAGTCTCATAACTTGAGAAAGCTACAAAAGGCAGTTTTAGCTCAGTAGAAGATATGGTTACCTATACTGTCTCAATAGCCCATAAACCACATACTAAAACAGCTGTATTTTTAAACAAAAAAGTGCTGATGTTGTGTTCTCTGATGTTCTACATATATTCTTTTAAAATTTTCTTATTGAAACCTATGTTTCTGTACTCATAGCTAGTGAATTATCTGATTTACCAAGAGATAAGGGATTACAGGAATCAGCTTTGATGTACTACAGAAAGACCTCTTTCCCTCCTTCCTTACAAAACTTACAATTTACTTTCTTATAGGAATATGCAAGATCAGGAAAATACGTGGCAATGTGCGTCACATCCAGGCCTGGACTTATTGCTGCAGCTCCACCAGTAATGACTTTTCCCTAGCCTCATGCCAATTATCATCACTTGAGCTTAAACCCCTGTAGCTTTAAAACCTACAGGGGTATGCCCTTTCTCAGTAGATACAGTTTTTCTTATGACTTACTAGAGTTTCCTCATGCCACTTCCACTTAACGTCCATTAACACCATTCCAGGCGACGCCTGGTCACCTTGCAGGATACAACAAATGCTTATCATTTCCTTGGACAGATGCAGGGCACATTTTACTCCAACTAAAATGAGCTTGTCTCTGCACCATGCACAGTTAGGCCCCAGCACTAGATCTGTACGTTTCTGCAGGGGCTCAGCTTCAGTGCAGTAAACTTGGGAAGCACTCAGTGACACCCTGGACAACCCCACTCTTCTGTTTGTGTTGGGGGCTGGCATGTTGGCAAACAGAATCTAAGTCCATGGTTGTGAAGGACTTTCTCTGGCTTCATAAATAAGCCAAAGGGAAGTACTCTTACCTGTGTGTACAAACATGTGCTTGACGTAGTTCTGTTTGGCGGTGAAAGTCTTGTTACAGAGAGTGCACTCGTAAGGCTTTTTTTCGCCTTGCCCACCCGCTGTGCTGTGGCCCGCAGACGGGGCCAAGGGCTGTGGGGCTGGCAGCTGGGCAGTAAAGGTTGACAGGCCAGGCTGGGACACCGTCACAAACTGTGTCTGTTGGCCAGCTAAAGGCTGGGGCAGGCTGAAGAGAAAAGGTTTAGGGCCACTGCCAGCGGACTGTGTTGTGAAAAGGGCAGGCAGGTAGGTGTTGCCAGCTGTGCCAATGACCTGAGTGTTGCTGGTCAGAGTCAGTGGCATCCTCAGATTGCTGGTGAGGGTTTCTGTCTGGCGTAAGTAGATCTGTGTGGTTGGCAATGGTTGGGCAACAGTTGTGTTGACAGAAGGCTGCAAAGCCCCCTTTTCGGTGCTGTTATTGACTGTGAGCACTTTGCTGTCCATTTCAACGTCATTGCTTCTCTCTGGTGAGGAAGAGTTGGCATCTACATGTTGCTGCTGCTGCTGCTGCGGCTGAGTGCCATCAGCAGGGACGTCATTTTGATCTGCTTGAGAAGGTTCTTGCTGCCCATCCCGGCCCAGAGCAGCCATAAACTGCTGCTCCATGGAATCAGGCTCAGTGCCAATGGAGGAACTGACGCCTGAGTCAAAACTCTCCCCTTTGGGCTCACTCTCAGTGCCTTCTGCTTGGTCAGTGTCCTCAGTGCATTCCTCAGACTCGTTGCGCTCTAGGATCTGCACCCTCTGTTGGCCATAGTAGTCATAGTCATCCTCCATCTCCTGCTTAATATGGATGTTGCCCATCAGGGTTTGAATTCGGACAGGGCGCGGTTGCTTGCGGCAGTGTGTGGTCTCTGGAGTGGTGGAGAGGTACCGCTCCATCTGTTGCGACCGTTCATGGATCCGGGTAATCCAGCTGGGGTCTTCTATGTGATGGTCCCTGGGGAGTCCCAGGGCTGTTTCATGGTGGCTGACTACAGCTCCACTGTAAAAGGAGCGCTCCCCACTGCCATTTTGCATGGAACAGGCATAGAGGGCGGAATAGATCCTGTCCACACTGTGCTGCGAATGGCTCTGCAGGTAGCCAGACTCTGTGTCGGTGCTCTGCCCCGAGGTGCCTGATTCGGGTGTTCCCCTGGGTGTCTCCTGGCCAGAATCCTGAATCACTGGGTAGACTTCTCCCACATTTTGTGAGACAATCCTTGTGCATTCATCAATCACAGTCTTGATCTGCAGGATGCTGGCAGCTGTGAGGATTTGGAGGGCCTCTGACTGTGAGACCCGCAGCACCCCGCTGTACATGAAGTCAATGAGCTTTTGCACAGACTGGACTGACACCACTGAGGGGATCTCGATGTCACTGTAGCCCAGCAGCAACTTGTCCTGGAAAAAGGGGCTGCCAGCCGCCAGCACACAACGGTGGGCGCGTAGCATGCTCCCGTGGATGCGGACCGTCACGTCACAGAAGTGGCCACGGTTGCGCTGCTCGTTGAGGGTCTCGAGCACAGAATTGCTGAAGTTGTGAAGGTTGATGCTATGAATGCGCTCTGTCATCCCCTTGCAACTGATGTTACCTGGAGCAAAGCAGGAGAAAAAAAGAAAAAAAGAACAGATTGAGTCTTGTCCTCTGCAGGGCCACAGTCAGAGCACTGGCAAAGGTGACTGCCCACTGGGTAAACAAAACTGACTGCACTATAAAAAATCACACACAAAGGCATTGGTAAGAAGACATCGTTTTTGTAAGGCTAGAAGTAAATTTTGCTACTCATTTGCAGATGCTCAAGTCCTGAATTTCTGGGCAAAAGCAATGAAGACAGGTGTAGCAGGGCCTAAATTCCAATCATATTACTGGGCCTATCAGTTTTTCTGCCTTTAAAAAGCTTAGAGCCAGCCAATTGTAAACACTGAGCACATGGATTAAAGCTGGATTTTAAACTGTTTGGATGTGGGCCCATGCCAGAAGAGATCAGAATCTTACTTTAATGACCCTAAGTTGTTAATGCAAAGAGTATATATGAAAATGTGATTTCTAGCTACATTGGTATTTTAAGGAATTTGGATCCTACATTTCACAGTACAGTGAAAAAAACTGGCAGTTACTTTGTAAAATCCAAATTTGGTTCAAGATTTAGGCTGTAAATGTTCCTAAAATCCCACGCACAGTTTTGTCTGGGGTTCTGGTTTAGAACATTTGCTACCCAATAGTGACAAACAGTCCTCTGAAAGAGCCCAAAGCAAAAAGTTAACATGAGCTGTCCCCTTAATTTTTCGCATATCCCAAGTTCTGACTTGCAGCAGAATGCCATCATACAAAAACAAATGTTCTCCTGCTGTTATTTACTTGACAGAAGCTGGAAAATTACAGACATTTACTCCAAGGAAGATTTTGTCTTAGTTTGGCTGGTTTATCTAAATAGAGAACAGTTTAGAAAAGCATCTAACCAGTTTGGGTACACAGCCAATATAATCTTCAAATTTAACTTCTACAAGTGACTGAAAAGTAACTTCTTAATCTCTCTATCCACTGTTTCTTATCTTCATCTTGCTTCCTTTGGTTTTAATGCTTTTCTATTTCCTTTCCTGTTCTTTACCATTTTTAGCTCTATTCAGATTCTGATGGGCAGAAACTGTGGTTTCACCTTTTAACTCTGAAGAACCAACTGCCTTTTGAATGGTAAACAAATAAAATAGTATTAATAATTTTATTCTCTTAGCATTTGTAGTATATACATCACCTTGGTTCCTAGAAAAGTGTGCAGAATCACTTCTAGTATTGCAGGCATTTTATCTTGAATATTCCTACCTAAAGCTACAACCCCTCTTGCCACAATTACTTGTCAGTGTGTGAGGATCCAAAAGGAAAATCTGGCAAGCAAGCACGAATTAAATTAAACAAGCTTATTGACACTAACAGAAATATACAGAGCAAATAAATAGCATTGAAAGCAGTTGAAAGATATATATGTGCCTTTTAGCCCAACAACATCCCTCTGGTCCACCCTAAAAAGCGCTTTACATCTCATACACAGGTAGTAGAACACTATTCACTGCAATTTGCAAGAAAATGTGACATCTTCCCTGCTCTGCCTTTTCCTTCCCATTTATTTACTTCTGACATCTCAAGCACCCTCTATTCTGGAGGTTCAAAGAGAAACCACCTTGGACACAGGTGGTTATTTCAGTTCTCTGAAGCAGCTAACGATAAAAGGGATGCACAAAGGTCAGGAACTGGAAATCACGATGGGGCCTGGCTGTCTGAAGAAGTCTGATGTTAACAGATGTAAAGCAACCAGTACCAGAAGGGTACTAATTGCCATGTGTGATTAGCACGCTGCAGGGATGCTCACATAGCAGAAACAAGGAAGAAACCACTAACAGTATGATGGAGGTTGTGACAAACATCTGTCTTGTTCATAAGCTTAGCCAGGAAATTGGAGTTTCTTCCTCTGATGAGACTGACCATAGGACTGGAAAAACATCTTAGGCATTCAAGTGCAATGCAACTATTATTACACAAATTAATGTACAGAAGAGACATATTTCCTCCTCCTTCCAGATAGAGTAATTCTCCAAATGCCTACAGGGCAGTTCAGGATGCTTCCCTTCCCAACATGTCGGATCATACAAGAATCCAAAATGTATTTATCCAAAAAAGTCAGAATCCTTGGCAAAAGCTTTGTTCTGGTGGAGCAACGCAAGGGTGGAAAATCAATGATAAATACATGACACCTCTTTTCAAGACCTACTGTAGGTCACAGCAAATGATTGTATAGCTACCCATTTATCTCTGTCTTTGAATAGTATCAATGACAACTTGGTTTGATCCTAGGACTCCCTTTTCATAGAAACATAACTTTATGTTCTGCTTTGTCAAATGACGTATTTGATAATAAGAAGAAATATCCAGCAGTCCAACTCAATAACCAAAAAATCCTACTTTGCACATACATGCACAGTGTGGAATATTCTACACATATCAGAGAAGCTACAGACAGGTCTCTTGATTTGAGCAGGTGCAAAGAAATATACTTTTTCCCTTATGCCCCTTGGCAGATAAAATAATTTTGTGAGTGGAACTCCGAAAAATGCATCCTCAGGACAACTCCTTTCCAGAAGGGTGTAATATGCATCGTGAGACTGGATGACTTCTCGGGAAAGTGAACTCTGCCACTTACCCACAAATCATGTACAGAAAGGAGGAGGAAGGGGAAGGTTCATCTATAAGTTTGAACAGCCCTTCTCAGGTCCTGGCTGTGCGAATCAAGAGTTGTGTAGCCATAGAGTATTCTGTTGTTAGATGGCTTGATGAAATCAGGCAGCTGGGCTTAATCATGGCACAGAAAAGAGGTCTGTTTGCATTGTTGAGAGTGATGTGATTATCTCCTCTCCTATAGGAGCTTATTTAGGATGCACCTTGTGATGTAGGACCTGATCTGAAAACAGCTGAGTCACTTCATAAATGGCATGGAATACTTTTTTGTTATTCCTATTGGTAATAACAGAATTTGCCCTTAAAATAAAAATCCTTTCCTCCTTTCTTTACTTCTTCAAATGAAATTGGAATAAATACCACTTCTTCACCTGAGAAACAACTGAAATTTACTCCTTAAGGATCAAACAAGAAGGATGATGAAAGAAACACACAACAAGTGGTAAAAAAAGTAATAGAGATTTTGAGGATGATTATTCTAGGCCATCTTCCTTGACACTCAACATTGTAAACTATATCTATCCAAAGTACAGGCAATCAAATAATTTGCAATACTGTCAGAGACACTACTGCACAAACCACAGCAGTACAAAGAGCAGTTTTAACAAATTCCAGAGACTGGTCTGTAGCAAAACCTGCTGTCCCACGCAGATCCTCTGCCTCTCTGCAGGAAACTGGGTACAGATTTTTGTCCTTGACCCCTACTTTATGCCGCTCTAAGCTGAAAGTCCAAAGGAGAACCTTCCCATAAAACGTGGGCTTGCCAATGCAGGTTTGATTCTAAGTAAATGCCACATTCTGACAAAGGCTACTAGAGCCTTGGACAAGCCCAAAAGCGTGTCAGCTCTTCACAAGACCCAGTTATACACAGGCACACTCACCTACTCGTCACTGCACAGAATGCCTGGCTCAGGAAAAAGACTGCTGTCTCGGGCTCTTCTCAGGCCTGCCACTCTTTTAAACTCGAGACAGTGGGAACCTTTCTGCAAAATTCAAGTGGTCTTTGTTAAGAATTCCCCCTTTTTTTTTTTTTGTCCAGTAAACATGATGTAGAGATCCCAATAGACTTATTCTGAGAAACTCCTGTAAAATGGTTTTGTCCCCTTTCTGTGAAGCAAGTTCTGATTGGAGGGGTATTCACAAACCATATAGGAAAGAATGGGTGTGAAAATGCAGAGGCCATTCTTACCCAGATGGGCAATGAATAGGCATTTGCCAGTTTAAAAAAAAAAAAAAAAGGCAGAAAAAAAAAGAAAAGAAAAAAAGCCCAGACAACTGCACAGACTATGCACATTTGAAATCCTCCTGGGATACAATTTGAAGCTGGCATGGCATAAAGGTGAAACATATTACTGTGCAACTTTGAAAAAAGCTTCATTTGCCCGTATGCAAATGTACCGATTAAACTGTCAGGCTATTCACAGAAACACGCATGGAATTCGTCCTCAACTAGTAAGAAGGAGCACAATGTGGATGGGAAAGGAAAAAACTTTTGTTGTGTAATACATGACTGAATGCTTAGATTAGTGTTTCCCCGAATCTCATCCACCCCTCCTGCTGACTTTTATGCTACTGGCATTCAAAAGAAAGTACGTTTTACCATGACAATAACAATGACAACCTCTCCAAGTACAGTACCGAAGGGGAAGGCAATGGCAGAAGGAAACAGCAGGCAGCGGACTCCTGGAAGATGCTATAGAAAATGTGGAAGTGCCACAGTGAGGTACATCAAGCATGGCCTGAGGCAGCCTTCTATTTGCCACGGTAACCACACATAGACCTATATAAACCAGAAAGTTATGGCTTGCAAAGGTGATTTTTTGCGAAAACCATAAAAAATGACCCCAGCAAACACATGATATAGCAGAGCTAAAAGGATGTACAGAATACTGAAGACTGCAGGCCAAACACAAACGGCTATGCCGTACATTTTAAAATGCATTGAGAAAGGATTTTTTTGTACAGCCACTAGATGTCCCTTTCTGCAAAGCCAATTGCCGACAGCTTTAATGTTTTTAACTGAAGGATATCAGAGAATTTGATTTTCTCTAGTGTCCTTTAAAATCACAGTATCTCAAAGCTCACTGCACAGTAATGACTACCATTTCTAGAAACACAGTGATGATGAATCCACCACAGCTACTGTAACTCAGCAGTACCTCAGTGCATAGCCTGCACCTGAAGCAAAACTGCCTAGGACACTGGAATCCAAGCTCTTTTTGGAAACTTACTGTGTGCTCTTTCACGGGAATTACTAGCAAAGTGAAACCCAAAGGCTCTGTCTTGCTTTCATACTTACAAGGGAAATAGAATAATTGTCTTATATTCTTGAGAACTGGTGGGCTTGCTAAGACATATAGATTGAGTTTTAGCCTCAGTCTTCAGCAGCAGCATTTAGAAAACTGGCAACCCATATCACTGGTACTAAGACAAGATCAACTAGAACTAGCTTGATATATTTGCCTAGTTTGTGTTCCTGGCAACCTTCTCAGCCCTTGCATTAAGAACACACACTTTGAGAGACAGCAGAAAAGTTGGAGTCATTGTATCTGGTACAGAATATATCTTTGTATTCTTAATATCAAAATGAAAGTGCCTTCCTAGTTGGGAGAGCACCCTGCGCTAAGGAAAGATGTGAAAGGCTTGGTAGGCTTTCTTCCTGCTTCTGAGGCTCTTTATCTGTGCATCAGTAATCCAGCCACTAGTTCCTGGAAGCACAACAAACCTAACTAACTCACTGCTGCTGGAGACAAGCATTATCATCTACTCCTTACTCTCTTCCTCTCCCATTGGGTGGGTTTGGAAATTTCTAATCCTTGGTCTTCACACCAAGTGCTGGATGACCACAGCCTCCTGCTTCTATCAAAAGGATGCAGTAGGTTCTTCAGATAGTCAACTAGTCTACTCCTTTTCCTCATGGTGGGAACAACTTACCTACACTATTTCTTCAGTAATTTGTCTACCGTGTTTGCAAAAAATCAACATTGTGGGGGATTTCCACTCCCTCCCCAGATAGACTGTCTGCTATCTTTCTAGTAAGAAAGATGTCTTAGTATTTAATTTTGAAACTGATTATTCATCGTTTCCTCCAGCAGATAGAGAACCATTGATCACTTCCCTCTTTATTGAACTCTCTCATATATTGGGAGGTGCCTCACTTTTCTTCTTTAGACCTATCTTCTCTAGGAAATACAAACTCAGGTCCCCAAATCATTCTCACTGGTTATAGGTATTCTCCTTATTTTTATCTTCTTCCATCTCCTTTCCAATTTGTCTTTCTTTCACTTAAAATACAGCCCTACAGTGGATAAAGTACTCTAGCTGAGGGAGGTGAATGAAAGAGTTGCCTATTTATCATCATATATGATACTCTTTAAAGACCTTACAGAATAAATAAACCAAGCAAACAAAATCCTGTTATCAAAACAGATTTGCCCTGAGATATATCTCAGTAAAGAATCCTTAAGTTGGGATGAAAATCTCAACTCTTGCAAAAACACAACAGTTCAGTGGAAATACAGCATTTCTACCACAATACATGAAAACTACTATAGACCCACAATTTCCATAGGAAGTTTTTTCATTTCCAAACATTAATGTGTCATATTCCAAACTTAGCACCCATAACCATTGGTGCTTTCTTCAGCTCCAACAACCTGATTTATCCCAATTGATAAAGCTTTATTTTCTCTTGTCCTAAAGTTAGTTACTCTAAAATAAAACTGGATTAACAGAGCAAAAATATCTATATAGCGTTTCCATACACAAAATTAGTCTTGCATCAGGATCCAACTCTCTGGGACCAATTTAGTGGAGCAAAATTTCTTCCACTCAAAGAAGTGATCAGAATTCAAATCCTGAAAACCTGGTAATGTCTGACTTCTCAGTATATCTTAAAGATGATGGAGAGGCCATTTTACTCACTCCTGCACAGACTGATTCTCCTGAATATTTGCCCTCATTCTAAGCAGGGGCCTGCAAGAAGAAAAGCTTATATGGAGTTTCAGGAACATTGAAGAACATTTGCATCCTCAGCAGGAGATCTGACCAGGAGTAGCCCTTGCTTTCTGTTGCTTTAAAGGTTTGCTGGAGTTTTCACCCAATCATCTGCTTGAACATCTTGAAATTCAGTATCTCCTTCTATAATATCTATCCAAAACAAACACCAGATGACACTACACAAATTGCCCTAACCCCACCAGATTGTTGTTAGAATCAAAATATGTAGCAGTCTACATTTAACAGGAAGTACTGTATTTTTATCAGCACAACATCTATTAATGTGTCAGTAATACACTCTATGGAAGAAAGAATCACTGCGTTCTGAAAGCCGTCAAACTTCTCTAAATTTCATCGCTAATAACTACATTTGTTTGAAAGACATAAATGCACACACACACAAACAGAACCTTATTCTCCAAGGATAAAACATACTGAAGAGACAGCAAACAAGAAAGAGTTTGCTTAACTTTGTTCATGAGACAGACTTTTTCTGAGACTAGAGAATGTTCAGCAAATTTCCTATGGATGATTTATTCAGTTAATTGCCCTGTCCTTTTTAGCATTTACCTAATGATGAGATATCAATTTTACATAGAACTGAACACTAAACCATAGGTGTTCTGTACATAAATGGCTTCTATATCCAGTGGGCATAAATCCCCAATGTCAAGCCCAAAAGCCTCTACTTCAGCCTACACGCCTGGGGAGCAGGCAGTGAGTCACATTCCTATGCTTCACCTGAAAGACCACGGAAGGTGTCCGTCAGCACTAATCCTGTTTGCTCTACAATCCATAGGTGGCAATGTCTGTGCCTCAGTTTGCTCCACATGTAGAACAAGGACAGCATCACTCACCCCGTCCTGCAGGACTGCCTGCCTTAATTAATCCTAACAAATTGTTCTGCATTCCTTGGATAAAGAATACTACAGAAAGATGAAGAATTAACTCCACAGTTCCCTTCAAATTTTGTCCTCCAGGATTACCAAAAAGTTGTTTTCTTCTCAACTGCTTAGTGCTTTACTTCCTCTATACCTCCTTATGGTCAGCATTCAACTTAAAACTGTAAAACACCAGGTAAAAAGGGCTCCAGTTCATAGCAGTGTGGTGACCAAAGCCTTCGAAGTGTTACAGCATGTTCAGCTATTTTTAAGTTAGAGAAGTACTACATTTTTAGTCACATTTTTAGCCAGGGTATTTACTTTTCCCACTTTCAGTCCAATCTGTATATTTGCTATTTTAGGAATTTCAAAGATACTTTAAAGAGGGTATAAGCAAAAGCCATTTTTTATTCCTAGGCACATATTTGGGGTCCAGTCCAATATACCTCCACATTAAACACTGACACACATATACACACACACACAGTTTTTCTCAGTTCCTCTCTCAGACCTTGTCTGCAGACCTTCTGCTGCTACAGCCATGCCATTGTATACCCCTAACATAGACACAGACTACACTGATGGGCAATACTTCTCCTGTTGGTACCTACAACACCTCCAAGCAACACGTATGATATTAACAGAAGAACCACTGAAGCTGTCATCACAGCTGCATTAACAGGGATTTCAACAGGCTGGCTTTATCATTACAAGGGTAGTAATTCCTGTGCCCCAGCCAGCTGCAACCTATTTATGTTAGCAAAATATAAGCCTGCCAAATAGCATTTTAATGCTCCTTTTAAAAAATGTAAACGGAGAAAACTACTCAACTGCCCTCTTAAATTTGGAAACAGAGAAACAACGTGGCCACATGATGGCACCATTTCCTAGGAAGAGAAAAGAGGCTGTGCTCATCCCCTTCTTCAGCAGGGAACATTTGCTGTTTCAACCACACTCGCTTGTTCCCAGGGAGTCATGCACGATCCTGCCAAGCACCAGCATGGTCTAACTGTTTTAACTGGCTATAAGTTTATAGCAGTTTGGCTCTTTAAAAATCCTGGTTCATCTATTGCTAGTGTTCCCTCACAGTGCCAGGTGCTGTTACTCAGAGGGCGTGTCGCACTGGCGGACCCGCAGCAAGAGAGCCACTGAACAGGGAAGGGGTGAGATGGGCCAGCAATGATGGTGGAGTTACGGTGTGAGCACTCCCCAAAGAAAGAATAGGGGGATGCTTCTTGGAAAAAAAAAAGTCATAACTTTTTGGAAAATGTAGGCAAACAACATGATTTATTTTGCTGTTCTATGGTCCCGATTAAAAGATTACTCTAGTCCTTAAGAATACCTTCACCAGCTTTAAGGGCTTTTGTTTAAATCCTAAATAGTGTATTTCAGACTGAATACCCATAAGGAAAGTGGATAAGGATTGCTTTTGGTTATCTTGCTGTGGAGGAACTGTATAAACTTATACCCTCTCTCAGAATCATTGTTTAGGGACGAGAAGGGGCTGGGGTTAGAGGAAGGAGCTGAGTCTGGAGAAGGAATGAATTAAAAGGATAATAGGTGCAAATATATTAAAACATGTCTCCAAAAGAGACAATTTTTACTCCACGAACTCTTTCACGTTCGCCCTGTATTGTTAGGTTTTTCCCCCAGGCAGAAAGACAAGGAGGAAAAGCTTATCAGCCTGAGTGTGGTTAAATACAGTAAGCCTGAAAGCCTGTGGGCTTTGGTTAAAAGGAAAATATAGATTAAAACCTCTTAAGGTAATTACCTGTTTAGAAGGTTTCTATTCAAGCTAGAATCCTCTACAGGGAGTGTTTGTAGCAGTCTGTTAGGAAAAGGGTGCAGTCAGATATGGTTGAGTTTTGTGGGAGAGCTGCTGTCTGCAGAAGAGCACTGCTTATATCCTGCATGGTTCCAGAGAAAGGCCTTTCCATGTAGGAGATTTTGTTCTGGTCAAAAAACTACTGGTTGATGGGAGAAACAAGGGATGGATGAAAAATTGTAAATGCCAGTCCTCAGGGCTGACAAAAGGATTCTTTTATCTCTTCCAGTGACTTTATCTAAGCCCTGAGCAGAGGAAAGCTATCTCATGAAAATGCTAGATTTTATTTAGTTATTTTTTCCATTTATCTTTTTTATCTAACAGTGAAAGGGTAATTGTCAACTAGTACAACTGAGTGCTTCGGTGAATATTTCAACTTAGAAATATCGTGAGACAAATATTCATACTCTTTTGGACAGTGGCTTTTTTATTTTGAGTTTATGGGATGAGTGTTCAGGCCTGCTTAAAATTCAGATTTAAGTATCAGTGGGAAACAGCACATGCTCATGTCAACAATGCTGAAGGCCAGAGGGAAAGTTTCTGTGCTCTGCAATCCCTGGGAACAGACATATTTCCAAAATCACCTACTTAGTTTTGATAGGAATAGAAATGTATGGCAGAATGCTTTAAACTAATAAATCAAGGAAATAAACAAGAACACAGCATTGCTGGGTGGCTGGATATCATCAGATGGATCTCTATCTAGCATTAAATGTACATTGTCAGTTCCACTGCTTCTCACTACCCTCCAGGGAAAAGGCCCTGGAATTACAAGTATACACAAGCATACAGACACCAACAGGTGATACTAATGCAGTGCATGAGAGTTATTTCTCAGGTCTGCCTTCAGGCACATTCTACCCTCTACTCAGCCAAGAACATTAGAGATAGCATCTGGGAGTTTTATTTTGAATACAGGGAATATGCCCTGTTTCGAAATGTGGCATAGGATCAAAACACAAGGTAGTTCTGTTAAAATTGACATGGTTGCCCACATAGGCATGAAACTATGGGAAGAAGCCCCTTTCTCTGTTTTTATTTCCTCTATCATACCCCTTTTCACACAAAAATTGCTACTTCGTGGATTTTTTCTCTATCTGTGTAACGTCAATAAATTACACGTTATCACTCCTATCATCTAGTTATAAAGAGCCTTTCAAGATTTTTAATAGATGCACAATATTGCTACACTTACATTTTCACTGGTTAAGAACTCAAAAATAGCTGTTGTGAGATTACTCTTAATTTATACTACTTCTCTCTCGTGGCCTTTCAAGAAGCAGCATTTCACCACATGTCACAGATTGATACAGAGTATATATTGCACATCCCAGCCAGGCAGAGATCCTTTCAGTGTTTAACAAAACAAAGCTGGGATGAGCAGGGGTTCTAGGATTTATCTTTTTTCACAGGCGCAGTTAATTCCTCAAGGATCTAATAGAGCTGACAGATTACCTAGAGATCTTGAATTCTCTTTGTACTCTAGTTCCTGAGTGGTTGATACATAAGACTAGATCTCATGTCACTTTAGCCTTGTAACTGACTCTGTGGACAACAAAAATCGTCACAGAATACATAAATGAAAAGATGGCGCGATGGCACCCCCTCTAGAAACAATGTAATTGGCGTCCTTGGGACTCCAAATGCACAATGCCAGCCAGAGCACGCTGCTGTGGTCTGCAAGGCAGACACCACGATGCAAATGAAGTTTAGTGACATTCTGACAGGCTTACAACTGACTTTCACCTATGGAGTAGATCAAACACCACATTTCTTGTGAAGATACAATGCCTTTCCCCCACAACATCCCCTAGCACACTCTATACACATTAGTAGGTGGTATTAAACAGTACCTCGGTTTTATGTTTCAGGTTGTCTCCCGGTACCACGCTAAGGTTTCAGTTCAAAACAGGTTTGGATGAAAGAGCTCTCTTTGTTCAGCTGTTCAGTGGAGAACAAGGCAAGAATTGTTTTGGTTTTCTCTTATTCGAATACTGATTTGGCCCTACCTTTTTCTAAAGTTACGGAGGAGGATCGCAGCACAAAGATTACATGGCTACTTTACCATAGGCAAACAAGAGAAAAGAGGAGAAAGTGACTGTGGAAGCTTAGAGAAAAAGAGCAGAAAGTTCCAGTGCTAAACAGATCAGAGTAGTGAACAGGAGCAGAAGGTGACCAAGCAGGTTTTTACACCTGTAACTTTGGAGCTGCATAGTTGCAACAAACCAGGCAACCAATGCACCACGGTTTCTCACACCATGGGAAGTGACTCCTGAGAGAGATGCAAGCACTAAGCTACACAGCATTTTAACAACCCACAGTAGGATAAAAGGAGATGTAGATATAGCTGGTTTAGTTTCCTTCAAGCAAGAGTCACCTGTCAAACACTGAAGTGCCCCTCTGCAGACCATATTAGCAAAATGGTGCATTTGGTTTAGTCTTCTCACCCCATTAGGACAGAGGAGATGACAGCACTGGCACGTATGTCTAAGACAAAATAACAATGATTGGCATGATTTTGTTTGACATGCTTCAAGTAGATTCACATAAAGTGACAGTTTTGGTATGTGCAACTTTGGGAAGAACAACTACTAAAAGGAAAAAAACAAAGAGGAAGTTAGAAAGAGTCTGAAAGGAAAAGATAAGGAAGTAAAATCTGTAAGATCAGCAGGGAGGAGGCCTTAATAATACTTTAGTAGAGTCCCTATGCATATCCAAGGACAACAACAGAAAGACGAGGAAGTAGAAAATGCTACAGTGGTTAAATAACAAGGTATAAGAGTTCATTAAAGCTGAAAATGTATTCTCCAAACATGGAAATCATGTCCAAGTGACACTAATAGAACTGAGCATAGACTGTAGCAGGCTAGATGTAAAACAAAGATTACACAGGGTAAAGAGGAAACTTAACGAAAAACTCACTAAATGCATAAAGACAAATACTGCAATAAAACATTATTTAAACATATCAGACAGAGAAAGTTTACAGGGCAATGACTGGTACCTGGGAAGCGCTGTAGATTATGTTGATTCAAAGGAATCCTTAAACAGCAGGTAAAGCACGCTTTTATTACGGCCGGGGCCACGCAGGGGCTCTCACCCTCCAAGTGCGTGTCCGCCGAGTCAAAAAAACAACCAACAGCTTTTATACCTTTGAAGGAGTCAGTTTCAAAAAAAAAATTATCTATCATGTACATTCTTTCAGAATTGGTATGAAGTCTGCCTTATCTAAATATACATTCGGTTACCTATCCCCTATATTTATTACTATAGAGTAGTTACATAAAGCTTTATCATTTCAAGCAACTATGTTTCCCCCACCCATCTCCTGTCTCCCTTGCAATGCTATTGATTACTCTTGTTTTGTGCTAAAAGCCCTTCTTTTCCAGCTTTCCCTGTCAGTCTCTTATCTTATCCGTTCATGCAAGACATAGTTCCCCTTTATCTTAACTTCCCACAATTGGGCAGACCCCTACTTAAAGGCAGCTACAATTTGCAAAGTCACATTTCATGCTAAATTTCAACTAACATGGCTAAATTTTTATTTTATTTTGTCTTTATTTCAATGTGGATTCATAGATTAAGCAGGCAAGTAGTAGATTCAGTGTGTTAGCTAGACTACCAGTCTATGAAAGCAGTAAAGGTAATTAAAGAAGTTACAGAAACTCTACAGTGGAATTGATATTATTGCTTTAATTTTCAAAATGGAGTACGATGGAAGAAAGTAAGCTAGCTCAAGAGGAGAAGAAGAAAGCACTGCTCTGGAGACTGTTGTTAAAAAAAACAACACACAAACCAAACACAAACCCCTGTAACAGAAACAAAAAACCCGAACAAAATCCCAAATAGCAAAAAAGTACTGGAACATCTTAATAAATTGAGCAGTGATAGATATTTGTACAGTATTCATCAGTTTATCCAATATATATAAAATAAGGATTTTCCTGGAAGACTCACAACTTAAAGAATGGTAATAAAAATCTTGGAGGAGGCAGACTCAGAAGATATGAACAAGTAAACTCAGACTGCAGATATCTTACTGGACAGTTAAAGTATGCCTTGGTGGCTGCAGCATGACGTAGAAACAGAGACACCACAGTGTTACCAACTCAGTCACCTCAAGAATGGAAGCTATGGAACTGTAAAGATCAATAAGCCTTATCCTTTTCCTTGCTATTTAGAAAGAGTAGATACACTGTGGACACATCTTCAAGTTCTTCCCTGAAATCATGAAAGCTACATACTTGCATGGCAGTTTTAAACCAAAGCTGAGATTACACATTATCACCGAGAGTTCTCTAAATGAAGGGCAGTAAGAAAAGCTCTGAATAACACAAGAACTGACAATCTAGCATCAAGCCAGTATTAAGGGGTCATCAAATAAGATAATCAACATTTAGGATAACTAGACAAACTTTCAAAGGAACCCATGTGTTGGAAATGTGATTTATGCATCACTGAAACTTAGGCTCCAAAGTCACACAGTTGCTTCTGAAAACATACTCACTGCATAACTGAAGTACCATATGCTATTAGTCATTTCTCAAGAGAAGAAAAGCCCGAGAGACCAACCTGACAAAACTCACTTAGTGTACTGATTAGGAATTTAGAGACCAGTTCCTATCAGTAATACAACATTTTACACTGCCAATTCTTCAGTGTATTGTGATGACTTTTTAAACAGAGGCAGGGTGAGCTCAGCTTATAGTTTTGGATAGCTGTACTTGTACTTACTTCTGTCTCTGCACAACTCAAGCAACATATATCTGCATGTATGAAGAAACAACTAATTCCTGACTGATATTTCTTTGAGAGTTTTACAAACAGAAATATAAGTGTACAGGACATAGAAACCACCTACGACTACTAAAAAGCAGAGCATTTATTAAACAAAATTTCAAATATTCCTCAGGATGAAAATATAATTAAGTATTGTGACACTAGTATTTGAGAACTATGGGTACCCTTGCTTTCAGTTTAGCTTTCTACAGAAAAGGCCTGTATCATTATTATTGTATCATCTAAAATAGATATCTAAACATACATCATTTCTTAGGTCACCAAAAACAACCTAAAAATATTCAGCATTAGCTAAGACATACCATACATAGATTAGCAAAAACACAGTTGAAATTACTATTGACATACTGTCTGACTATAAACAAAGAAGCTGTTAGAATCAGGGCCCCTCTTCTCCTCACTGAGAGTGGAAACCACGTGAAAGCTCCAAAGCAGTTCCTAGGGAATCATAGCCACAAATTTCCAGAGGGAGAGGGAAGACCATAAGGGCATGTAAGCATTCTATTCCTGCCACAGAACCTCAAAGAGAAACACAGGAAACCTAAAAGGTAAAGATGAGGCCAAACCACCTTCAGATCCATCTAGACTCTGTATTAGCCCCAGGCAAATCAAACTTGCAGATTCATGAGAAGAGAATAGTAGGTCCCTCTAGCTGCTCAAGAAAATGAAACCCAGAGTTTCCATATCTACTCTCAATGCTCTATGGAGCTCAGGAACCTCATGAGCTTCCCTCTCTTGACTTTCCCTGCCACACTGGAAGGCTGTGAAGCTACAAAAATCAGAACTTAGAAGGAAAAAAAAACCAAAACAGACTGCCTCAAACTTCCCATCCTGTGAAAGCTGGAAAATGCTGGAATTAGACCAACTCAGTCACGCTACTTGAGCATGTAGGGGCACAAAGTTCAGATGTAGTCTATCACTGACAGTGTTTATAAAGTGCATTCTATTTAATGCACAAAAACTCCCTGGTCCCTTGCTAAAACATAACTTTAGAAAGTCTTCTCCTATTTCAACATCTTGCCAATGATAGTTTAATGGATTTTTCAAAAAATATTCATGCCTTACTTTCCTTCTCAATTAATTCCTTACCAGAATCTCAGGTCTCTGCAAGAATTCTGTGTTCTCTAAAATCGTAAAAATTGCTTCAGAAGTTTTTCCAGTGGTTGTCCAACCTGTCTCTCAGTCCCATGAAAATTCTTCGCAAAGATGTTGCTTTTGTCTTGTCTGGAACAAATTCCTTCACAGATGGACCATCCAATATCTAAGAATAACTCTTTTAACTATCAGTAGAGACAAAGAGATTCAGTTGCACTGTTCCCGTGGGATTCCTTTGAGTTTGGACACATCTGTTAAGATGCATACATCAGAGCTTGAATGAAGTTTTTGTCTGCTTGTATCTCTGAGAAAGTTTCTGCCAAAATGATCTTATCTCTTAGCACTTGTAGAACATACATAGTTATAGATGCTTTCTGAAATGCTCCTGAAATAAGTGGCCTATACAGATCAACTCAGTTTAAATACAGCCAACTCCTGATGACTTTCTTCCTCACAGCAAAATCTTCAGAAGCTTTACCTGAGGCAGTTCAGCGTTTGAACTAGAACCCTACCAACTTTATGCATTCTCTATCCACAAGCAAGGAAACACATGAAAAACTGTGAATAGCACAAATCTCATATGCTTTCCTTTGCTTTTTTGTAACCTGTCCAGAACCTGTGCTTGTCCTTGCAGCTTTTTGCACAAACACCTTTCTTTTGGGTAAGCAGCTACATCTGTTTGTGACAGCTGAGTAGCTAGAGGTATAACTCAGCTGGAGCTCTATCAGCTTACTCTATCACTTAATTCCAAATTAATTCAAAGTGGTGCTTTTTATCTGCCAAGCCCTCCATGAATACAGTTACCTCAGGAAGCCCTCTTCCTCTAGATTGTTTCTCCAATTGCATTGCATGAATTAGCATTTCCCAAGACTCAAAGAGATGGAACTGGACACAATGCATCCTACGTTCTGGATTTTGCTTCAAGGATTGATCTGTGCTGGAAATGTAATGCTCAAATCCAGAATGTTAGGACCCAGTTCTACAAGTGTGAGAAATAATACAATTTCATTTGGAATAAGTGGCACCCGAAACAGCATGTAGAACATGCTATGCTATACAATTAAACCCTAAATTAAACTGGGCGTCACATACGACTTCAACCAGGGTTTTTTTCGCTAAGCATTCGTATCAGTAAGAGTGGCATTCCTACTATTGCTTAGGCTTTCTTCACCTCTGCCTTTTACAGCTGAGGAGCAGATGGCTAGCACAGAGTTTTTATTTCCTATGCTTGGAAAAACTATTTTGATCTGAATCATTCCAAAAGCACCCTGATATTTTAAAAGTAGATTGGCTTCTGAATAATTCTCATAATAAATATGTGGTGTTGTTTTCTGCCAAGCACTAGTGACTGTGCATGCAAAATGGTCAGTGAAGATTTCAAACTGATTTGAATAGGTGGCCCACAAAATCCAAGTATTATGTCCAGATACATGAATTAGGCCTTATGAAACCATCTGTACATCTGTGCAATTTTTCCAAGAATTCATATACCCTACCACTCTGACTCTTTCTGGGTGCTTCTGATATTTTCAACAGAAATTTCTCCAAACTTCCTATCTAACACTAGTTTTTAAGTATTTTTATACTATTTGCCACCTACTAGAAAACTCCCCACCAGAATGAAGAACGTCCTTTGAAAATGAAATATAATCTGCCCAGCTGTGGGGGAAGAGGCAGTGTGATAGTCTGGGCAAGGAAGGAGAGCAATGCTGTACTGTCTGGAAGGTAGAGAGAAGGACAGGAAGTGTTGCTGGCCCAAAGAAGAAAAGCATCACCACAGGTGATGGAGAAGGAGTTTGTAATGACAGGCCTTTTTCAAATGTTGGGAGCCAAAAATATTAATCTCTCGTGTCAAGGAACGTACTCCAGCAGTAAGGCTTGAGGCGATATTAAAAAACCACCACAGAACCTGAGAGAAAGTTATAGTAAACATACAGTAAATATTCATCATGCCTCGCTTTAGTTCATGTGAGAAATTGGCATTGCTATTTTGCAAAGGCATGCCAAACAATAATTATGTGCATACCACCCCAAACAAATACAGCCTGATAAAGGCCATAACCCATCATAAATAATGAAAGTTTTTCTGTGGGTTTCAAACCACTTGGAATCAACTAACAGAGATGACCACCACAAGAGGTCTTACCATTCCCTGAATTTTTGCAGGACTTTAAATTTTGGGAACTAAAATTCAACAATTCATGATAGGACAATATTGATGGTGTAATTGTTATTAAACCTCTTTCCTGAAAAAAACCCCACACTTTCATTGTGAAAGGAGCTTTAATCTGGCAGTTTATTCATATTTATAGAACCATAGAATTGTTTAGGCTGGAAAAGATCTTTGCGATCATCTGGAAGATGATTTGGGAACATTAAAAACTTAGGAGTCAAAAACACTGTACACAGAACAGGTAGAGCATGAAGAGCTGCAGGCTCCACCTCCCCCTGCTGCCCTCTGCCAATATTCCTCACCCCTGAACTTGGCCACTTCAGAAAGCAAAAGCAGGAGTTCATTCTCCAAGTTCCCTACAATCCCTGCTGGCCTCTGTCCTAAGGTTGCTTTCATGGGTTTCCATTTGTACTGTCAAAAAACATCAATGTGAGGTTTCAAATCCCATTTACTAATGAACTCTTTCATCTTTGTGAATGGGATAAAGGGATTCTTTGTTTGAAAATAAGGATTATTTTTTCTTGTTGTTCTGCTCATTTTTTGCATCTTTTCACAAGCTTTTTGTTTTCAGAAAACATTACAAGACAAAACTGCACCCCAGTTTTAACAAAGAGCCTGACATCTCCAATTTGAAGAGAATTCTTGTATATACCAAATTGCATGCTGCCTGCTGTTCAATTGTTTCACGTCTCTTTCTTCTCCCCAAATCACCAGGTGAGATTTAGGAAAGTCTCCCCAATGTTTACCAGCTCTATTAAAATCAAGATCTCTCGCAGAAGCTCATAATGAATAAAGTCAGAAGCCAACAGGAATGAATTGCAGCTAAAGTGATTTTGATAGTGATGATCCCTGTAACCCGACTGCTTCCAAACTTGGCCCTGAGGCAGGATTTTTAAATTAAAAAAAGAAAAGAATACACATACTTTTTAATCTGATTTTTTATTGTCATGCCCTGATTTTTTTTATAGGTTTTTGCAAAGTCTGGTTGGCTTCCGAGCTCTTGAAACTTGGTGTCATCATCTTTCTTTCTTCTCTTCCCCCCCTCTTGTAAATTTTACAACATCCTAAAACCACCGCAGGAGAGGTAAACTACATATTCTGAAACTAGGGAATGATGAGGTTCACAGTACCCTGCACATTCTTGCCCAACAGACTTCCAGGCAGGGACCACTGTGAAACGACAATGTTTTGAAGAGCTGACAGGATAAGTTACGACTTTCCAAAATCCAGTTTTAATCATTCCCTCCCTTATTTTTGTATTTTTTGGCAAAATGGAAAAGAACATTTTTAAAAGGCCAATTAACCCATGCTGAGTAATCTGAAAGTGAATGCACTCAAAACAAGGGCCTTAAAACTTAACAACCAAACAGGTCTGCAAAGATTTTCCAGACTCTCACAGACTGATCCTCTCCACAAAACACTCCCCTTTCTTTGTGGAAATCCTTTACAATCCTGGGTGCCAGAGCCAGACACTTGTTTTCTACCACTGCAATACAGCACAGGCTGAAACCCCCCAGTCAGCAGATACACTTGGGTAATGAGAAGCATGTGATTACCTGGAGAGGAGCAACTAAGTACTAGTTGGACAGAGACACGCTTGAGGAATCTTCCCTTTTTAATTTGTAAGAAGCAGCAACCTGACCCAACAACATGCTCTCAGCTGCCTCTGCCTGATTGCATTATCACAACCTTAACAGAAAAATACTCTGTTTCAGTGGTAATTCCCAAAGAAGGGAAAAGGTAACCCCTGAGGAAGTCCTGCTTATGACATTATGGAAAGAGTATCCAACTGGAAAACCTGGTCCACAACAGGGAACGTGTTTTCAAGAACCCCAGCACAACCCAGCAGCATGTTGGTGTACTCACAATCAGATGACCCTGTGTGTGCGTGCAGGTTTGTTGGTGAATGTGGAAAGTGGATGAGGGCCGGGCTCAGAGACGGAGCAGCTTCAAGGTTCAGGCAGGGAAGGCCCGGCTTGGCGCTGCATGCACCCGTCTGAGTAATCTCATTCTCCTCAGACGCCTTCTGGTTTTCAGCTGTCTTGGGTTTCTTCCTGAAAATAAACAAAGAGACCTTTGAAGGGACTGACTGCATATTTGGGAAAAGGCATTTTTAGAATCTGTTAAAGATAACTTTCTTCCCCCACCACCACCCCCCTCTCGCCTCTCTTTTCCCTTACAGGGAAGGAGGCAGAGAAGACTTTCCTCCATGCTTCTTGTTTGGAAACAAGCTGCTCCTTGTTTTGACTCTGATGCAATGGCCCTGAGACTGTATTACAGCAAATAGGCCAAGCACGAAACTCCTCATTCTGCCCCTACTGATGACATATAAAATGAAACTCGTCCCAGTGGTTTAGACAGTCGGAGCTCCATTTGACAAATATTAACCAAGGCTGTAGCATTCTGAATAGAGAGAGTTATACAGAAATCTAACAGCATTGTCTGAAAAGCAAACAAATATGCAAGTTTCCAGCTCAAAACAAATCAGTGCAGAGACTCACTTCGTAGGGAAAAACACTGAAGCAATTTTGAGATGCAGAGGTCATCTAAGTAAAGCATGAAAACTTCGAGCCTGGAATAATGGTCTATGAGCACCGTGCACATCAGCTCTCATCACCTCCCTTGATCCAGGATCTCCAAGGAATTAAGCCTCAGTGGCACATCATCAAGCAGGTACTCAATCACCACCTTAGTTTCCACAGACGGAGAAACTGAGGCACGAGGTGAAGCGGCAGGTTTTGGATCGCAGAGCGAGCTCTCCGATCAGGGAGGCAAGCACCCGTCTCTCTGTTTCCCCCCCTCCGTTACACAGGTGCGGGTGCTCCCTCCTGTGCTCCCCGAGGCCAGTCGCAGCCCAGCCAGGGGCACCGATGGCACCCCGGCAAACATTCCGCAGTTCCCGCTGCACGCCAGGCGGAGAGAACCGTGGTCACACTTGCAAGGAGGTGCGGAGGCCGAAGCCACCCGAATGAAAACGCCGCTATCGGCTGCTGACACTCGAGGTGCGAGCAGCGGCGGATCCCCCCGGGAGTCGGGGGTCATCCTTGCCGGGGCAGCGCCGCACACTGCGGGGCGACCACGGACAGGGGGCAGCGTCCGGCCCGAGCAAGGGCCATCCCAGAGCACAGAGGTGCTGCTGGAGCCCAGGCAGCGCTGCCCTGCTCCCCGCACACATAGTCCTGCCTCCCATCCGCGGGCAAAGCCCTTCCCGGCAGCGAAGGGCCAAGGCTGGAGCCCCGTCTCCTCGCACGCCCTTGCCCCTCCTGCAGCCCACCCAGGGCGGGCGGCGTGCGACTGACACGCCAAAACACGGCTTTTGAGGGCCGGCCCGGCCCTGTCCGTAGGCCGGTGCTACAGCACGGCAATCGCGGTCCCGCGGGGGGCGAGCAGGGGCAGCGCGGCCCGGCCGCTTACATAAAGGCGTTACATAAGGGCGGCACGCCCGGCCGGGGGCAGGGCCGGGCCCGCCGCCATTGCCCGCGGCCGCCGGCGGGGGGCAGCACCGGCCCGGCCCGGCCCGGCCGCACAGCCCGGGGCGAGGGGCAGAGCGGGCAGAGAAACCGCAACGGTAATAATAAAGAAAAGTTAAACGGGACAAAAAGTAACAAAACAAAGCCTCCCCCCCATCCCCCGGAGGTGCTGGGTCCGGTTGGCCGCCGGCACCTGCCTTGGGCTGGCCGGCGCTGGAGGGATGCCCTGGGCAGAAAGGACGCCCGGTCTCAGCGGGACGGGGTTCCCGGGCGCGGCCGGGGAGCTGAGCTCCGCAGATGAGCCATCACCAACGCGGGGCACACCGATAACCCTGCAGCTGCCGGCAGCCCTGATGTGTTTGGTCTTACTGGGGCTACAAAACCCCCACGCCAAGGGACGGGCCAACACACTACTGTTGCTGTGAACTACATGTCTCTAATCAATATGCCCAGAATACACTGGATAAAATCTGCTCTGATTTAAACCAACAGCACATGACTATATGGACCTTACTTGAAGTTGTAGAGGTATAGAAAGGGGCCGAACTGATTTAAGTCTACTTTAAATAGAAGGAAAATGAAAGCATTGAAAAGTGTCCTTTTTTTTGCATGAAGAGTAAACAGAGCATCTTGTCACTCCGAGCTTGGGCATCTATCCGTCTGTTTCCCGTTCTGTCATGGGAAGGATCCATCTCTTGCAACACGAATGAGAATGCATGAGACATGGAGCTTGTATGTGGACACATACATATTTTGAAGTACGTGGACAGCATATGTTTTGTTTGTAAGAGTCTGCATGGATCCTTGGCATACAAACTCTGGCACACCTTCACACGTCTCATTTCCAGATCCCACGATGTTCCCATGTGCAGCCAGCATGCACTAGGGGCTGCAGGAAATCTGTGCATAAAACAATGGGTTTTTACAGCATTGCTACCCAAGCAGCTTTCAGATAGCACACCTTTTTGTCCAGGTAGCAAAGGATGTATGTAAGGTTGGACTCTGGATGCACAGGGCAATGAAGTTCCTTGCACCTGGAAGCTGAACTCCTGTATTTACGGTATGTTTTCAGCTCAGAGTTAAGCCAAGTTACATGCTTGGAATATAGCCTGTGACTCCAACTCTATCCACACACAAAGCCACCTATACCCAGCAGGACATTGCTGTTATTTGTAGGGTAGGGGCTTAGTTCAAGTAAACATGACTTGTCAGCCACTAGCACAGCCATAGTTGTGCTGTTAGACCAAGCACTGACTGATGCTTCATTCTGTGGCTGATCCTGGATGTACCTCCCAGGCCTTCAAAACTCATTAGAGGGATAGGTTAAAAAATGCTAGAGCAACAGGTAGTGACACCAGGGAGGCTGTGCAAAACAACCCCTGCTTCTTCCTTTCCAAAGCCATATATTTTCTACTCTGCTCTTGAGGCTGACACTGTGTTATCAAGATGCTCTATTGTTATCACTTTTCCACATCAGAGTCCTGCAGCTTGATGACTTGTGCTCACTAGGATGGTAAGAATAGCAATGGTGCTGACTGGCACTAGAGACAATACCTCTCCACAGCAGTTCATTTCTGTCACAGTTAAGACATGCCCTGCATCTCAATACCACCTGAAAGGAATGCAGGCTTCCACAGGAGGAAGGCTGAGTAATGGAATCAGCCAAGTCAGCTAAGGATCTAAAGAAAACTTCAGAAAAGAAAAATCCTGGGGAAACTGTGATCGAAACTACCTATGAAGAAGCCCAAAGTTCTCCAGTCTGCAATGTCTGACTGCTGTTGCCAGCAAGGGCAAAGCCAGAACAATCCTGCTGTTGCTGTAAGTATATTGCTATCCTTTTGTTCTACCTTATTACCCATATAGAAAGCTCCCAATGTTATGATCTTCACCTATATATTCTAATTAAATATTCTTACATTCTCTTACATAGTCTGCTTCTATTGCTATGTTATTACTATAGTTTTCACAGGGAGAGTTGTTAAGTGCTGAATCAGGTTGTGGTACCTCCATCCTTGGAGATTTTAAAAACTTAATTGAACAAGGCTCTGAGTAACCTAATCCAGCTTGGAAGTCAGGTCTGCTCTGAGCAGGGAATTGGACTAGACACCTCCAGAGGACCCTTCCAACCTAATTCTTTTCTGATTGCACACTTCTTCTATGAACACTTCCATCAGCAAGCTCTCTAATATATCTCCATGTTCCAGAAGCTAAAATAGCACACTAACTGTGGAAGAGTATGACTTGTTATAGCTACATGAAAAACTCTGAAAGAACAAGTGTAGGAGCGAGAATAAAACAAGAAATAAATATTGTTCATAGAACCTTCCCAAACAATACCTACTTATGTACCATCTCTGGACTTCATTGATTGGCAACCCTATGTGATTATTTCAGTAGTTAGGGTCAGTCTACCTTGCTATTTTAGTTCTTGTGATTATGTTCTTCTCTACAGACTAATCCTGGAAACAAGATGTTTCCTATTTACTTGTTAGTCAGGGCAATAAAAGTTGCAACTTATTTACAAAAGACTTGGGAATGTGCTTTTAGAGCAAGGGGCTCCCTTCTGATATCCAGTTATCTCTGAGCTCCTTCTCCACACACATGTGTGGTGCATTAGAAGTCCTTTCCAATACTGCACTCATTCTTAAAATAATCAGTGTCATCAGTGTCTTTGCTTCTTGTGAAGGACAGCAGAAGGCCAATATAACAAAGAGATGGCACTTCTGTACATGGACCTGATGCACAGACTACCAGAAGTTGGGGACAGAAAAGATGATGACCTTTCTAAGACTAATCTGAGTCTAGAGAATCACTGCAGAATTCATATTTGCTACTGGTTTACAACAGATTTATCCAGTCTGTTTCTAAACATCTTACCTACTCCATCTCTTTAAATTTTCTATACTATGTTCAGGTACTTTTGTTGGTATTCACTTTCACCATTCCCTTATATTTATTGTGTTTGTTTTCATTATGTTAATTTAAACCACTTAAAATATATTCTCTTTTTTCTTCATTGTAAGCTCTCCAGTACCAATATCAGGCTAACTGCATCCACTGTCATCCTTGCACTGAATTGTGCATATCACTACTTGCCAGATCATGTGCAAAGCAAGATGTACAATCACTGCCATAATTTTATTTCTGTTTTCTGTCAATATCTTCATTGCACTGAGATATTCCCTCCTGTCCACATATCTTAACATTGCACTATCGTACAACAAGATGGTGGGCTACTCACAGTGATGCAGTGACTGCAATGATCTGGGCACTGGCTGTAAAGTAGAATTGGCTCTGTTCCGTTTAATTTGAAGGCAGAATGGGTAATATTTTGGATGTCCTAACCTCAAAGCTATCTAGAAACTAATTACTACCTCTGAGCTTTGGAATGTTTTTAAAATCCCTGCTACACTTCCCCTTTCTTGCTGCCACTCTTGCATACAGCTTTCTCTCCCTCAACCCTCCACTTGCTCTCCACAGTTGACTTCTTTGCATGTATCTCCCTTCCAACCATTGGAATGAATTTCCCCTGGATGAGTTAACATGTTCTCACAGCGGGGCCAGCAAACCAGGTCCCTGTCAAAAATAGACAGTGTATGTTGTACTTCTCACCCAGCAGCTATAACTAATGCTTGAACCTTCCCTTACAAGGGGAACAGCTCTCCGTCCCGCAGAGACACCAGGTTAGCAATGAACAAATTAGCTCAGGTATAGGAGCCAGCGTAGCCGCGCAGAGCCCACAGTAGCATCCTGGCTCTCAGGGGAAGCTATGATAATGTGACTGCACGAGAATAATACTACATAATGAACAATAATGAGGCAGTTTTCAGCCTCTCAATACAGGGAGGGCCAGGTCACCAACCAGACCTTTGTTCATTGCATATTAAACAGCACGGAGGGAACACACCACAGGGTTGCTGATGTTGTTATGAGTGTTGCTGCTGGCTGAGTCTGCCCACCCATGTTCCAGGCATTATTTCACCTCCTCACAGATACGGCATCACCTTATAGTAAGTGCCCTCAGGTCAGAGATGCCTGTAGTGTGCAAGCACTGCACTTAACTCACTGGTATACAGTTCGTTTGTAACCTTAGTAATTCACAGAGGCTATATATAATTGAAAAAAAACCTCCAGCTTTTCAGATCCTAAAAATAAGAGTGTGAAAATAGTTCATCTGATTTTAAGTAATATTTTTCCTGAGTGTTCTGCTGCACATTCTTCCTCTGCCTGTGTGCGGCTAACACAGCTCCTGATATCAGTGCTTATCACTGCCAGTGTTGTGTCTCTTCCAGACATGACATTGACAATACATATTTAGAAACTGACAAAGTAAAGAGAGAGAGAGATGAGTACAATCACTGAATATAAAACAAAAAAAGGCTCGAAAGAACAACAAAACGCACTGAAATCTGCCCAGAGACCTCACCTCAAAATTCAGGGCACACTGAACGCCAGAACTGAAGGTGAAGCTTCCCAAGATGAGCTCGCTTTACCTGAGCCATCACAGTTTTCCTGCTAGAAGTGTTGTTCAGTAGTTATAAGTCCTGCACAGGCTGACTGCCTGAATATTCACAGAGCTTCTCTGATGATTTTGCAGCCACATTGATCTTCATGCTGTTGCAGCTACATGACTGGCAGTTTGTTTAAAATCTCTGGTTGCAAGTTTGTGTCATACAATGGAAAACATAAACTCCTGAAAACATCACCATGTAAAATGTAATACGAAAGAGAAATCCCAGCACAACACTGCAAAGCAAGAATGGGAGGTATGGAGAACTGACAAGAGAGACCCAATGTTCTAGTGCAATAAAAGCCCGGAAAATTTAATCAACACAGAAAAGTAAAATAAACTCCAAAATCCCTTACAGGAGACTGATTAACATAATTAAATTAAACTCAGAGATTAAGTTGGAGTGAAATTTGCTGTGGTTTTTTTAGGCCTGAAGTGGGGTTTACATGCCCTCGAATTTGTCTGTTTTTTCCGTCTCAACCACAAGTATCATGAAAGTTGGGCCCTGGCTACAAAACTTGCCTGACTTAAAACCTCAGAGCATCTCAGCTACAGCAACACTGTGACAATACCAGCAAGTACTGAGAATTGATAATAAGAATTTAAAAATATGGGATCTACAGGGGAAAAAGTGCTAGTAACAGACAACTAGTCATTTCACAGCATAATAAAACCACCATGCAAAGTCAAAATTCTCCCAGACAACTTTATCTATATAATCCAACCGAATCTAACAAATCATAATGGCCTTAAATCATAAATGACTCAAGGCCTGAAAAGAAGAGTGTAAACCTTTAAGGAGCTGCAGTAGATTTCATCTGTATTGCCTGAAACACCAGTGAGAGAAAAGGTGTCTCATTAAAAAGTTATAAGAATAAAAAAGAAGATAAACACTCCAAAGACAAACATGGATGAACCAACTAGAACAGCACGAACTAGAGCAATAAGTAGGGAGAAGCTGCCAAACTAAAAGATACAAGCAGATCAAACCAGCCATTGCTGAACTATGCTGTGAGGCTACGACTTAAATATTTAACAGTTTTTTATTGACATACTTTTTGCCCACATATTTCCTTGCAAATTTCTAAAGCAAAACTTAGTTTACCCTCATCAGTAAGGCTTGCAGGTGCTGCAGTTTGTTTTTTTTTTTTAAGATGTCTTTTTTTTTCTGAACAAGAAGTCTTTTATAAGAGATAAAATATACTTACAGTGGTTTCCAAATGGTATCACTCTTCAGGTAAATTACTCCAAGCCTTGGACCTAGTGCAGACGTTCATTGGGGCAGGGAACAGAGAGAGGCTGTGTCTGTACCAGGAAGAATCAAAAGGAAAGGTCAGGGGCAAATAATAATTATTTACTGAGAGCAAGAAAATTTGCTACAACGCTAACTGGCATTCTCCACTGTCAGTACAGCTGGCTGCAGCCTGGTAGCACCGAATTCTTCCTCCTTCAATCCCTCCAGTTTTGGCTGCAAATTACCACAGAGTCAGTCCCCGGTTATCCCAGGCTGCCCCTGTAACTAATCTGGTGAAGCGAGGAGGAGAGGGAGGATTAGCCAGCAAAGTGCTATCAGTAGGATTCATTCTGAGAAGCTGCTCACTCTAATGGCATGAGCACGGAGCAGTGATGGGAGAGCTAGCACAGATTTGGCATACTCAAGTGCATCTCATCAGAACAACAAGGCTAGTCCTGTTCCGAGGAGCAACAAATGCTTCCTCAGGACTGAAAGGCAGGAAAAGGAAGGAAAAAATCCTCCTTCATGTCTTTTGCTGTCTTCACATCACAAAAATTATGGCTCATATAAAAGCAGAAACCCCACTAAACTCCCATCAGCCACCAGGTCTATTGCAGTGACACTTACTGTCAGCCTTGCAGGAAAGATGCAGCTCAGTGGCAGTTTTATCTCTGAAATCTTCTGAGCTAAAGAGAGTTGGAATCAATGGACTAATACAGAAAGGGATCCACAGAAAAACCTCAACTCCAATATTTATTAGAGGGTGATTTCACCATCCAGACCAAAGCTTTTGGAAGTATTTACATTTTTAGAGGACTTGAATCCCTCTCTAGACTAATAGAACTCCGCCTTTGCTAGCTTCCTATGATCCTTGGGTGGTTCA
>JAYRBT010000001.1:22143614-22175727 GCA_036023395.1 Myiotriccus ornatus
TTTTAGAGGACTTGAATCCCTCTCTAGACTAATAGAACTCCGCCTTTGCTAGCTTCCTATGATCCTTGGGTGGTTCACTGTGGATGTTGGAAGTATGTCTGAAGTTAACATCCAGGGACAGAATAAAATCCTGCTTACTTCACTTATGCAAAGAACTCCTGGGACATCAGTATATTCAGTCCTACCCACAGTGAAGCCACTGGTGCTATTTCCATGAAGAAATGATTTTGCCTACTCTGATCAGACAAGAAAAGCAAATAAATATTTGCTTTATCAAAAAAATCAAGAAGGTGAACAAAAAATAGTAAGAGATGTAATTGTTATTTCACAGGTAGCTAATGTCACTGTGCAAGTTGGAACTTATGTCTGTAAATGCAAAACAATAAAAAAATCCCACTGTTCATGCAGCGGGAACACTGGAATGAGTGCCAACAGACACAATGAAGGATTTTAGATGACACTGTAATAATGTACTTCACAAAATATACATTCGGTTTTATGTTCAATTCACACATTTTGTAATGATGATGATTATTAGTGACTGGGATAGGTATTACATACTGATTTCAACAGGCCACATGAAACCTGGCAGCTACACTTCACAGGGGCTCAAGCAAACACTTTCTCTGATTCCAGTTTTTGTAGGTTCTTCCCTCTTGGAGTCTGCTTTAAATTGCAAATTAAGTAAATTCAAACACACACGCACACAAAAAAATCCTCAACTTAGCCTGAACCTCTGAGTTTCACTGGGGCTTGAGAGAGAAACCATGTGTCAGCATCAGGTTAGCTCAAAAGAATTACATAAAACAGTGACACCTTTCACCAGTACCAAGAATTGAATTTCAAAGGTGCAGTAACGCCCAAGGATTCTGTAGATTTAAGCCCTTGCTAACACTCAGCATGGCTTACTTTCAAGCTCTCCTTCCCACTTCCATATACGCCCCACCTGTTCTATTAATGCTGACCTTGTTTCTTTTATCCACCTTGCACACATAGGTCTGTCTTTTATCTGGCTATTCCTCACCTTTTTAAGGCAATAATCCCATGTGCCCTAAAGACTGCCTAGTACTTCAGTTAACACTCATTTTTAACTTGTACTAGAAGCAGAAAAATCACAGGATTGGGTCTTTAGTCTTTACTTTGCAGAACTCCTGCTCACTTCACTCCTAATTTCACACAAGAGAAGCCTAAGAACTGCATGTACTAATCCTGCATATTTTGTCACCTTTCTTTTTTTTGTCATTATTGCTCTTCTAATCTCTGGGATCCCAATCCAAGTAGCTCTCTCTTGTAGCACTGCCTAGCACTCAATCTGGCTTCACATCAAGGGTCAGGCAGACAAGTTGTTAGAGATGGGCTGTTCAAAGTCTTCTACAAAATCTGGGCACGGAAATCTCTGTGAAAGGCAATACTTAAAATATCTTCATTTTGCTCCGTATTTTTTTGCTATGGCCTGGGAAGAGATTATCTCTTTCCTCCAGTGTAGTGAACATAAAGCAAGAGATACTCATCAGGTGTTAGGTACTTTTAAAATACATTAAATCAAGAAAGCTGATGGTGTTTCCGAAGACATGAGGGGTGCAACAGAAAAGGAAACACTTCAAATTTTTCTAAAAGACTTAGTTTTGGGAAAAGTTAGAGGAAAAGGATCTTTGACCATAAGAAGATTGGGCAAAAAGAGAGTCAAGCAGGACAACAGAGGAATGGGATGTGTGACAGTGGGTTAAGTAACTTCCCCCCTCTACCTGGGCTCCTCTATGTGGAAAAGGAAAGCATTATATTCCTGCTCCATGAGGTACTGTGTGCTTAATTAAGATTTTGGAGGATAAGTTTTCTGCATTAATGCATTCCAGAAATGCAGACTTTTATTACTTAAATATTCCCACTAATGGTAATAACTTCACCATTTTATATATGCTCACTTTTATCCCACCTTGATCTTTCCAAGCTTTATCTGTTAATTTAGAGGGTGTAAGACATATTAATTCTATCAGTGTTTTTATTAAGGAAGGTCCCTTTTATGATAGCAGTGATGTACTACAGATTGTGATTTAAGATGTACACTTTAGGTCAGTTTTATACTGACTTCAGTGCAGTTGCAGTGGGCATAAAGTCAGGAGAAGATGTGGTACTTTACATAATAGTGCTGATGATTAATGGACTCCTGGACCATAACTCTATATTCTGAGGCACTGATCCTCCTTTTTCCTCCTGAAATTTGTGTCTTGACCCTTTCATCTCTTGTTAGCTACCTTTCCAGAGCTGTTCATTAATCAGCACCATTGATCTGATGTGGTCTGTCATATCGTATTACTTAAAACACACGGAAGCAATCATTGGCCTGACTCTGCTCCTTACACAACACACCATCATATTTCCTTTACAGACGACTTAAATATTATAAACATCAATTTACTGCTGGTGCTTCGTCCTGAAATTGGCTTTTTCTAGATTGGCTCCCTGCAGGACATTTCTGTCTCTCCCCCTGGATGTACTTCTGTCTGCTCAGAGACACCATCAAACACCTTCAGTATTCCCTGTTTGTTAGGGGCACTCATATGTCTGACCAGCAAGAGACAGTCATCAAAACAGCCCTTTCTTTGCTTGAGACGTGGTACCACAGTCTGCTGTTACTTTCTTTTAGTGAGTCCTGATCAAGCAGACTCAATTTCTTACTTAATTGCTATTTATTTTATCCCTGCAAGTCTTTTCCCTGATATCTTCAGAATTCTGCTTCCTTCTGCCTTTCCTGTGATCCCTAGTAATGAAAAAATTAAAAGATGAGCTTCTTGTGAGCTTAGTTCTGATTATTCTTATGTGCTGTGCCTGTACAATGCTGTCAATCATGAGGCAATGGAAAATAACTTGCTTGTGCCTCAGAAGTTATCATGTCTGATCTTAATCCACATATTGTACAGGTCTCCTGAGTAAGGTGGGGTCAGTTTTAATTGATGCTTTCGCAGTCATGATATATTTTCAGACTGGGCTCTCTTAGCTAAATCCAGTTCTTTTTTGGCCACTTTTTCTCACTGGAAGTAGCAGAGGAGACGAGAACATCAGTGTTAGCCATCAATAAACATTCAAGAATCAACTTTCTGCATGAAGTGGGTTATTCCAGATACACTTTACTGTTTCTTATTCAAAAGAAGGTACATCCTCTGACTAGGACTGACTACAGCATTTATGTTACATGAACAAGGTTAGGCCACTGGTTACCTGTAGGTAGATATCCAACCCCAGTGTCTAATGCAGAGATCAAGACAGACTGTGATATAAAAACCACCATTCCAACAGAGGCCAGAACTTGTGCCATAGAAAACATAAAAATTTAGCAACACAGGATATGCTATCAGAAGGCCATAAGAATGATTTTTTCACAATATTCAAGGCTTCATTTAGGACAGGAAACTGCTCATTTTTGTATTCTACTGGGAACACTATGTCCACTATCAGTATGGTCTGAAATTCAGAAATTAATTTGTTAATGGATTAGACATTTGCAGAAAGACTGTTTAAAGAGGCTAGACTTCTCTAGCCTGGTAAAGGCCAATTTCCCACAAGGACATGTTTGCAATAGTACTAGAGAAAAAATCTCTCCCTGCAGTCCCAGGGGTACTTACTGAAATCCAGAATAGCAAAGTAGTCTGTTGGAAAGTCTACATTATGTTCCCACTTTTTGTCTTACAGGCCCTCTATTATGTGTCTGCATCTGTTTCTTTTTCCCTTCTTTCACTGCCTTTTATCTGATAGTATAGAATTTCACTGCTCTTAAGCTGCAATTCTTTTCTTAAATTTGACTTTGGCACTTGCAATAGGCATTTTTAAGGTCTCACTTTTGTCTGTTTGTTCTTCTGGTATTCCTTTCTCTTTGTAAGCAGTACTCTCAATGCAACAGCTACCCATACCTAAGAACTCAGGTTAAAAAGGATAACTCTTCTCCTATTGACTTTCCTTTCCACTTCCCATGCCGAATGGCCCCTCCTACCAGGGACAGTAGTATAAACCCTCAACTCTGAATATTTTGAAAGGTTATCTCTCATTTCAGATCTAAATCGGGGTGCTGCCTATTTTTCCATGAATGAAGATCTCATCACTCTTAATGTGTTGGGTGTATAAACTCCACACTTGCAGGTGAGCCAGGTTAGATGGTGCCCAAGCACAGTGTGTGCGGCCCTCTTGGCTGCACTGGCTACACCTCACTGTGGGTGGAGCAGGGTAAAGCCATGTTAGGCAGTGTTAAGCAACTGTCTGGACTTTGCACACCTGATTTGAAATGGTGCAGGGAAGACGCAAATAAATGTCAGTAGTTGGTGGGCTTAGTGAGAGCAGAAGCAGGTCACCAAAAGTCCTGATGTAACATTCAGCGAAAGATTTAAAGGAAGACAAAAATCTATGATGCCAGACTGAACCATGGTAGTGTGTCAGACCACTTTTCACTAGTGATAACATGAAGAAACAGTACTGTGCACAGACGTAGATATATACATATATGTTAACCGTGTATTTATATGTATGTATAATTATATACATGATTATTACTTGTAAATTATTTTGCACTGGCAAAACATTGCTGGGTATAAAACACAGAATTCTCTATATTCCTACTATGGAGCCTTCACAATTGTACCTGAACGTTGAAGCCACATACTTTTCAAAATAGTTCATTAAAGAGGGGTGTGACTGAGGCAAATAGATAAAGTCATAATTTTATGATGGTGGTCAAATATGGGGTAAATCTTCTGTGCTTCTACATAACCTTTCCTGGGAACAGATTGATTTGTGGGCAGTGCTTGTATATTGGTAGCGTTGTGAATCCTGAATGCTCGTTTTCTACAGATGCTTAGTATTCACAGAAGCAGTTGGAGAGTATAAACAGCCTCAGGCATTTATGTGCTGATGCTGTAGGTTAAAAAGTATGAATATCAGTGGAAGAGGTAAAGGTTTTGAAGCCATGAACACTAAAGATGGGCAATGCAATCAGACTATTGCCTTGTTAACAAGAAGGCGGCACTTGGACAACATGACAGTGCCTTAAGCAGGGTTCTCACAAAACCAAAGGTGTAGTTGTGCTGCAATTAATACTGATGTTTCTGCAACTGAAATATGAGTTGCCATCACTGCAATCACCAGAGACAAAGAAAATGTGTAGAAATTAAATTGTTACAGTAATATATCTGCCTAAGCTACTGCTTTGGCTAGATGAGCCAGATTAGCTCATGACAGATGAGCTTCATGAACATTTCATTGCCAAGGAACCCTGTCAAAATATTGGTGATTTCTCCGAATCTGTTCAACATCATGGAGATGTCAAACGAAATCTGAAAGGACATTATTTTTCAGGAAGAATGAAAACAATGAAAGCATATGAAGAAAATGAGCTGAGTTTTTTCCTCCTTCCCTAAACGTTGCTTTAGTTTCATTGAATGCTGTCCTTGCAAGTACTTTGGCCGAAATCCGGAAACCTTGGTCCCATAGATGTTGGTGAATTGAAGAAAGTACTGAATCTATTCTCAAAGAACAGATCTCCATGTTTCAGTAACCAGGTTTTCAAATTGAAAGTAGATTTTCAACTAAGTGCAGGGACAATATAATCTCAATCACATAACACAATTTAATGAAGATTTAGACTATTTACACTGGTTCTGCCATACGACCTTCCTCCTGGTCACAGTGGTACAGCACTTGATGCACTGATGTCTGGCCACCAAATTTGTGGTTCTGATGATGAAAGATGATCTCAATCACAAGTCGGAAGTACATCCTCATAAGTATGGAACGTGATACTAAATGGCAACTGATAAAAGTAATGAAATACTGTTTTTTTCATGGCTTGTTGCTTGCAGAGACTATGGGAAACTGTTTACATTAATTAAAGGTATAATTCTATGAAGGACAATGAAATAAATTTCAGCTATAAATTTCCATGGATTTAATCCATTTGTCACAGAACCACCCCTGTTAAGATAAACTAGAAAATAACAGTTTCACAGATACACCTGGTTTTCTTAAGCACCAAGATACGGGTTATCAAACAGGTACACAGAAAAATTGACAATCCTTCTCCCTGCCAAAAACCCAGCATTTTCTTGATGGAATTCTTCCCTTTCCCTGAGCTTTTATTATGTGAATTGTTTTATGAGGAGAGGAAGATGCTTGCATGATTTTTACCTTCCTTTACTAGGGGAAGGTTTATATTAAAAATCATGTTTGCATGGATTCTGAGGGGTGAATTCTGAGACAAGGAATCTTTTCCTTAAGTTTTAAGATTCATACCACCACTGCCTGAATGCTGAGCTAAACAACTGCGTTACTGACAGTCACAAAAAACATTAAGATGATTTCTCACTTTTTTTTTTGTTTTGGATGACTGTCTCCTGTCTCTGAAGATTTCCCTTGCAAGTCATTCATTAAAGAGTTGTTAACCAACACAGTGAAAAGACTAGGTAAAAAGCACCATGAACATGTTTTCCCATACCATTCTTCCTGTGTGTTTGCCGCCTCCGGCCTCAAACTGTACAAATGAAAGCTTGTTTGATTTATGTCAAAAACTATATATAAAATATCATAGGGGATCCACAGAGAAACAGAGTCACTCTGGGCTTTGGTTTCATTATCCATTGAGGAATAACTGACTACAGCCTTGGAGTATGTAAAACTGATCAAAGCACTTGCTTCCTCACATGCAAAGAGAAACCCACTGTAGATTTCCTGTTTCAAGCTTCAGTGCCAAAACACAATGAAAAAAGTTCTAGATGAGATTGTGAATTATTCTAAAACATTGTTAAATCAAATCTGATGGTTATGCACATTTGTGAAACTCATCATTTGAAATGTCAAGTCACTGACAGCAGTGTGTCCTGAGGTGTGATGTGTATTTGTGATAATTATTTGCTTTTTAAAGTTATGTATCATCTGCATCAAAACAGGATTTTTCTTAAGTATGCCTGAAATGTAGAGATGTCAGTGCCAGCTGTGTTATTCAGATCTGGGTTTTAAGCACCCTGTGCCAGGAAAACACGTAGTCAGGATATGACTACAATGCCATTTTTAAGGCACTCTGAGTTATTTTTCTCTTTTTTCTTAAAACTGTATGCAGTGTGGCTGATGGAGAATGATTACTAGCATTAATAGTAGCTGCAGTGATTTCTACTATGTGTAGTATGTGCAGCATGATGCATTAAGGAAAATAGCATAGCAATAATTGTTGTTATTCTTACTTCAGTATTAGCAAATTATAAACTCTTGGGATTTATTGAAATTCAGTATTCAGATCTCTTTGGTGGCTCTTAGAGGCCTCTTCTCTGGTCATTTCAAAACTTTTTTGAATGAAACTGAAGGCAGTTGGCTCTGTTGTTGGGTAAGTTCTGCTAACGTAGGAGGGCTGTCTCCTGAGTGTTAAAAAGACCATTTGCAAATCTTCAGCATCTTCTTCCTTGACAGCAGAAGTTACTATGCAGAATGGTTTAGATGATGCCGAAATGAAATTTTACAGGAGATCCACAATCTTCCAAGAGGAGACAAGGTAGGGAATGGCAGTGACTTGAGGGGACACAACAGCAACTTCCCCACCTTTTCTCTCTGGAAAGTGACACTGTAAATCAGCACCCCACCAGTGTCTGAACTCAACCTTTTTGCCTATCAGGAAAGAAATTCTGTGAGGAGGTGACTGAGTTTTTGACTGTAGAGAATCTGGCAGCTACCTTACTCCTGCTATTTCCTGACAGAAAATGTTAAAAGAAAATTGCCCAGATGAACAAAATTATCAGGGCGCTTGCAGATATTCTAATCTGTGCCATGACCGGCAAGAAGTACCATAGGAGATGGATCAGGAATCTTAGCTGTAGGGGAGCTCAGAGCTATTCCAGTTCAATCAGATTTCACAATTTGCTCTAATGAAGACTGCTGGCAGAAGTTCAAAGCTACTCCAGGTCTCGACTCTCCCTCCACATTACTATAAAAATGTCTGTAGAAGTGTTAACTGCAGAGGAGCCAAAAGTTGTTTTGGTTCCAGCCTTTCCCAGCAGGAGTAACTGAGAAAATAGAGTAGGAGTGCTAGTTCTGCTCACAGCTCCCTCAGCCTCCTGTAGAACACCAGAGACGTTGCCGGGAACATGGCAAAGTGTGCCCAATGCTTTCACCCCTCAGAGCTCCTGCAGCCTCAGCCACTCCCTGCAAACACCACCAACACAGATGCACTGGCTCAGTAACTCCAGAAGTCTTTGGAATTACCATCAAGCTCTGCTGTTGATAACCTGAAGGCTGTTTGAGAGGCAGCAGGTATCAGGAGGATGGCTGTGTTCAACCAGCATTGATTTCTTCAGCCTTTTGTCCGTATCTGCTTTCTGTCTCGTTTGGAGGTGGTTACTGTTACTACACGTAGCATGAATCATGTCTCTGTTAAAAAACAGAGCTTCAATTGTCTTACATAACCCTTGGTAACTGCATGTCTAATAATAGCAAGCCATTTCCAGGTAGGGAATCTGTCTGTGTCCCAGACCCAGACACATCCACATGCACGCACACACACACATTCATATGACTTTCTACACCTCACTTCTGGGAAGGAGTGAGCTTTTCACATGCAATATGACAGTTCTGAGCTGCAGGACCTGCCAACGATTATTTTTAAATGCCATTTTCACTTATTGCCTTAAGAAGCCAGTCCAGTACGTGCAACTTGCTTCTCAGCCCAAGCAGCAAGAAGGAGCAAACCCAAAACCTGACAGCATTGTTTGGTTTTGAGAGAACATTGAATGGTGAGGGCTATGGTTGAATCCTGTCCTGAAAGCTTGAATCTTTCTAGACGTTAACTCTACTTCTGTCTCTTAGGGAAGGCCCAAATTTTAATAAAGTTGTTATTTCTCCGAATTCTGACAAACCTTATTTTTTCTCCTCTCAGCTTGTCCCTTGGAAAATTAAACAACAATACACAACTCCCTTATTACTGCCAGCCTAATTGAGAGTGCTGCAAATCAATGATGATGTCTTCAAATGAAACTTCTTTATAAATTGAAAATATGATTATTTTTGTAATCCATGAGTGGTCCACAGAAAGAAGGAGTTTCTGAAGATTACTATGCTGTCACAAAAAATCTGAACTTTCATTTAGTAGGAGGTCAAAGAAGAAATTCTCACTGGCAATGTTGCTGCTTTTCTGTGAGACACTGAACTGCCCATCCTTTTCCCAAAGAGTCAACATTTTCCTGCAGAGAAACACGATTCAGGTCCATCAACTATAGTATCCTGATTCTGGTGAATAACAAACACAAGACTCTTCAAAGGGAGGGAATCACAGAATCATAGGTATCCTCTGAGGATCATTGAGTCCAACTCCCTGTTCCTTCCATGACTAAAACTAAGTCATATGACTATGAGCACCATCCAGGTGCTTCTTGAACTCTGATGGGCTTGGTTTGCAAATGGAGTGGTTCTAGACTGTTTCACAAGGTTTTCCAAAGAAACCTGTTCCTTCTGACCTCTCTTGTCATCAATCACCATATCCAGGCATCTAAGATTGGATTATATATTATACCAATGTGAGAGCCAGGCTTCAGTCATCCTAAACTTCTATATTATCTCAGTTTAAGAGGTGAATTGAAGGCAGGGATTTGGAAAGTCAGTTCCACTTCTGAATTTGTTCAGCTTTAAGATTTCAGTTTAGGTTCATTTCTTCACATTGTGTGAATAAAACACATGTGAATAAGCAGTTAAAAACTTAACTGATCACATAATAAAAAATGTTCTCCTTGAGCTTTTATTTCTACATCTATTATCTTTCTTAACTTAGATAATCTTTCTTAAAAGTTTGCTGGGAGTACTTGAAAACAATAAAACTTAGTGGATTAGATATCAGAATCTGGTTCTATGCCTAATTCTGACCAAGATGTACCATATAGCCAGGCAGTATCTTTGGAGAACTCATACTTTCCTATTTCTTGGGATCTACAGACAATGACTAACAATTTGGTATTGTTATTCTGGGATCAAGTGTCTTACTTCTTGGATCTACAAATCACGTTACAGTAAAGTCAGAACTGAACTAAACCTAAATTGTATTTGAACTCACAAACGGACTGGTCTGGCCAGCAATTGCAGACCAGCTTTCATGGATGCCCTCCCACTAACTTAGTGTACAATACTCATATGATTTCACACAGATTTCTGTGGGTGCAACAGGGAAAAAATTTGACTGGTATTTTTATTTGTTATCAAATAAAAGCCTACGGTTCAGCAGCAAAAAAATACCCAAATCAAACAAGAAACCTGCTGAGTTGTAAACTGTAGTTTATCAGTGTCGTGCAGTCATGAGCTGACTGTGTTACTGCTCTAGGGTAAGAAGTTTTTACCTTTTCTGTAGGAAGTCAAATTAATTTGCCTTCACTGTCTAGTAATCCCCTTGTCAAGCAGTAAGAAATTCAGATCTTGGCCACTCTGTGTTACAATGTATTATTTAGAAAGTTGAAAGAGAGAAACAAATGGAAACCACAGAACATGTATCAGTTGCTGAACTTTCAATATTCATGCTGAAAAAACAGTATTACTGCCCAGATTCCAGCTAAGCATCTGAGAGCACAACAGATCTTGTGCACTGAGGTTATTTTTATTAGGACTGAAATCCTGTAGGAAACACTTTAAGTGGTGACCCACTATAGGGTTAAACAAAAGTTGGATTCAAGTTTACAAAGCCATCTGAACTGGCTTCAAGTAGACATGAAACATCTATGCATCTGGAAAATGGAACTTACAATTGACTTTTCTGTACCATCTGCTCTCAAGAACATTTTCTGCTTGGGAGTTGCATAAGCAATGAAAAAGAGCACACAAACAACTTCCTGTACCATGTTTTTGGTCATTTGTAATGACGCATTACAAAGCAAACCAGCTAAATATGCACAACTGTGCCTCACTCCAGATGACAACATGTATTATATAAGAGCAATGCCTGACAGAAAGACACTTATTTTAAGATATCATGACACAAAGAGCACCCAAGGGGAAATATTCACTACATGCGAGAGTTGGGGGCAAGTGACAGGGAGAGTTTTGCCTCCATCTCAAAAGGCCAAGTGCAGTTAAGAAAAATCAAAAAGAGGACTCTTTTTGGTTTATAAAGTAAAATGACAGAACTTGTTGCACCTCCTTCTGTAAAGGGGAATTTAACTTGTAATGAATGTAAGCTTTTTGTTGTTATTTAATGTCACTTTAATCCATTTTAGATTCAAAATTATTCTTATCCCAAAAGCTTTCAAAAATATAATTTGTTTAGACTCACTTTGTTTGCCTGTTGGGAAGCCATGGCCTGATTTAATCTTGTATTGTGGCATAAATAAAACAATATCCACAGGAATTAGAGTAGTTTCACCAGAATAAAAATATCTACCTCTCCAAATGAGTCCCAAGCCTTTAAAACTGTGTATGTGTTGGCCTCTCTCTTTCCAGTGGCTGCACTAATGGAATTGCATGGAGACATATGGGGAAATCCCAGTACCTGTGCAAACACAGGGAACTGCTGAAGGTGAAGAGGGACTAAAGCCTAGACTGGAGCAGGGTGTGCAGCTAAAGAAGTCAGTGTGCCTCTGCTTTGGTGTATTTTTGAAACTGAAGTTGAGATGAGTTTCCCCACTAATGAACAGACTCAGGCTATCAGTCCACAGCCGCTATTACAGGATCAGCTGGCAGTATAGATCTGACCTGGTTTGGGCATGGGCACATGATCACATTACTGTTAAATTAGCAAGAGTTTGTGTTGCTGCAAGAGAACAGACGATATATAATCTAGCCTGAAGTCAGAGTGGCACAGACAGGTGATACCTGATCTGATATAAAGCCTGCTACATAAAGTTAATCCATTTGTTCTGAAAACATTCAAATCAGTATGTGAATTTATCCTAGATCAACACTTTGTGTTACACGGCTACCATGGTTTTGATACGGTTTTATGACTGAGATCCACTATGCCATCAAACCACAGCTTCAGAAACTGATTTTGCATGGAAACAACCAATTCTATCAACCTACAGGGTAAATCTGGGGGTGCAAATAGCTCCAGGGGAGACAAAGTCCCCCCCAATCTGAGAAGCAGACTGCCTTTTTAAAGATGAGCCATGGAAGAATAAAGGGTTCACTTGAAATCAGTACCTGTTACTTTCCATGGGACAAAAGGATTTAAAATGCCAAATTTTCTTCCTACCTCAAAACACAGTGGTTCTATTGTTAATACAGGATTTTCCTAGATAATGGACCCTGTAGTTTAGAACCTGCAATTTTGGATTATTCTCAGGAGGCAAGTCCATCTCCAAGAAAACAGCTCTGCCTGTGGCAACAAATTCTCAGGTTAATGAAAACTGCTTCAAGATTTCAGCTGAATTAAGAAGGTGCACAGTTCATACAGGTGAGCTCTGCATGGGAAGGAACATCAATATGTTTTCTGTACCTACAATTCATTAATAGCAAAACTTGCTCCGTATCCTCTTTAGTACAGCATCCTTCCTTTCCTGCCTAGCCCCCTTCCTGACTCTAATGCCTTACACCTCCATCCATCAGAAGGTCACCACATGAAATTTTGTTCATAATTACACTGGCAATTCTCTTTTGGGTTTCGTGGAAGTTACATACTCATAAATGGGAGCAGAATTTGGCCCTCTGTCTTTTCAAAAGGAAGACTAACGATCAAATAATTTTCTCACATCTCTGTTTGCACTTTCACAGTCTGGTTACATTGATTTGTGTCTCATAAGTAGACATTTCCTTTGTTGGTTACAAATCAATGTTATAGACCTAGCCTGCCTGCACATTTTCCCCTTCCCTCTTACTGTGAGAAAAATAAAGTGCAGCTTCAATTCTTCTTGCTTTATAAATGTGAGTTTCCTTGATGAAGCATGAGAGAAACACAGAAAAAATTCCAGCTCTCCTTCAAAAAACAGGAAACGTCTGTGCTTAAATTTCTAATTACCAAGATGCTTTATGGTATGATAAACACCTTTATCATTCCAGTCCTGCCACTGCTTTGTTAACCTAGTTATAATTCTCTCCTTCAGATATCACAAGGTTTTCCAGAGCAATCCAACATGATATCACAGACAGCTATGACTTCATGGCATGAGTAAGGAAAAAAGAGGCAAAGGTTTTAGTCTTGAGCAAGATGAAGCTGCCACACAAATCTCCAGAAAAGGATGGAAAGGAAAAGGGTTTTGCCTGAGAGGCAATGAGGTTTTTGACTGCAGTATGAAAATATAACAGTGAGGACAGACGGGTATTTTACTACAAATGGATACGCATGATAATAGAAAAGAAGTAGTAAGAAATAGAGCCATCAATCAGAATATACCAAGTAAAAGAAAATACAGGTGTAAATGTGGAACATATCAGTTTGATTTCCCTTTATTAAAAGAGAAAAAAAGTTTTTAAAAAAAAAGTAGAAGCAGCCTCGAATCAATCTCATCAATTTTAATACTATGAAGAAGTTTAATAAGTGACAGTTCCACCAGTTTGATAGAGGACTCATGGCTGCCGAAATAAAAATAGAAATTTTTCAGAGCTGGCATCAATAATAATAATAATGATGATAAGGTTTAAAGGATGTGAGATCAAAAAGAAAAAGAAAAATTTTACAAATATGAAACAAGAATTGCTACACTGCCGCCACCATCATCAAAGAACATCCTCAGAAGTCAAAAGGGAATTCTATTTATTTTAAAGAACAGCACTAAGAATTAGGAAATCTGGGTCCTACTTACACCTCTTCTGGGGAATCTATGCTTGGCCTTGAGAAAGATATTTCAGTGCTCTGTGCTTCAGCTTCTCTGTAAGGCCAGTCAAGATAATAATAGATCTACTTCACAGGCATCTTCTGAAGCTTAACTCACGGGTATCGAGCAAAGAGCTTTAAGGTCTTTATGTAGAAACTATTACATGGAAGGAAAGACAAAAAGGAATGTAAAGATTTGGGAAACACTTGAAAAGGAGATTCCACTGCTCAACTACTTCCTGCAAATCACAAGAAAAGAACAAATAACTTTCTTTTCTGTATTTTATTTCCAAAAGAAGTGTAAAGCTTCCCAGCTAAACGGACAAAGAAGTTGCCCCTGCAAACATCACCATGTAAGTGGTAACAGGGAGCCCCGGCTGGCTGCATCCTTACAACATTGTGTACACGTGCCTGTGTTACCCCAGCTAGGTAACATCATTCTGCTGGGCAGATGAAAACAGAGATGAGGAGAAGTTACGAATACTTGAGAGTTGTCTATTTGCATGGACTCTTGACAGCAGCAGTTCAGGCAAGAAACCCTATTGCTCTAAGACTTTGGTGACCAACCATTCGGTCTCTCTGTTCCACCAATCCATGACCTTAGGCAACTACCTTTTTCGGTTTTGTTTAAAGTAGGTCTGGCTTTCTGAAAATTTTGTTTTCTAATAGTAGATGTGGTGGAATAGGCCTTGATAGAGTAAATCTATAAACTAAATTAGAAAGAAAGAAAAAGAGATAAAAAATTAGAATGCTAAAATGAAGTGAATTATAAAAATAAAACAAAATTATTCTGATTTGATACAACTTTGATACAACTTTTCCAAACCATTTTACTTAGACATAAAAACAGAAGACCTAAGATACCATGAGTCAGATCTGCAGAATTGAATAGATTCATTGATGTTTGTCACAACTCTTGTCTCTAGTAAGAGTTAAGAAAGAACTCAAGAGCCAAAACGGCCCAAACTCTGGTTAGTTTACTGAATAAGAATATATCTACCAAAAACCCCAAGCAGTGATGTGTTACCAATCCAAAAGGACTACCACAACTGTGTTCATCTATAGGACAGAGAGAACTCAATATGTATTCCAATGCAAATATATTTATAGCTGCTTATTTACATCATGTGGTGGCTTCCACTGTATTTGCATATTTTTCTTATCTTGAACTATTAAAATTAGCAGACAGTGGAAAGGTATGTATCTTTTTCTTATCTTATCCTGAACAGGCTTTGCTAACAAGGACATAAATTCTGTCTTTTCGATACCAAGCTACAATTAGCACGGAGGTCACAACATCGCAGTTAGCACAAAGGTCACAAGTAGTGTTGCCACTCAGGGGGCTCCATACTAGAGCTAAGCATGAACCCAAAGCACTCTGGGCATATGGAAATGAAAACCCTTTTTTATGTCTGCATATATGCATGTCAAGAGTAAACATTTAAGGAATGAACAACATGATAACAAAAAAACCCCATGTTCATAAGCATAACAGGGGTCAAAATATTTAACTGTCAGACGGGCAAAGTAGGTTTACCTGGTGGAGAGAACTGTAGGTAAATGAGGTCTTGCCTTTTACATTTCATGCATTTTAAGATGCTGCTCAGATTATTTGTTTACTTTAACCTGATGTCAGTTCTTTTGACAATAAAAGAGCAAAATTTGTACTGGAATGCAAACACCTCCACAATTTCCAAAATATCTCAACAGGTTGTTTCTTTTTGGTTCTTTTTACATGAATAAACATCAAAAGGTGAAATATCTGGGCATAATTCACCCAAAGACTGGGAAGAAGTACCCAGAACGAGCATTTTGCTGCAGGTGCATGTTACTTTTAAAACCTAGTCTCATGAAGACTCATTACAGGACAATATCGTTCACTTATCCAAACTTTTCAAAAAAGCCTTGGATAGATTGAGCTAACTAAAGCTGAGTGGCAGTTTCTTGCTGCACATTGGAGCAAGTAGCCTCAAAAAACTCAGCCCACAGGATTGGCTCTGAAAGCAGGTGGAGCTGAAGTGTTAACTGCACTATCCGAAACACACGAACCATGAGAGGATTATACTGAGCTCTGTGACAACTACACTTGAGGAAAAAGAGAGGGGAAAGGGGCTGAAGGAACATGAAAGGAAAATGAACAAATTCAGATCAATGGAACAGACCTGGAGGCTTCTAAAGAGGATCTTTTAAAGAGCCACAGACAATGGCCACAGTCTAGACTGAACACACAGAGAAAAGTCAAGACAAATCATCACCATTAAAAGCTAAGTAATCACATCACATAACAGCAAGATTACAGCAGTAGTGTCTCTGTCTCTGCACTGAGGTGAAATCACCTGGAATGTGACATTTGTTTCTGGGCACCTCCTCATGAGAGTGACTGGAGAGAGTTCAAAGAAGAGCCATATAAATGACCAGCATGGTGGAAAGACTGAGCTATTAGGGAAAGAGATGAAGAGCTACATCTGCAATAGCCCAGCTACAATGCCAGTGACTATCAGATGAAGGGAAAAGCATGAAAACAAGCTGCAATATAATTCAAAGGTGCAAATGCCAAAAACAAAAAAGAGGAAAAAAAGAAACAAAAAGGGAAAGAAGAGAGGGTAGCTAATAATAAAAAAGTGTTCTGATAAAATCAAGACCAGTAACATAAAGCTGACATTCCAAGGAGCAAATAGCATAAACCCGAAGAGTAACATCCTTAGGGAAGGAACTGAAGTTTGACTGTGTATTTAAAACTGACCTAGACAAAACACTAGACATGTGATGCACACACCATCCTTCACTGGCCCTGGAAAGATGGGCTGAGCAGGTCTTGATTGTTTTTCCAGTTTGATGACTCCAAGGTACACTTTGTTTTTCTGGCCTAAAAGCCATCCGTAAAAATACGGAAACCCATGAAACACACTTTGGTGGGTTAGAAGATGATTAACCAGAAGGAGACTAAATTCATGTTCATTAGATAATCCTGTGAATTAGGGAGAGCTGTATATGAAAAAAGAAAGTAAAACAGCAAGGAGCAAAACCTAGCTGGTTGAGGAAAGGACTTTTAGCATCAGACAGTACAATGAGAAACAGCCACACAGCAGAGTGGATAATCCATTGTGTAAAAAGTGAACAGCATGTATGGATCAGGCAACAAGTTGTGAGAATGGAGTTGGGGAAATGACTTCAAAGGATAGGTGACCTCCTGAACCATGAGCTGACTAGGCTTTGGAAAGTTTAAATGCTTGCATCACAAATCCAGAAACCTGATTGTGCAAAAAGGGAGCTAATCTCTCTAGAAAGCATCCTAAGAAGGTCAGTAACAGACAGACAGAGTGAGCCTTGAACCTTTCCATACTACTGAATGGATATAAGAAAATATAAGAAAAAACTAATACTCACTTACTTGAGTATCAAAACATTGCAAAAAGCTGCACACACAGACAAAAAGTATATTAAAGTCATGCAGGGGGTGGCAGTGGAGGGAGTGCAAGTGTCTGGACAAGATGAGATGAAACACTGCTGTCACTTCCCATTCATAAACCCCCAGCAGCAAGGAGTTCAGACAGGAAAACCACCAGCTAAACCTGAGACATAGAAATTATTACGTAAGCAAACCAGATCATGACTGATTTCAGCCTGCACTGGAAATAATCCTTAGTTATTATAACTGGAAACTAAAGGACTTACGGGTGAAAAGCAAGGGGTAGGTAGAGACAGAAGTAAACTTGTTTTCACTAACAGTTTACAGCAGTGGTGTTATCAAAGATAAAAATCAGGTTAGTGGTATCTTCATTTAAGTCGTGTCTGTTTTTATATTTTCTGGAAGCAAGGGGAAAAAAGACAACCTTCTTGGACCAGAGACACTAACTGATTTAACTCCTCTATGCTTCAGATTTGGTGCTGCCACGTAGCCCTGACAAGGCAGCACCTTCCCAACACTGCTAGCTCGGCCTGAGGTCTTATGAGTACAGCTCTGCTGATTGTTGGATCCTTCCATGTTGTGAAGGAAAAACATCTCATGGAGTTTCACAATACAAAGATCATATTGGCTTCTGAGTTATTCTTCTGCTAACATTCCTCGTTGGTCAAGAATGATACCCAGAAGACTCTTTCTCTTTGCTCTACCTTCAGGAGGATAACTTCAAATTCAGCATCAAAATGCATCTTTGAAGAAGTCAAGCTGGTTGTACCAGCAACGGTGCTTCCTGCACAAAATGGTAAACATAAATGCAGCACTGATTACTTTCCGAATCATGCCCTGAGGCTTGAGGTCCAATAAAACAGTGATTTTAGAGGCAATATCAGATAAGGTATTCTCATTACTCCCCAGGCCATTGCAACAAATTACTCCCCAATCCCTGCAAAAAATTTATGATTTAAAGAAAGATCGGTTGTCTCTGCTCATAGCCCAACTCTACAAACAGCTGTGCTGGCATGAGTGGGGGAATTGTGCAATATGTTGGCAAATCTGAGCAGCCAAAGAGGGAAATGTTTTCCACTGGTTTGGTCCCTGAAGCCCATGTGTCGACAAACCACAGCCTGTGCACCTTATTAGCTTTCTGCAGGTCCCTGCTCACTAATGGTATGTACCTGTCCATCTGCAGAGCCAAAAATAGCTACTTTTAAAGAACAGAAAGGAATTCCTGCTGAGCCTGACAGAAGACAAGCCCACCATGTGTCTGCCTGGTGCTGTGGAGTCCTGTGACAAAGGTGGCTTGAGGCACTGCATTTATTTTCCAGCTGATGTGCACTGATAACCTGACCTCTACACTTACAAGATTCGTGTAATATTTCATCACTTACCTCAGCTTCTACTGGCCCCGTATTCTAAATTCCCATGTACGTCACAAAGGACCTTCCAAGCAGCTGACAGACAAAACACTTCTGACACCCATTCTGGGTAGGATAACACTTAAATACGAGAAGGAAATACAATGCTGCTCACTCCCCCAAGTGCAAGCTAATTTTAAAGTTAACACTGTAAGTCCTTATTGATATGATGTTTTAATTACCTTCAGCCTGTCCAAACCAGCACTCCTAGCTCTATGTGTACTGCTGATATGACTGACAGCTGAGAGCCTTTCTAAACACCAAGCATAACATTGCAGTCACTAGCAACTCAAACTGCCTAAAATGGTGTGATTTTTATCACTTTGACAAAACTTATGACAACTCTCTTTTAAGTGTAAAGGGATTTTGAAAATTTACTAAGATTTATAAAATAAGCCTACCTAAAAGTTTGATGTGTGTATGCAAACTGATCTTCAACATCACAGTCCACAACTTCTTTGTGAGAGGAGGAAGAGGGACAGACACGAATCTCTTCTCTGGGGCGACCAATGGCAGGATCTGTGGGAATGGCCTGAAGTTTTGTCAGGGGAAGTTTAGGCTGGGCATTAGGAAAAGATTCTTCACCTGGGGGTGTTTGGGCACTGGAACAGGATCCCCAGGGAAGCGGCCACAGCACCAAGTCTGATAGAGTTCAAGAAGTGTTTGGACGATACTCTCAGGAACATGGTGTAACTCTTGAGGAGGGCCCTGTGCAGGGCCAGGAGTTGGACTCAATGATCCTTATGGGTCCCTTCCAACTTGGCATATTCTGTGATTCTGGGATATACAAAGAACAGCCTGACTTTGCCTCATACCAACATTAAAAAAGGTCTCTCTGCTCACAGAAACAAGCTTGGCCCTCCTTTGCTCAGTTCACACAGTCTCCCACTCAAGCCTGGGAAAACAGATAGGGCTTTTCCCCCCAGTATAACAATATTTGACTTTCTCTGAGGAAGGGTACACCAATGTAGCCAGTGAGATAAGGCATGCTAGAGAATCAATGGCAGAGCTAATCGGGATAATTCAGCTGTTATATGAAAGCAACCAAACCCCATAAAGCCCCTCAAAGGTCAAAAAGCATCTCCTAGATTATGCCTGAGAATGACCTGGAAGTCAGTGTCATCTAAAGAGTGTTAATATATTAAATTCAGTGGGAAAAAAATTTTTTGCAAGCAAGAACTTGCTCGGTATTCGCGCTGAAGTTTTTAAACCATCCCCCACGGAGACAATCATAGTAGGATTCACAATGAGAAAGATCTTGTTACAATTCCCCACCAGATACTAATGCAAACAACACCATGCGTCTATATTCAGAAAGCATCTACATTTCTGACAAGCCTAAGATTTCTGAGACCAGAGAAACAAAAGACAGTCAAATGCAAGTTAAGGCTTAATTTCCAAATTCAGGTATGTTGACATCCAAAAGGTGCAAAGTTCTTCTGGGCTTTTTTCGGACTCATAGAGTATTAGGTATTAGAATACCTAATCTCTATTTTATGTCTGATTCAGTTCCTGCTAAAATAAGCGATGCTGGTGGACCCAAATGGGAGTCTATGACATTTCAGAAAACTTTAACCATTATTGGGCTTAGCTGGCTATGATACATAAAGATGATTTTTCAAACTGTGGTCCTGCTAGACCAGTCCCTTTAGTAGAGACCTGTACACCCTCCCCTGTGTACCTGACCGTCTGTATACTGCCAGTGTAGGTGCACCTACTGCTGGTGCAACAGATGCTAAAGCAGGAAAACCCGACTCCCAGGGCAGAGGGATTAATGGGGCATTAACATCAAGGCCCCAGTTGTGGCCATTTAAATGCTAACAGCTTTAAGTAAGTTATCCAAAACATGAGCTTACAGTGTGTGCCACTAGAACTTTATTATAGGACATTTGGGGCCAAAACTTGCCCCAGGATATGCATGAAATCATCCTGATGATGCTAATGGAAACTCATGTGCTATATAATAAAAAGCAACTGGTTCTAGATAGGGCTATTTTAAATCAGAATGTAACAGGTTATCTTTTACTGAACAGTCCCTTTACTATTTACATTAAGAACAATTGATCATGTCACAGTTGCCTGGATGCATCAGCTGGGCTTCTTCACTAACATTCCCACAAAAATGGTTAAAGAAAAGCTTGGTTTTAAAGCCTAGCAGGTTGAATTAATGTTCTGTTAAATCTGGCAGATTTTGTCCATGGCTCTTTATTGACCCTTGCATTTCCCCTTTTGACACTGTTGTGATGCACCTTTTCCCATCCAAAGTCCAGAGATGGTTTTTGATTGAGGAGAGTGTATTTTCACCTCCTCTTCACCTCCCAGAGCAGTATTTCAAGGCCCATCATGAGGTGTGTCATTAAAGCTAAAGCATGCTCATGGCTCCTCTCACATTGCAGCAAACAGATCTGTGAGATTTCAAATCTGCTGAGCAGCAGCAGGTAAACACAGCTTTTGTTTTAGCAGCTCAGTTACAGCTAAGTGAGCATCTGCCCTGGCTGTACACAATAAACCTTCTATTTCAGAGGAGTTTAATTGTCATTGCATTTCGTTGTCCTTTGAAACTTGGAGCAGGAGGCTTCAGCATGAGGGTCCACTTCTGTCTTTAAGGCACTAAAAACCCCACATCCTTCACTGCTTACTATCATATGCAATTACTGATAAACTGTGTAAAATGGGAGGAAAATATCACACTACGTAAAGCCTCAAATGATCACCTGGCTTGGGATTCACACATAAGAGGCAAAGCCACAGAAGTTCAGTATTGTTACATGGCTGTGCCACTTGCTATGTGCAATATACTGAGTAAAACTGCTGTCACTTAAAAAATTCTCTTATTCTTGTTGACAGGTTAGGAGGCTCTAGAGAAGTGTCTTATTGGATGCTACTTTCCAGTTTTAATGAAACTTTCTGCAAAGTGGGAGCTGAGCTGACTCCATATGCCACCTCTCTTCTAGGAACTTCACTTGAAGTTACGGACCTGCTTCCTTATATGCAGCCCTTTGGTTCCCCCCCCCCAAAAAAAAAAAAAAAAAAGACTTTAACATCAGGAATATATATATTTTTTTTCAGGAATATTATTTTCTTCAGGAAATGCATTAGCACTTCTTTCTGGTTTATGTCTCAACAAATGGCACGGACGGAATTTTGAAAGCAAATCTATGGTGAAATTCAAGGCAGGAATGCACCATGTATATGTTCAGAACAGAGTTTCCATGGTATGAAGACTGCAAAGTAATTGGTAACTGATCCAAAATCTTAGAACGAGCAATTTGTGGCAATTTCTATGTAAAGTTATCTATAGCATGTAGGGAACAAACACATACATGCATAGATGCCTTTGAGAAAAAATACCCAGTCTCTTAGTACACACTGACATTGCATGGTATATGCGTAAGAGTTTAATAAAATGTTTGGGGCCCATGCTAACTTTGATTTGTACAGCTTGAGTCACGCAGCCCATGCTAATGTTACTCTACACTGCCATGAATACACAGAAGAATTTTTAAGACCAGCTTGGTGTGTTACACTCATAACTCTCATTTTATTTCAATTTAAATTGTGTTTAATCTCTTTTGAAGGTTTCAAAGATCCTATCCAGCTCTTTTTTTGGCCACAGGATCTCATGAAAGGATGCACTGTAAATTCCATTCCACTGTGTTCCTCCCTTTTCCACACTTTTCTTTCTGCCTGTCCCTTTATCTGCCTTTTCTGGTCTCTCTTTACTAATTTCTAGTCATTCCTTTAGCCTGCCACCTGTTCTCTGCTTTCACGTATATATCTTGTAATACTCTCTAACATAGATCTTTTCCCTGCTGTTCCTATTTAACTCTCCTGGCACCATCAGTGTTCCATGCCACCACAGTACCAGGACTGTAATTTGTGTGTTTACCTTTGCCTTCCACTTACTAGGATAAACTCCCTCTGTCTCACACCTTCACCTTTCGTTAACTCTGATTTCCTATCCTCTTCAATTCCTGCCACTGCAGAAAAGGCAGGAGGAGGAATGAAGTGCTTGCGGAGGCAGTGCTGGCTGTCACAGATTGATTGACAATGAGCACGGTGCCTCCAAGCGCCGAGATGCTGCAGTTTGTAGAGTGAAGTGAGACCTTGGTGCCCAGTACGCCCTCCTTGATTGAACAGACATCTTGAGTGTGGCTGCCGATCACTGTTAGCCCAGTGACTCCCTGCATTCTCCTCACTTTCTTCTCCCAAGCTGTCGGACTGGCAAGACTCAGGAGAAATCACAGGTTTCTTAATTGCATTTGTGCCTGCACAGAAAGAAAACTTAAATACAGGCTGGTCAGATCTGTATAGATGATGGAGAATATTTTGCTCCATTCTGCATTAGTGTGGGCTCTTTGATTTGTTCCTGGCAGCTTCTGTATTCCTGAGGACAGAAAGATAAACTGTGGCTTTGTACGGATGGGGAATATGACAAAGCAAAAGGAGAGAAAAGGAAATTCATTATATTTATCTGTGCAAACATTTTCTTCTACAATTCATGCATCGAGCCCACTCCATGAGTAAATCTATCCTGGATGGCTCTATCTTGAATTTATAGAAAAAGCTTGTTCCTATATATACACAATCAGATTGGAGCCTTTTATTGGTGCTGATCAGTCCGTCCAGACTCTTCTGACTGCTCCTTGCTCAGAGTCAAGGCATCATGGACTGTTTTGAATGGCTATTTAAGTGGTGAGTGGGCTTTGATAACCAGGCAGTCCAGACGGAACATGTAGCAGCCACAGGCAGTCTGGACTGTGAATCCGACTCAAAAGTGGTCAAAATTTTCTTTGACTCCACAGGATAGACTCACCTTTAAGAGGTCATTTTCTAGTCAAACCAAGACAAAAGTTGACTAAATCAAGATGGTCCAGTGACTCTTGGGAATCCCAGTGCCGTTAGGGATTGGAGAGAAAGCAGAAGCCACAGACAGTCCTTCCCCCAGGTTACGGGTGGCTCTATGAGCAGCCTTAGTTTATTTGGCTCAGTGGCTCACAATTACTGAAATAAGAAGTTGCTTTCTTCTTTTTTATCGCAAAGTCTCACGGGAAGCTTGATTTGCATACAGTGACTCAGAAAGCTGCCTGCTAAGCTGCACGTACTGTATGTCTGTCTGGAACAAGTCAGAGTAATTTGTCCTCTTGTTTACAGCAGCCTATTTATAACAGTACGGAGATGACCCAAGGATACACCAAATCCACCCTCCAAATACCCAGAAAGGGGCTTTTCACACTCATCACAAAGCCACTAGAATACTATAGCTCCCTCAACTCCTCCTTTCAAATGAAGATGATCTCCAAGGGCAACAGGAAGCAGAGTGGATTAGAGCAGGTTTTGATGAAATACATCAGCAAGAATATTTGTTGTATCATGATCACAGTAAGAATCCACCTGTCCAAAGATGATAGAAAGCCCAAAGGATGGAGGACTAGTGTCCTCGAATACCTACGGATTATGACATCCACTATTACTATTTTCCCCAGAAATAAGTTCTTTGCAAAGGGTAATGTCCTGAGTGATGCAGACGGTTGATCTGTGGCTTTCAGGATTTTTGTTTAAAAGCTTCCAATGCTCAAAACTCCTAGAATGGAATCTATAAAGCCACAACCTTTCTCAATCAGATAATTTCATCCCCTAATAATAACAGTTTCAGAAAGCACCATATGTCATGTATGTAGAAGCAACAGACCTGTAATGAATCATATATGTGTATTCTAAATTAATTTTCCACAGGAGTAGTTTTAAGTGTCTTATATTAGCATCTCCTGCTGGTTAAGGTTTCCCCCCAAGAATTAGATTAACAGTTCTCCAACATGTGCACCTTCAAACAACTGCTTCTTCCCAGACAAGGAAACAGGTTTTTCCTCTCTGTTAGAGATATCATATTCTTCATGAGAACTGCAGAAGCCTAAGGTGCAATTTTTATCCAAAATTTTGTCTCATGTACAATTTCTATTTCGCATTAGAAGAAGGTCAGTGTCACTGCTCTGGAGAACAGAGCAGGTTTCTTAATAAGGCATGTCATGCTTATTTTTGACCCTGTTACTAGACTGAAATTAGTGGCTATATGAATACATATCACACATTTAATATACAAATATAAACATATATGTCTGCACACATGCCCATCAGTTATACATATTCATGCATGCATATGTGCAAACAACTATTTAATTTTATCTTTACATATATATATTTACAGGCATGTTTGTATATATACTTATACAAACACTCACATATGTAACTTGTAAGCATTTTGCACTCATGGAGCACTTCCTAATCTTTCTGATGTCTCTTTCATGATATCTAAAGTATTTGGCTAAACAGCAGTTTTGATTCCTGGAGCAAATACAAGGTGTGAGTTTTGCAATTCATGATGGAGAGAAACAGAAGAATTCTGTATGAAGCAATACAATCCCTTTGATTTCCAAGGAGGATATGCAGAACGGAGTTAAAGGTGGCTTGTAAGGTCCTGAGAGATCAGGAATGCTACTTACATGAACACTATGTACAGAAAAGCCATATATGCAGTTTTTCAATTATTCTAACGTGTTTGCAGCTTTCCCTATCTCTAAGGCTGGTCATGAAGGATTGGTAGAGTTCACTGTACAACTGATGCAGAATGGAAAAATTTACTCCCTTTTTATTTTTGGTACCTAAGTCTCAATCTTTTCTAGTCATGTTTTTGTTCAGTTGTGTGAGCTGAACAGTCTTGATACATGGTATATATACCACTGGCAATACACAGAGGATTAATTTTTTTGCCATTTATTATTTATGCTATGCGTCTGGTCATCTAAGTCATATGCTTCCTGTTTTTCACCGAATGACAAACTTTTCAAGCAGGAGGACAGATTCCAAGTGATGCAGAAGTGCTCATAACCACAGAAATCTTTACCTGAACATTTTGAAAATGTTCATTAGGAGAGAAATATGGCAGAATAAAGCAGAATCTGGACACGTATGCACAGATGTCATTCTATAGTGTTTTGTCAGGCCTAAGCTTAAAGACTCAAAATACAAATAGGTGAAACAAGGAACTCTTAATATTTTTGCAAATGGTTATACTTTACAAAGAATTGCATGTCATGAGTTAGAGACTGGGATTAAGGTTTTATGACATGAATTTGGGAAGATTTACTAACTTATGAGAGATTTTACTTCCCAGGAAAGTGATTCTCCCAAAATTTAAAGATGTTATGCCAGGCGTCAAACATTCTCTAGCTACATCACAGCAGTAAGAACAGAAATCTTCCCAATATTTACTCAGTTTAACTTGTGGCTGCATTTTGTTGTTTCCTGGCAATCTCACTTCAGGTCCTTGAGCCTTCTCCATCCAGAAGGAGTGGGAAAGAAGTGGAAGTGACAAATACGATTATCAGTTGAGAACAATATAAAGTTATGTCTTCCCAGAGAAAAGATGTCTTCAGTAGTATGTGACAGTAGTGGAAGGCAGCAGGGAAATACATCTTGGAGTGAAGCAAGTTTAAATGATTATTCCTTGGTCTTGGGCAGCTTTTGGGCCCACTTGTGCTATGGTCCCTCAGCGTTTCAAGAACAGAGCTGGCAAAGAGCTGCTTTCCCACAATGCAAAAGAGCAGCTCATGCCAGAAAAACATCACCTGGAGTGGGCATGTGATCGGTGGGCAGTTGGGGCTGGCTCCTGGTGCTTTGGACAGAGGAGTCAGAAAGGGTTCTGCTTAGGGGAACACCACCAAAACCATCATAAATATGAACTTGTCTCTTTATAGTTATGTAGAGTGATCGAACAATTTTCTTGTGCCCATTAATGTATTGACAGGCATTCTGAACACTGTGGCTATCTTAGACACTGTGGCTTGGAAGGAAAACAATGCAGAAAAACGTAGAAGATAAACTCCAAGCTGTCAACAGTGATTTCTTCTGATTATGAGCAGTGCTGAGACAATATACTACTGACATAACAGAAGTTTGCTTGTACCTCAATATACTTTAGATAGTTGTGTGTTTAATTCATTCTGAGTCACAAAACTAACTTCCTTTGCACAATCCTTTGAAAACTATACCTGAGACTGTGAGGAGAGCTGGACATCTTTTATGATGGAAGAGCATTTTGTACAACCAAATCTACATTCCACTGCTCTCAAGTTACGTCTCACTCCACAGATCCGCATTCCCAACATTTAGTTTCTAGATACTTATGCAAATCATACAGCTGTAGCATGACCTCATTGCAAGACCTTCAAAATATTTTGTCTCACAAAATCCTATTAGATTACTGAAGTATTCCTATCTTACAGGCTAGAAACTAAGGCTTGGAGATGATGTTACTTGCCAGGGTCACAGAAGAAAATAATACGCAAAAATCTGAAAATCTGAGTTTGGAATTCCAAGTCAGTGATGTAACTATTGGAATAGCCACACTGTCCACTTCGGGATTTAAGACCCTGCAGACCTTTTTCCTCCTGCCCTCCCACATAATTAAATTGCACCTTGAAGCTTTGTAATTTCTCATTAGATTTTGTCCTGTGATTTTACTTAACAAATATTTTGTTTTGAATACCCTTTTTCCCCTCCCAGTCACATCCACTATTCCTGCTCCACCTTTGCTTTTCCTTCTGCATCCTTTTGGTTGCAACTGAGTAGAAGCTGCTGTGCTAGAACTCCCAGGAGTCAGAAAAACCCCACTAAGGATTTTTAAACTTCTGCCCCTATCTTCTCCCTTTGCTTCACTGAATTGCTTAAAAATTCATGCACTATGCAAGGTTTGAGTCTAGTTTCTCCATAGGCAGCATAGACTATATTCTGTTATGCAACATTTTCTGGTGCTGTTAAGGGGAGATGCACACCTCTTCCTATTGCATTGTGCACTTCTGATTTCCTGAATGCTCAGAGAGCACTGGATATTTATTAAGTCTTTCACAAACCTGAACTCCTTGTCTACATCAAGATTCAGTTTCTCAGACCAGTTCGGAGCATGGCTGTTCCCCAGTCCTGTATCTCCTTTCCTCTTTTCCCTGACATTCAGTCTTCAAGAGGTCTTACCAGTTGTGTTTTCCCCTCAACTCTACTGCCTTATGCTTGGTGGCAGAACTGTCACATGCAGCTGAGATCATGCTGACCCCATAACTGAGCAATCTTGTATGCCAGCAGCAACAGTAGACTGAGTCAGGTGTTGTAAAAAGTGAAGTGTGTCTGGCAGCTACAAACCTCATTACATCCCTAGCAAAGGCCTTACACAAAATGATGCTCCCCTGGTGCAAGAACCTAGTCTTCCCATATTTCTTTACAACTTCAAGTACAATCCTAGAGCCAAACTGATAGCATGCGAGAGGTAGGCTGAAGGCTCTTTTCCTGATGGAGACAAATTGCGAATGCTAGCTACTTTCAGTACCATGCTCACTGTGCTTTGGCATTTGGAGAGATCCTTAAGCATGGATTTCTTGGTTTCTATTGTTTGTATGTTCTGCCCCAGTGCTATTTCAGTGTAGATTTTAATGAGTGAATTTATTATATAGCTCACTGCACAAAAATTTCAGTTACATTATTAAAAACTCCCTAGTACTGATTTTTGGATCAGATATTTCCTGCATGTATTTTGAATCCACCACTGGTTATTGAGTAGCTTTTTTCCTTTTTTTTTTTTTTTTGTTGTTGTTGTTGTTGTTGTTGTTGTTGTTCTTGGTCCTGTCTGGGAATAAAGACTAATATGGGTCTGCCCTCAGTACTGCTGCCTTTTTTTTTTTCCCTCCCCGTATTCCAGACTAAAGCACAGACCTCTCTTAAACCCAGAGAGACAAGATAAGCCTTTTCTGCCTGGCAGCATTTCAGAGACATTAAGTGTAAGAGAGAAGGTAAGTAATTCACCATGCCTCCCCATTTCTGTAATGGGGGAGGACATCTTGATACATTTACAATACTCCTCTGGGGATATTTCATCAGTTATACCTAACTCTAATGGACAAGAATTGATTTGAACTTTCTACTTAGCGCAGAGCTGTAAACACCTTCACTCCAGGTTGCAGCAATGAACTGGTGTTTTGTAAAATTGAGAGAAATTTGGAAAACTTCTGTGTTGATCTATTAAGGAACCTTGTAGCTGAATGATCCAGGGGTTACTAACTTGTCTTCTCAATTTTAATAACAGAGAGAGCAGTTGTTAACCTAGATGATAAAATTTTTCATTCTAACATCTCTCTTCATTTTTGTCAGGGTATTGGCATTTGAGCTATTTAATTTACTTTCCGTTGAGATTTGTCAAATCAGGATGCAGTCTGAGAAGGTATTTTTGTTGTTCTATTTGATGTCAGATGCTTATATTTGTAGTTCTCAGAGCAAAAAGTCCAGAGAACTCTTTATCCTGCTGTAGTATTATCTGCCAATGTTTAAAATCTATCAAAAAATAGCATCCAAGGCTCTTGGGGTATTCCCCCCACCATCAAGTTTTCTATTGGTTGGTACCTTAGGCAGTTTTATTCCTGGGCATGAAAGCAAAATTCCATCATTTTTAAAAATTTGGCAAATACAGTATTATATCTTTGCCAAGGTTTGCAAAGCGAAAATACAGAGTTCTTTGTAGCTCTGCTAGGGAGCAACTAAGCAGCTACTGTTATCACATGCTGTATTTTTTAATGCCTGTTGTGTTAGAGATTATCTAGAAAGGTTGAAACTGGGGCAAATGATCACATCAGTAATCCATATTTTAAGATCCCTATTTTCAACATGCTGATCATCATGGTGAGCTACGAAAGCACTTTTGTAAGGCATTAACAATTATTTACAGATAATACCAACAGTCAGAGAAAACAGATAAGCAAAGGAGATATGTTTTATACTAATTCTAAAGTTAAAAATCAGGCAAACATATGCAAGAGAAGCCAAAACGATGACCATCTCAGCTCAACCTTTTGTTCCTCTGAACTAAAGATGTTATTCTGCACGACTGTGTTTAGGCGCTGTTTCCTTGCATTGAAGACAGAGAGAACTGCCTTTTTTTTGGTGGATCATCATCAGGAACTGCCACTGAAACAAGACAATAGCCTTGAAAGCTCTGCTATGGGGCCACAGAATTGCCTCTAACACAGGCAGGGCAGAACATGTCAGCTGCGACCACCATCTGACATTGAATGGGATCCCAACATATTTCCAGCAGGTATGAACACTGAGAGCCCAATCCTCACAAGCCTCTCTTATTTTGGTAGTCTCAACAAAACTGGTGATACTGGCTTTTTGTTACCAATTTTTCTAGTTGCTAGCAAGAGATGACTTGAACATATATTGAAACAAAATGGCAGAAGGCAAGACTGCCACGAGACTACTGTAACTGATACTGTGAATGGTTGGGATAAATAATGAAAAACAGCCTATGTACCTTCAGAAAGTTGAGAACCACAGTATTGGATGCACAGCTTCTGTATCTCTGGCATTTTAAGAGAGAAAAGCTGTTAATTTCCTGCTGGTCCCATGTTTGCTAGAGCAGAGTTTTTGGCATTCATCCATCACCAATTTAGGGAGTTAGTAGCAAAAACTAGGTCTAAAGTTTAAAGCCTAAATTTCGCTCCCTGGTTTCTACTGGTGCTACAAACATGGCAATAGGGAAACTGGACTACTGTTATTAACAGGCTGTGTTCTTGTCTGCAGTTTGTAAACATCTGATTAAAATGTGTATTTCCATATTATAAGGGTCAGGTGAACCACACTGAATGCCAATATGTTTCTGCTTATTACTTTGGTGCTTTTATTCTCTGATTTTTTTTTTTAATAGTTCAGTTTAACTTGATTTTATAACAAGAGACACAGCTGTATTTTAAGTGTTTTCTAATGACTTGCTCTAAGATACACATTTTTTGACCCAGTACCTCGATTTAGCATCTTTCTTGAGACAAATCTGCAATTTGGGAATGGCAGAAGATGAAGAGAGAGAGGTGCTAGCACAAAGGATTTCATCTTAATGCTTCACATTCCAACACATTTCAGGGAGAAACTGCTAAAAGGAACTGGCTCTTCTAATACACTCCTTATCGTGAAACCATAAAGACAGACTGGAATGAATTTTTAACTTCTGTAGTGATAACATTTGCCCCATCTCTTCTATCCTCATGGATATCCTGAGAAATGGATCCTGGATGCAATACACAACTCTAGCTGCCAATTACTGCTTCACAGACCAGCATCTAGCTGGTAGTGGGAAGCAGCAGAATCTCCTGGCATTCAGTACTTTAGAAGGTGCCCATCCACAGGGATGACACCTGGGACCAGAGGGATGGCTTGTTTGCTCAGGAGGCATTAGGCACTGAAGCACTCAGGCACGGACAGATTCTTCCAGTCGAGTGGAAAGAGCCTACGAGAAATTGTTTATGGTTTTAACCACAGTGGTAAACAATTTACAAACTTCCAAAACAAGGTTGGCTAAATTAACTCGAAAGATGACCACTTGGTCTTTCAAAGCAACTGAGCAATCTTTGAATCTCCTTGTTTCTCCAACGAATTTTAAGAACAGATTGCATTTTTCGGTTTGGTTGTTTTGTTTTTTTACTTTTGGCTAGGAGCACCTATACCTTCTCAGTTCCCTGAATGCTCTAGGATTCATATGAAACATAATCATAGATGATACGTCACTACACGGTTTCCGTGGAAGGTATCTAAAAAGGATCTTAATCAGCTGAAAATCATAATGATCTCCTCCAGTATAAACAATGATGACAAACAAAAAGACATTCTTTACAATGCCTCAGTACTCCTATCCTTATGTCTTTCCTCTTTTCTTTGATACTGTCTAGTCCCCCTCAAACTGGAACTTAAGTACACTCTTCTTTCTGTGGGTTTACTCTTTGCTTTTCCAACCACTGTTGCATTCTTTCTTCTTTAACTCTTATCTGGGATTTATAAACCTGTCTTATGGATCTGCTTGGCCTGGACTTGTGCTTAGTGAAAAGTATTTTTTTACTTGAACAACTTTTTACACCTTTGCTCACTTGGGCACACTCACCTTCCTGCTTCTTACACTTCACAATACCATGTCTCTGATATGGTAAGAAGTCTTTGTGAACCTTTCAGTTTTGAATTTTACAGTCTGCCTTGAATTTTCTTTCTTTTCTTCCTTTCTTTTCTTCCTTTCTTTTCTTTAAACCAAAACAAAATAGGCTACCATTATGTATCTGTTCTGCTATTCAGCAGCATCAGAAGTGTTTCTGAAGCAATTCTCAAACACTGCAGTGTGGCCTGGGCCAAAGAGAAGTTCTTTAAAGGCATATTATAAATGAAAACACTCTCCATAATAAATGCTATTTGCACAACCGCTTGACTTCTTCCTTCTAGCCATTCACTAATGAAAATAATATTTCTAATTTACCTAAATAAATAAATAAATTCTAATGTCTGGCAATATTCTCATTCCTACTAAATAATTTTAAAGGAATGTATTAAAATGAAGTGTGATGGATTTATTTTCATGAAAACAGGGAGGAAGACAATGAATCCGGTAAGATAAGATGCCAAGATCTTTATACAAAACATTCTTGAAAATCTCTCTCTTCCCATTCTATTTAAGAAAAAAATTTTGCATTG